>QVAJ01000025.1:2733148-2767117 GCA_003546035.1 Mixornis gularis | reverse complement strand
TAAAATTTACAACACTGACTAGTCAATAATAAACTTGTGACTTTGTGTCACTAGTGAGTTTTCTCACATGAGAAAAACTCATGATTTTCTGAAGATGCCCTGTCTAGAAATAACAAAATTTTATAGAGTTCTGGATGATTTATAATCACATATAGTTGTTTTGAATTAAAAAAAATAACTAATTTATTCCAGGACTTAAGGAATCAGTTTGTTAGGATTCACTTCATAGGTAGCTTTTCACTGATTAAGCACAGAATGCTTAAATCTGGTAGCTCATTTCAGGTGCAAAGTACTCCATTTTGCAAAGCAAGTAGAGAGTGAATAGGTAAATCTCTCAGTAATCCTGAAGGCCAAGTTTGACACATTAATTATATAAYAATTGATATGAAACTGCTGCAGGTGGCAGCTCTGAAAGGAACAGCATAATGGGTGTAACTAATATAAAGTAAAAATYAGAGCTGTAAAAACCTTGAAGGAATTTCACTTTTTTCATGTGGAATCTTTTTTCAACATGAAACAGTGAGACTTTTACTCTGTATATCCATATACATATATGTGCATGTATATGTATACCTACATATATATCCATATCTATCTATCTATCTATCTATCTATMTAAATTTAATACTTGTACTAATCTTAAAGAGAAGGAATAAGGTTGGAAGGTGCAAAAAAATATTTTGACAGTGAATAATTATTTTCATACTGTATTAACCACATATATGTTTTGGAAATTATACTGATTGAGTATCATATCCAAAGAAAGAAGTTGCACRGTGAGTTTATTAACCTCTATTGCATGAACATATGATTGTTTACAAGGTAAAATTATATTTCTAGTAAGCAAATAAGTAAAGTTAAAATTAGTTTCTATAGCAATCTGAAGTTTGATGACATCTTTTAAAAGCCACGAGTTATATTGAATAGTTTATAAAACTTAACCTATAATGATGAATTTTTAACTATTGAAGTTTTGTGTTGGGAGCTGTCTTTTTTTCCAGATTCGTACAATGCCAAGCAAAATGAAATTTGACTGGACTATCATTATTAAGAATAAGCATTAGTGCCATAGGTATCCTTCTTGATCAACTGAGAAACATATGAGTGTGCTTCTTGCACCCATGTAATTGTTTGTAAACTATACTTAAAATATACTTGTTTGTCCTGTTTGAAAGATTTGCACAATAAAATGACTTCTATCTCAAATCCATCTGTTAGCATTAAAAGAACATTTCTACGATAATAGTTAATGCTTTTCTATTTGTTTATGTTCAGTGACAGAAAATCAGAATTTTACTTACCATTTTCTCAAGTAAATTCTTAAATATTAATTAGTATTTTTGAAAGAAATGGAATAAATAATCAAAACTCAATATAGTGGTTTTGACTTGCCAAAATCCTATGAAAAATTAAGTTTTTAGGAACAGTTCATGGGCAGGACTAACACAAAAAATACTGGTTCAGATTCAGAAATGCTGTGCTCTACATCAAAATTTAGGACACTTATGCCTATCTGTATCTACTAAAAATCTAGCCTAGGGTTTTATACATAGAGCATTATTAGGGAGCAAAATTGTCTTGCACTTTGCAGCTTCTAATAAGAGACAAAAGCTGTTGACCACTCATACTTTGATCTCAAATATCCTCTCATATGAAAAATAAGCTCAAAGATCAATTCAAAGTATGTTGAACAGCTGATTAATTGTCTCTCTCTTTGTCATCTCTCTCTTCTGAAACAACTTTTATGCCCCTAAATACTAGATTGTCTTTAAAGCTATGGGGTTTTTGCACACATAAGAGGACAGAAAATAAAATGTCTTTTATATTGTCCAGGTACTTYTTTTTTTTCATTTTGCAATGTGTTCTTTTCTCCTCCACCCTCTACCAGGACACTCAGAAGACAAATTGGATTTTAGGATTAAAGGGAAATGAAGGGTCAGAAATAATGCTGTGTGCATAATCTGGCTACTTATGTAGCCCAAGCTGTGTAAACAAATCAGCAAATTTGAAGTCTTTGAAGAAAAGAACACAACAAACACTGTCTGAGTATCTAGTGTATCTAGTTGGGCAGCTCAATTCTAAAGAACTGTTGTATGCCCAGCAAACACATAAGAACAAAAATGCAAACACAGTTCCGTGCCCTCTGGGTAGGTTGGTTTGTTTACCAACAGGACAGGTAGCYCATGGTGAGACTGGTGGTTCAGGCAGACCACTGGTTTGGGCTCCAGCTGGGTGGTTCTTCCCATCAAGACACACCAAATATAATATAATTTTATATTGCATATAAAATTGTGAATTAACAGCAAACACCATTCTCAAACCACCAGGAAAAGGCAGTTTCACTCCTCAAACCCTGGGGCCAAGAGGGGAGACTCCATGCAGGAGCAAACCTGGCAGGGGTGCAGGGAAGAGGTGCAGATGGCAACAGTGGATTAATTAAATGACAACCTTGGGATAACAGTGATCAAAGCGACACCACTTCTCACATCAAGAGATTTAGTTCAAAAAGAGTACCATAGCACAGAAATTAAACCCTGTGACTGGAGAGTTAATTTGGAGTGCTGTTTATTAGCTACTGTTTAGATTTAGTGTTTTCACAATGCAATTACTGATAGAGTCTCTGCCATATCAGTCTGTAAAAAATATGTCATTAGGACTTTCAAACAACCCAATCCCTTTGTTCCTAGAAAAAGATGATTCATCTTCAAATGGTTGACAGTATTGTTTAACTGTTATAAGAGTGGCAAAAACTGACATTCTATAGCCATTTAAATGCTGAAGACAAATTAATGCTTGTTTCTTTATAAAAAATAAATGTGATTGAACTTTTTATTGTTGTTACCAGTGTATCACATCTGTTTCCTTTATCTATTTTATTAATTCCTGCTATCAATGTTTTTTCCTTTTGTTTTCAGAAAATATAGCAAGTGGTTATTTTTTGTGATCTGTGATATCGTCCCATAATTCATTTCTAGTGGTGTTCTCAGTTAGTGAGTTGTTGGTTTATTTTCTGTTTAAAATTCAGACAACACTGAGGCCTAACGAAAATTTTGGTACTCAATCACAGGTTTATGTATTCAGGCTGTCTTCTTTTAAAGATAAATTCTTCAGGCACCATATTCTGTATAACTCATCTACSAGGTTTTCAGCTATTCTGCATGCTRTATAGCATGAGGTTTTTCCATAGGACAAACAGGKTTTTTTTTCCCCTTAGCAGTTCTGTAGTGATTCTGTTGTACCTTCTACAGTCTCTGTCATGGAAAAAGAATATGCACTCACACAGGTGTAGCAGGTTGATTTGGGGTTTGTTTGTTTGTGGTGGCTTGGTTTTTTATTTGTTTGTTTGGGGTTTTTTTTTGGTGAGATACGACTGAAATTAGGAAATTCTTAATCCTTTTCATTGTGTGCCACAGCAAATCGCAGTCTGAGACCTGTCTAATTCATCTTTTTAAAGGCACTCACCCTCATCAGAATGTCAGAGTTCACACTGATATTTTTTGTACCATATCTGTTTTATTTTCAGTTTACTTAAATGTAAACTTGTCTCATTTCCAGTTGTACTTTCAGTTGTACTGGTTTCTTCACACATCTCTGCCTGTCTTCATGTCTCCCCAGAAATCTGCACAATAGACACTTTTCATTCTCTGACATATAATGAAAGAAGAACCTAGCATTTAAAAAAAAAAAATCTTTTTCAGTATTTTTTTATAGATGTTACCAGTTACTAATGAAAATTAAATCCAAAATCGAGAAACCTAATGCACTAGTATAATTTTGCATGCAAACAAGCCTTTAAATTACTTATAAAAAAAATTATGTACTAGTAAGTGAATGACAGCTAAGCTGTCCTATAGGTAGGGTCTAAGCACTATTTTGTCATAAATTTGGCCTGTTCACCACGAGAAGAAAGACTTTTGCAATTCAACTTGATCAGGAAAGCTGTTGTGAGCTGTGCACTGACATCATGCATTGTAAAATGGGAAGAAGTTATAGTGGCACAAAAAATAAATAATACTAATGGAAACACATCATTAGTGTGAAATATCTAGTTAGGGTACACTTCTGCACAATTTTCAAGTTTTAAAATGTGCTAGATTAAGAGATCTGATACAGTTTTTAAGAGAGGATTTACCCTTTTTTTTTTTGGACTATTACAAAAGATGAAGATTTCAAGTAAAGCTTAAATAACAAATAAAATAACATCAGCAAAAATATTTGGAAGAACGATTTTTGTTGTTTTTTGACACATGAACTAAAGAATAAAAACCCTCACAACTGCATAATCTCAGATAAATTAGGAAATAWCAATGATTCAGTCACACCTATTATTCTTTTTCATTATCTTTGGAGAAAAACAAAAGGAACAAAGGAAAAAGATTTTGCTATCATGATTTAAATGCACAGCTCATCATCTGCAAATTTTTTATTCCTGAGTTCTAGAAGTGTGCAGGTGACAGTACTTAGAGAGATAGAGAAATAGATCTAGGCTACACCATAAGGCAAACCAAAAGGGGTTATTCTGTTTTTCCTAGAAGAAACAGAAAGAAGAGTGTTAAGGTAAGTAAACCCAGCATTGTTCTCCTTTTTTTTAATTGCCTTCAAGCATTAAACCCGTTTCTGTAATTTACTGTCAGTTCTGAAGACAGATAATGGTGGAGTAGCATAGGTAAATATCACAGGTGGAGATAGGTCAAGGATTTTTTGCCCAAATATTGTTCCATTATTTTTACATCCACATCTTGGAAAAAGTTATATTAAGTTCATRGATAATCTTATTCAAAGATAATAGGAAGAAAATTGCTATTAGTGCAACTGAGCTACAATGCAGCACTGCATGTCCAACATCCTGCACACAGTTGTACTCCTTTTCAAATGAAGGACTTGATTACTTTTTCCATTTCCACAGCAAGTTGTGGTTTTTTGTTGTTTTGTCATTGTTGTTGTTTTTGGTTTTTATTTGCATGGGGTTTTTTTTGGGTTTTTTGTTTGTTTGTTTGTTTGTTTTATATCTCGAGGGAAATTACTTTGGAGGGCATATCAATATGRACTATTTATTGTGAACTTAAAACATTATATTCTTTCTTCATGGTTTATATTAGAAAGAGTCATTCAAGGCCTTTACAAATCTTTCTAAGAAAATGAGTGATCTTTCAAGATTTACTGTTGAACTAGTGGACAGCAAACTGGTATTCATATTAGTGTTAGTAATATGTTAATAACCTAATAGTAAAGCCATTACACCATGTGGCAAGATATCAGCTCATTCAAGACTGCATCAGAATCCAACCCTGATCATGAGAAAAGAAAGYCAAACGTGTCTATCACTTTTTTTAACAAATAGTAGTTACATTTAAAGACACTGTATCATGTTCTTTACAKCTCTGTGTTTTGATGGGAGCAACTCTATACTTGTGATTGTTGCCAGCATGAGGAATGTCACAAAATGATAAGTCATTTAAAATTTAAAATCCTTCTGATTAGAAATCAGTGTTTGGTTTAGGCATATATTACRTGTTTCACAGATACCACTGGAGAGTATTTAATATAAACCATTTCATAAATGATCCATTAGGGTCAGACTTCATGATGACTCCTGGGAGAAGTATGTGTTTATATCTTTGCCATTTACTCATTCAGCTTTCTATCCTGTTGGGAATTAAGAGCTGTAAATTCTCCAGATAGCTGTTTGTAGTCAATGAGGACCTGAGATGACTCTGATAGGATGTAGGCTGCTGCAATTTCCAACCTGTCCACTGTAGGAGGATCCCATTGTCTCTTTCAGAATCTCTCAGCTTTGATTCTGGGCTGACTGTTTTGGGGGAGAAAAGGGAAAATTGTGCTAAATCATGTTTATCATTGTTTTGGCATCAGACCCTTTCTAAAATTTGTACTTTTATATGTAAGTAGAGTTTTGCCTCTTCTTATGTCCCATACCAGAACCATCTTCTGTCATCTTTATTGATAATTTGCTAGCTTCAGAGTGATATTTTTGCTAATGATGAATTAAACCACATYATCTTCCAAACAATTCCGAGCTGTAGAAAAGTTCATAATGATAGCCAAATTTGAAGTGTGACATTTGTGGCTATTTCTTGAAGGGCCTGGCATTTCTTGTAGGACAAGCTGCTCTTTAGAGCCTAGCTGATRAACGTGACATCAGCCAATTAAAGAAAAAATAACAGAGATGTGTAATCTCAGAAATTACAATGTAATCGTGCAACCCAAAGAGTTCTAGATGAGAAAAATATTAATTATTAAAATCAAAATTACATCCCGTGATAGAAACAATCTAGTATATTATTGGATGTATAACTATAAAGTAAACATAATTTTTGCAACTAACTAACATGTATTTAAAAGGAAAGGAACAAGGATGAAACTGTTAATATTTTTCAAAAGTTTTGGAATAAATCAGTTAGAGATCAAAGCCCATTGATGCTGATGTCAAAACAGGATGAAATTATCCATGTTAGAATAAGGATTACATCATTTTTAGCTCTAGTTTTCCCATTTTAAGCTTGTACTTATTTGTCCTTATGATTTTATCACCTTGTTTGAAGGAATGTTTTTTTCTTAGTAATATATGTGCCAAACCATGTACCTGTACATCAAAACCTCTCTGATCTTTTTATGACAGGAATTAGGATTTTTCTCAGCATTTCACTACATAGCAAGTTTCCTGTACCTTGAATCATACCCATGGGCAGATGAAGCTGCAGAACTTACCAAACTGTTGTATAAATTATCTTGTAAGTGGCTTTATATTGGTCATATTTCATCTGGAATTTTAGCAGATCTTCCCTTTACTCAGGTATATCTGAGACAAGTTGTTTTTTTAATTATTTCATTATGCTGTATGCAAGAATCATCTGGTCATCCTCTCTTAAATCCTTTCCATACAGTTTAGAGCACTCCCTCTTCTTCTTCACTAGTTTTACATGCGTTCTTGATTTGYACATATAGGATATAGCAAATTATATAAGCATATATGTGTCTCAAGTGTACCTAGTTTACCTAAGAATCTTAATTTCTTTGTAAAATAGCCTCCACTCCTAATTAATATGTGCATGACTTTGCGTCATCTGCAAAAAAAAAAAAAAAATCCAGATAGCTCATGTAAATATGCATAAATATCTGCAGAATATTGATTTTCATTTCACCTGAAAGACCATATTAAAATATTTCAAATGGATTATTCTTCCTTCGCAAATACATTTTGAGGTCTATCAATGAGAACATATCAGACTTGTCATAGGCTGCAACAGAGACAGTAAGCATTGCCTGCGATAATAATTTTATTTTGGTATTTAACCCAAATGCCTCTAGATACTTCAGAGAAGCTAAAAAGAGGAAAAATCGGTTTACATTTTCCTGTCCATTAAAGAATGAAGACATCAGCAATCTGCATATCCTCCGAGCAGGAAACCTAAGAGACACAGATGTCATATACAGGGTACTATTACTTTTATCAGAATTGCACTATTCTTCTTATAAATTATTCCTTAATAATTAAAATGAATCAAGTACTCCTGCCTCTTTCCATAGGGAATTGAGAAGAGCCATCGGATTTCTTTGTTTTTAAGATAAAATAATTGTTGATGAAGATCAGCACAGATACTTGGATAGATTATTATTGATCCAGATCTATAGGTCAGCTGATGGGGATGTTATTTTCAGACTAGAGYTATGACAATGTCTCTTCTCTGATTTAAAGATCTTATAGACTGCATTAGAATGCAGGCTTCTAGCCTGGCATGGACTCAGCCTCAGCAATTTCATTGATTGTTTTTTGTCATTTAAAATGCAGTTCTAAGATAAAAAAGTAATGATTTCTTTTGTCCTTACAAAGACATATAAGCCAGAAAAAAAAATAATCTCTAATCAGTTTATGCCAATTTTAGATGTATRCATTTTTGCTGCTTCCCCTCCAAAACTAGAATTGTAAGATTGCTTTGCTTTGCTCTACCTTTATCAATGGGTAAGGACACATCAAACATAAACATGTTAATTATTGATCTCCATGACAATGTTCTATTACCTATCTAAGCCTAAAATAGATCATCAAATTGAGTAATCTCAGTAGGGTTTTCTGACTACACGATCCAATAACTGGGCTTCATAGTGAGAAACAATATAGCAATTCTGTTATTAACTTATGAAGAGGCAAACAAGTGTGAAACTGATTGCATTTGCAGCAAATCAGAAAACTGTATTATTTACCARTGTAATAATAATCAACCACAGGTGATAACATAATGCAAGAACTCCCAATCCTAAAGAAAGATACATTAAGTACCAAGTTTTTATGTAGATCTCTTACGGTGACATCAGGTGATTTTAGTCAATTGTGTAGATGGTGCAACAACTGAAATGTTTGTCAAGTATATTTCACTCTCAACAAGACATTCTTTCAATGGACACAGAGGAGGATTTCCTTAAATAAGAAAATTTTCATTTTAAATGTACTTTTTTTCTATATTTCCATGAATATAAAATTTAAAATTATATTCTGCATTATGGTAAACAGTTGATTTCATAAAAAATAAGTTGTGTCCCCCTAGGTTTGCTAGAATTATATTGTTCTCCTGAATTGTTTTGACTTTACTAAAACTACTGATGTACTCAAAATATAATAAGCTGATATTTGATAAAAAAGATGTGCTAAAAGAGTGGCATTGAAAAGATGTATTCTGTAGGGATGTTAGCCAAATAGGTTACAGTTTGCATTTTGCAATGTGACATTGCATGACAGTTTCTGTTACTTTGTTAGATGCTGATATAATTCGTTCAGTTTTCAAAGCTACAGTGATCCAATGACTTTGCTTAGTTTGAGAGCACTACACAGGGTTTGTTKGTTTGTTTGTTTTTTGTTGGATTTTTTGTTTGGTTGTTGTTGTATTTTTTTGGTTAATACTTTTACTATACTTATTCTTTCCCTGAAGCATACAGGAAATTCCATTATCTTTTTCACTTTACTAATATCCTTTAGTGAAGTGGACTAGCCAATGTTTGTTGCAAATGAGAACACCTTAAATGTCTTGCATTACCATTAAACTTTACAGAGCGTGAACTAAAGCTGCACTAGGGTGGCAGTGACAGTTTGTTCCAAAAATGAATGCAGTGGAAATTGTTCACTGTCACTAGTCTGAAGTATTTTCTAATTGCAAAAAAATAGTAAGAAAGGAAAAAAAAAAAAAAAAAAAAAAAAAAAAAAAAAAAAAAAAAAAAAAAAAAAAAAGGTAGAGTCACACAGACTTGTGCATAATGGAATGAGCAAGCCTAAGAGGTGTTATTGATCATAATATTGCTTGCATCAAATTGTTTTGGCTCAGCTTGCCTCTAAAAGCAGTTGTCACATTGAGTTCTCATCTGTCTCTGTCAGTTTTTTTCATTTCGTTAAGGAACTGCCTGTGAGCTAAGGACAGGGTAAGAGCACTGCACTGCAGTTTGATTCCTTAATTCCTTTACAACCTKCATCACTAGCTGTTGGGTAGTGAGCTCCCACTGGACTGTCATGCCCTGATGTTAGCAGTGAACCTTCCATCTTGGAGGTATGGATCACAGAAAGGATTAAAATGCACTGTGAGTATTACAAGTTCCAGTGATGAATGCAAGTGAAGAAAGAAATTGCAATTTGCCATCATCTGTTTGTGGCAGCTATTGCTTGAAAATATGAGTAAACTGGGTCAAAGAGAAGGAAGAAATAGGAAGGCTTGGTGGGGAAGGCTTTGGGTAGGAAAGTATATTTTGTCATGAAACTTGAGGCAGATGAGTTATTTTTCAGTAATGTTCCTATCTTCTTTCATGTGAGAGTAACAACATTTTGATCTGTTTTCTTTGTGTGGCATTCATTTAAAAATCAGACAGACCTAGAATAAAACCCTTTTTTTTTTTTTTGTCAAAATAAGCCATTTTTAAAAGCCATGCATAATTGTTGTTTTCTGATCCTAAATAGGCCACAATTAGAAGAGAACTCTTATTCTTTGAACTTCTAAGTAATCTTGTCRTTGTCAGCAATTTTCAGCCCATATCAGCCTATTACCTGACTTTCCCTACAAAAGAATGGTGACCATGATTTTCTGTAGTTGTCCAACAGTGTTTGAAAATAGAGAGAAGAGATAATTCTTTATTTTCTTCACCTCCATGTTCCCCTTGCATTTTTTTTTAAATGCAAAGCCCATATGAAAAGGTTCATAAGAAATTTAATCCRAGATCCTAATTTGGTGATGTGCATTTGAAGTCCAGCTAATGGAAAAGAAAAGTTAGTTTTAATTTTAGTTTGTATTTCTATTTTAGAGTAGGAGACAGAAACAACTTATTTTACAGTGGATTTCAAAAGGCTGTGCAATATGTAAACTGTTCAAGGACAAATCTTGGCACCAGTGATGTCAAGAGCCAATTAGTCTCAATTTCTGCAATGATGAACAGCTTTTAAACAGTAATATTTATGGTATGCTTTGTAAAACTTTGCTGGAGCTGAATATGTGGATCCTGAGCTTTGGGAGGTGGTACTGCTGGCAATATTATCCATCTCCTGGAAACTTTGTATCATGAATGAAATTCCTGGTGGCTCAGAAAAGCACTGACATAAACATGCTGTGTCAGCATCAAACCTGGTTTCTAGCTAAACTCTTAGTGTAATTCTGTCAAAATRGACATTAAAGAGTTTTAATGATTTGTGCCACAGTTGCATTCTTCCTCTCTCATTAGAAAAGGAGATTACTGCCTGCTTGTATYGGAGAGTCCTGTCCCTGGAATGGCCGTGACTATGTCCCATACATCTAAAGACACCCTGTCTGGGTGAGCTCAAACACTGAGTAGAAATTATGTATGTATGGTCTGCAAATATGGCCTTGCATGCTCTGCATGCACTCAGTGTAGGCATATTCCCATATTCCCTGYGTGCAGCTGGCATCTCCATTCTGTCTCTCTGAGTGGAGAACCTGGATCAAGATGCTCTCACATAAGTTTTAACTCTGACTTTAGTGAGGGAGGAAAGCAGGACTCTTTGAAGGAGGTGGTTCGTTCTTGGCTGTGGAACTTATTTATTTTTTACTTTTCTTTTTCAGCTCAAAGTCATGTCAGTGTGCTGCTTTTCAAAACCAAACCATTTCTTTTCATCTGTGAGACAGAGCTCTGCTGAAAGGAGTAAGGTCACACACTCAAACACTTACATCCCATTGGCTCAATTTGGCCRTTAAAAATACAATTAGTACATGAGCCTAAAAACAATATTTGAGATCTATGTTATAGCAAGGATTTTCTTAAAAAAAAAAAGTGATTTTCAAATTAATTTAGAAGATTTTTCATATGTTGACCTATAAAAAGAGTTTTTCCAATGTTGATACACTATCTTAGAAACATTTTAGTTGAACATAAAATCTGTTTCTAAGACTGGTATGGTTTTATTTGGTTTTTTGCCCTTATGATTTGAGTGAATGAGGTTTTAGAGAGAATGTCAAGGAGWTCATAACCCTACAAAGTCTTAGTGAGAAAAAGTTACACTTGTCCCAGTGAAATCTAAAATTTTGTAACATACCCTAGTCCTACGTTATTTATATTATAATTCCTCTCAGATGTGCATGTCGCTTAATGACTTTTTCCTAAATCTGGTGTATTTCTTGGAACTGGACATCTATTTGCTATCTATGTGTGTCTGCTTTTTTCAACAAAGATGAGCTAAGAACAAAGTTCTTTTTCTACCCAAACTATAGCCTTGCATAAATTGCCTTCAAAATCTTGCTTCATTAGAAGTAGAAAAAAAAAAAATATGGGGGAAAAGGCTTAATATCTGCATTTCTTTTATCCATGTGCTCACCCCCTAATGCTGTTTCTGTGAACGCAGAAAATAAGTAGATTCTTTCAAATTACAGCATTATAAACATTTTTCCCTTACTGATTACCACCAGTATAGAATCCCTGTTTATCATGTAGACTATTCTGAAAGCAATCAAAACCCTGTCATCGTCAAGGTCCATGACTAGAGGACGGAGACTGTGGTATGGAAATATGTAATGCTGCATCTTCCAGTGTAAACAGGAATTAATCTTTGATGTATTGAGCATATTAATCATTATCCAAATAGCAATTCCACAATAATGCAACTGGAAGAGGCCTAAAGAAAGGAGTCCATCTACCATTAAAGTGGTTATTGATTGAAGGTTAATGTTGTATGTCTGAGAGATCACTCGGCATCCTTCTTTTAATCAAATAAGTGCAGAACTCAATGACTGGCTAAACTGCTTGGCTAGCTGTTCATCTTATTCAATATGGGATATCAACATTGATTGTTTAAAGTAATCCAGTGACTAAAAATCTACAGCTCTGTGTCAACTGGAAATAGTAATGTATTCACACATACCTACCAGAAAAAACTTGATAGTTTTTTTTCTTTTTACTTTGTTCACATTCAAGCTGTGAATGTCTATTGCTTATTCCACTTTAAAAAAGGTATCACTTTTTTTTCCCCCCCGTGAACAGAATAATTTATATTCTATTATATGGTACTGTGCATTTCTGTATGGTATTCATATGAAAGAGAATTACAAGGTTGGATAAATGCTCCTGAGGGATGGAGAGATGGAGGTAGCCTGGGGAGCATGCTCAGAGATAGGAAGGTTCAAGTCATGTTGGGCTGCAGGCAGCAGCTATGCAGAGCCTTCAGGTAAATGCCAAGCCAAGCAGTGAGCACACAGCACAAGAGGAACAGGAAGGCTGCTAAAAACCGGCAGTGGAAATAGATTTAGCTTYCCAGAGTGACAAAATCAAGACATTTTCTTGGGAACACAGACAGTGCACAGATAGCTGCCCCAGTCAGGAAAATGATTGAGTTGCTGAAATTACACTGGGGGTGAGACTCGGGCAGAACTTCCACTACTATGGCAGAGTGGGAAAGGTTTCCCTTTTATTTCTCTTCTGTCTTACTTGTCAGTCAGAATTTTCTATAATTTCAAAGTAGAAAAGGATGATGAAGAGCTAAAATCCAAGCACATAAATTAAATGGTTCAGTCCCTAAATGCTGAAGGATTGCACAGGAGTTAACACGGCATTTCAGAGCACATAAATGAAAAGCCCAATTAAAGTCTGCATAAAGTAGGTTGTGTAAATATCATACCAGTCTAGGACTTGACAGTGTCAACTTGTCAGCTGATATTTCCTCTGCTCTGGTATATTCTCTGTAGATTGACAATTCATTTCTCTGTTTTTCTAGCTTAGGCCTGACCTTTATTCTTCAAGGGCCAAAATGAATCTTCTAGAAACATCAGTAGTGAATGTCTTGTGCATTACTGTTAACACATAAAGAAACCCACGCAAACAAGTAATTCTAAATGAGCATTTTGTTACCATCTTTTTGTTGTGTGGTCTGAATTTGAGCTTTTAAGCTATATTATACTAAAGTCAGTGACAGTTTAAAAAATGCAACAATTTTTTTTATCCTATCCTTTGTGGCAATAATAACTAGTCTGTATAATATGAATGTCATATGCTGTGTATCTTTTGAGGAGTTTAATTGTTGCATGGCATAATTCACAGAACACTAAACATTAGTCTGTCTGAGTAAAGAACCTATTTCTATTTACATGGTAATGAAACTTTCTCTCAAATAATCAACAAGCTAATGAGACTTTCTGAATGACCCTGGACTATATGTTGGTTATTCTTGTAATTTAGATCAAGCACTGCTGATAAATAAAGCAGAAAAAATCCTTAATTGAATGTAAACATTCAAACAAGAAAAGAGAGAAGAAATTAGTCAAAGCCGGAAATGAAAGGAAAACGACAAAGGAGTTCTGAATGGGAATTACTCCAGCCAAGATGATTGTGTGGGAGGCAAAAATGCACTGCATTAATGTCTATTGATTCAAGCACAATGAAGTTTCTCCAGGCACAATAAAGTTTCTCCCTCATTGCTTACTGAGCTATGCAAAGGCTTTCCAATGGACAATGTACCAAGACTTYCCCTAAAAGTGTCTGCGTTCAACATCATCTCTCCTTTTCTGTACTTGCTTGCTCAAATATCTGGTGTCAGATATGAATTTATACCAACAGCCTCAGAGGTTCACATCTCCTATAAAACAAGATCTTCAATGTTCTTCATGAGGGAGCAACATTATAAAAACCAGCAAAGGTTCCAAGGAATGTGTATGACGTCTGAGTACATTTTCTAAGATAGATGCAAAGTTATATGTTTATAGAATGCTTCTTTTTTTATTTATTTGCATCTATAATGTAGCATGAGTACAGTTTTTGAAGCAAAAACCAAAAAAAAAGAAGGAAGAAAATTACATTTGAAAATACCGACACTAACCCTGAAGCTCTGAACTTGGCTACTCCCTTCTCCTTGATACCTCTAGTAACTGACTTCCAGGGCTTCCTACTTTCCCAGGTGGCCTATATTTTCACATGCTTTTCTCTTTTCATCGTTGCCAGTTATCCCCTGACGTCCCTCATATTCAGGGAAATTATGGATCATGCTGCCTGTCCTGCTTTTATGGCAGTGCACTSAAAATGGGGAAAACAGTTATCCCATCAAATGGCTGGTTGGTTCTGCAGCTGAATGTATGAGAACAGAGAGCGGCAGAAACTGAAGAGAAAATGTTTATGATGATACCTARAAACCCCAGACAAAGAACATTCTTACACAGATAATATTAGCGTTGCATCCTTATTTAGAGAAATTTTTAATTTCTTTAYCAGTATGATGACTTTGATATAGGAATGCTTCATTAACAAGTGTCATCAAATTAGAATATTAATTCATAGAAGAAATCAAAGAAAAGTCTATTGTTTGGCATTTTGTTTTTAAATTTTAAAGGAAGTAGTAACTAGTCATTAACATACATTTTTTAGTGTATTAACCTACATTTGTCAGTGTTTTCTTTTCTGGAGAAAATTTCCCTCATACACAGCTTTAAAACTAAGTTTCTTGTATTTTATGCATGCAAGCTTCTGCCTACTACATGTATATATTTTGCACAATGATGTGCTACTCATTTCTCAAGACACTGGAGGGTATTATATATCAACCTAAGGGTTTGGTCATTACATTGATACATGAGATTCATTTTGCTGGTTGTGAATGTTATGGTTGCTACAGCTGTGAGAATCACAAGCATATTTTAAACAAGAACATAAAAGGTTAATTTTTTTTTTTTTTAATACAGTAGTGTTATCCTGTAGCCATTTGTCTGTGTTCTTGAGCAGTCTCTTTGAATGGGTGGTGCATGATAGTTGAGCAGAAATGAGATTAGTTTTCCTCAGCAAGGGCAGAAGCATCTGATAAGGCATACTTAGCACAGGAAAGACATGAACTTGTAGAAGTGGGTTCAGAGGAAGACCATGAAAATAATCCTCCTGTGAGGAAAGGCTGAAAGAGTTGGAACTGTTTATCTTGGAGAGGAGAAAGCTCCACTGAGATCTTATAGCAGCCTTTCAGTATCTGGAGGGGTCTTATAAAAAAGATGGCAACAATTTTTTTAGCAGGGGCTGTTATGATAGGACAAGGGGTAATTGTTTTATCTGAAGAAGGGCTAGATTGGATATAAGGAAGAATGTTTTTACAATGAAGGGGATGAAACACTGGAATAAACTGCTTGGAGAAATTGTGGATGTCCCATCCCTGGAAGTGTTCAAGACCAAGCTGGATGCTGCTCTAAGCAAGGTGATCCAATTGAAGATGTTCCTGTTATTGCAGGGAAATTTGAACTAGATGACCTTTAAAAGTCCCTTCCAACCCAAAATATTCTATGATTCTATGATATAAGAACATTTTTTCAGCAGATAATGAGTAGCACTTTTCCTGCACATGCCTTGTGCACAGACAGAGCTCTGGGCTGAAGGAATTGCAATTTCCAGATAAAGGATGGAGAACAAACACTGTGAGACCCTGAGTCTTTGGCCTGTAAACTCTCCTGCTAAATGTGAAATCGACAGTTTTTAACCTCTCTAGCTATGAAAATAAACTCATTCTGCTTCAAAGACAGTTTTGAAAATGATTCAATTATGTGGAAAGAGATTCTGATCCATGGCACCCCTTTCTAAATCCTCTGTATGATACAGAGGCATTGGTCACGATCTCAGTAGCAGTGTCGTTGCCAAGGGGATAATTATGAGTAGATAATGACTCAGTACATCCATAGCTTGCATACTGCCTGTATTGTCTTAGGAAAAAGTGGTTGTGAGAAGACAAAATAAGGAATGGAACTCAACATGTCATTAGTATTATTTGTGTTCTGGCTTTTCTTAGACAGTGGCAGATGTCCTGTTAGTAAGATCAAAAGCATTACAGAAATATCCACATCTATTTATTTATTTATTTATTTATTTCAAAAAGTCATTAGACCGGAAAGAAGAACGGACTTTTTTTGGGGGGGGGAGGGATGGGGGATTAGTTTTGTTTTGGAAGGGGGGGTTGTTGTTTGGGATTTTTTGGTTTTGTTTTGTGTTTTAGGGGATTTTGGTTTTTTGGTTGGTTCGGTTTTGGGGTTTGTTTTTGGGTTTTCTTATTTTCGCCTTTTTAAATTTTCATAGTTAAAACATTATTTGCTTTCATTTGTGATTCTGTCTCACCTACATCATTATTAAATTTATTGTTGCTGTGGTCTTCAGATTTGCTTTTACAAAAAACGCTTTTGGTAGCTCACACAAAAAAAGCACCAAGACCATGTACTGCATTATTAAAGAATTTTGTGTGAGAGGAAAAGAAGATATTCTAAAGCATGTTGTACTACAGGGTTGTTTATCAAGAAAATTGGTAGAGCACACCAGTGACTGAACGATTTTATTTCTCTTTCAAATTAGCTGTACTTTAGCGAGAGTTTGGACAGATGGTTTTTCACCCATCCTATATTTTTCTGGGAAAAGACTTGATATGTATGGAGGTCATATTCATGTATTTATGATGGTTTATGCCAAGAAGTAAAAAGTTCCTTTTGCTACATCTGTCTTTGTCTTTCAACACATATGTCCTGTCCTTCAGCTGCATTAACAACCTTCCTACTGTAAAATCCCTAACGGGTAGAATGGTATTTAGCCCTCTTCTAAGATCTTCAAGTGAATATTCTCTTCCAAAACCAAAATCTACAAGACTTCTGAAGCCACAAGTTGAGTAAATATGTAAAGTCTTGATAAGATTCCTGATTTTGCATAAAGTAAGGGTATATTTAAGGGAACRTTTGAAATCCATTTGAGTTGGTAGGTCATTCAGCTAATTTGGACTCCAGTCAGTAAATATTTTGCTGGAATTTTAATATCTTGTCTACCTTTTTGTGAATTCTTTACTGAGTGTAATGGTTCCTGTGGTTCTGCTTCCCTGAACTGGTTAGAAAGGAAAATAAAACCTGGAATGCTGCAGAAGGTGTTCAGTTTCTTGTAACAGTAACTGTTCAGTTGACTAATTGTCTCTCTTTCACAAATGAATCCTGTTCTCTCTAGATGATTTTATGCCTAATGAAACAGAGTAAGAAATGCACTGGCAAAGGTTTAGAGGAGGAAAAGAATGTGAACCATATTTTGCTTTGAAAATAAATAAGCATTTGAAGTGTATCAGTAGGAACAGGCAAGAGAGAAGAACAGTACTAGATGAAAGTGAATTGCTGAGAAGTTACCTGTAAGTGTTAACACTAAACTTGTTCTTGCCTTAGATGGATTCTTATTCTTTTTTACTACTGTGTTTGGAATTGCCTTTATTGCTTGACATGAATTTGTCTCTACTACTTTTTTTGTTATATATTTCTATTGAGTACGACAGAATCAATGGTACAGAGACCTTTAGTGAAACTACCAGTTAGAATCCTAAAAGGAATGCAACATCTCACAGCCCATCACTTAAAATTCCTGTCTTGCCATATTAATGAGTCTCAGACAGCATTAATGCACCTGAAGGGCATGGGTCTCAAAAGCCCAAGTGCAACATAAAGGGAATGGACATTCATTTGAGTCTTAGATCCCTGTGGTATCTTACAGGTATAAACTTAGCTATAAATTGACAAGMAACCTTGCTTGTCCTCAGGCTGTCTGAAATCTATGAGAAGAGAAGTTTGTAGTATTCCGAGGAAAACAAAAAAGCACTCTAATGGATTGCCATTTGTTTAAAATCCAACTGTGGGACGGTGTTTTGTGTGCATACTTTGTCTTAYTATGGGATGTTAGATGAATTTAAGCCCACTGGCTATAGATTTTCATAGCAAGTCAACCACGCTTCTGCATTGTTCAATACTGACCAACACATACTAAACAGTTACCAGTGTGTAGTTTTTTAGAGGAAAATTAATAGGTAACCATGCAAAACCTTTGCCTGAATATTAGTGAATTAAGATGTTCTAACTGTTTTGTTTCCTTGCAGACTAGAAGGAGTCTCAAACAGTCTATGACTGTCTCTTTTGGAAAACAGGAAAAAAAGCACTTAGGTTGAGGGATTTGTTTTGAGTGCTTAGATAAGTACTCTAGTATAACCCTCAACTACCCTGCAAATGTTGACAAGCTTCTTCCTASAGATTGAACCATTGTTTAGTAGTCATGTAGTACTGAATTAACAAGGACCATCCAGAAGGAAAAATCTTTTCAAAGGTGATGCTGTAAGATCAAAATATATTAGCTTCCTTTTTTTATTTTTGTTTTCCTCTGGTGACTTTCTTTGCTTTTGTCCTCTGGAAAGGAAACAAAGAAGAAGCAAATCAGAACCTATTCCAAGTAAGAGTAAATCTGTTGGCGTATCAATAAAAACCAAAAGCACAAGAGGTTTCAGGTAAAAGCAGGTTGTTCCCATTCAGATAATTATCACTTGTCCATCAGAACAAAACTTGCCCTATTTTTATATTTCTTGAGTAGGGTATTGGAGTGGGATACTGTTTCATTGACTTTTTTCCTGAGTCTTGGGCAGGTCGCTTCCTTATTATCATGAATTACAGATCTAATTACACTTTACTTACTTTTTGGAGATTGATAAAGAGAAAGTGCTATGTAGTTATTTAGTTTTCTTTTTAGATTTTAACCTTAAACATCCTTTAAAATAGTTTCATGTTGTATGTAACTCATTACAAAGCCTGGATAGTTTTGTGGAAACTCACAGAATTTTACCTAGATTTTAATACAGTTGGTATATATGATTGCAGAAATAAGTAGGTGATTGGTTTGATTTTTTTCTGTCTTTCTTTTCCCTTGAGAGATCAGTTGAATTGGTAAACCAAGTAACAAGGAAACCAGGATCAACACCAGTGGAGATCCTGTACGTTACAGCTGGATCTCTAACAACGAGMCTCCTGAAAGTTCTCTTTCATATTCTATTTAAGGCACTGATTTGTAACTTCATTGTCTTAGATTTGGCTCTGCTATACACATCTTCTATGAGTTTTGACAAGTTTTTTGGTTAAACTTTGCCTGTGTTACATGGTTTACATTTATAAAGTTGGGATAAAGATGATTTTTTTTCTGTTTGGTGTACAGCCCTTGTACTGCAACAGACAATACTGGTAAATGAGATGCATGCTTGTGAAGAATGCTCTTCTGAATTGAAATAGTGCAAGCAAATATAACCATGAGATTTCAGGAACCTGGTTTCTACCAGATTATCAGCCAGAAGTGATTAAAAAGTACTTCTTCCTGAAAAGAGCATTCATACCAGAAGTAAACTACAGAATCTATTTCCCAGATTTCATAAAGTTTTCCTTTATATAAAGATTTTTGYGGAAAGTTTTACATATTGTATCTTTTTTCTATACAGCCTATCTGTCACTAATTGAGTTATAGAAATGTAGAATATTAGTCAAGGTTTTCTGTAACTGGTTCTAGGTTTCTCTGCATTTTACTCAATGAAAATTTCTCTATAACAATGAATTCTTGAAAGATTTATATAGAAAACCAAGAATAGTTTGTTGAGCAAACATAAAAGAATTTGAATGTCCCTTAGTCTCTACTAAAGAAGTTAAAAAGCATTTGCCCTGCAGCATTTAGGACTGTTGGTCCTAATGTAGTCATAGGAGATCAGCACAAATGAGCACTACATATATTCTCRAGGCCAGGATGAAGAAAATAATTACAAAATGAGTCTAAACTACWGTCTTTTTCCTCAAAATGCTCCAATGGCTAGAAAAAATCCACAACTCTGATAGYCTGAATTCCTGGGAAAGACATAGTGAAAGCTAACAATTAAAAAAAAATATATATAGATGCAGGATAATCTTTGTGTTTCCACATTAACACTCAGTAATATGGTTGGCTAAGTAATGACAAGTGGGATTTCACTTGCAATACATAGCACAGTGTTTATTCAAATAAACCTGCACAATATGTGAAGAGCACCCCATAATAAAATATACGAAGAGATTTTGATAGTGTTCCTTTTGTATCCATCACCTTTATAGTTTCTTTGGCCTCGGTACACAAATTCCCTTATAAATGGCTGTCATTTGCCTTCTAATATACACTAATGCTTTGACTTCCTATTGCACTGGACAGTTTTAAGTTGGTGTAACACTGGTGAAGGTAATTGTGATGTTGCCTCTGAGGAAATGGAAAAGCTCAGTACTAACTGATGCACCGAGTCTTGCCTTTTTTCTCTGGAATTTTGTCCAGTTTGAACTGTGCGTGGTAAAAGTTTGACCATCAAAATAAAATACAGATATRGTAGAAGCCACCTCCAACATTTTGCGTTCTAATAGTGAGATTTTGGCTTTTTTCCAATTTAAATGAGCACAGTTACAATTAATCTTTATTATCCAGAGAAAAAACAAATGGTGAATCATAGTTTCATATCCTAGAGTGTTTRTTATATAATACATATTGAATTCCATTTGTATGCTGTATGCATGTGTTTATTATGCTGAAAGCTGATTACCCAATTTCTTCTAAAGTCTTTGAAGGCACTGTGCCAGCCCTTCCTAAAGTTTGCAAACATATTGTTTTTGACAGTCAGGAGAGTTTGAGATTTCTGTATTAATTATTCTGTTTACATAAAAATGAGCTTTATATCATTTGTGTATTCCTATTATACATATTTTAGAAATTACAGAGTAATTACAGCAATTGCTTAAACTGCATGTGGTGTCTAATTTAATTTAATAAGATGCAGCTACATCATTTTTCACATCTCATAAAACTAAATATGTGAGACAGTGAAGTCATAATGAAGTGCTGTAACAGTATATAACACATAGAGTTCTAAAACCGTTATTCATTTACTTAATGGTAATTATTCATATAGTTAAGAAATATTTGTGTATTTGTCTCCATATGTAATGTGTAAAGTATGTGAATGATTATTACTTCTCACTTTGTTACTTTGTACTAAGAAATGCATGTCATCTTTTTTCTCCCGTGTAGGGCACAGACTYTACCAGTTTCAGTCCAGTAATATTAGCTCTAGCCTGTGGTAATGCATTTTAGTAAGCCAAAAGGGGTGGCCATTTATCAGAYTTGACAAGTGGTGGCTGAATAATAACTTTCCTGTAATGCAGACACTTTCCTGAATGTTTAAGTGCTGATGGTTTGAACATTACAGCTCRCCAAATTTTAATTGATTTGAGGTTCCCTGATTCACTGACCTCTAAGTAAGTGCCAGAACATACTGGGGTTTCATTTTCTTTTAGTTGTCTATCCACATGAATTTACAGTCAAGCATTTGATTCTCTAACATCCTATAGAAATGTATATCCTGATCAAATATGTAAAGTCTTCCCTGCACAAGAGGTACACAATCCATACATCCAAAAATACTGGGTTTTAGCTGTGTGGGAAGTACAGGAAATGTAAACGTTGCTTAGGGAGGGAAGTACTTGAACAATGAGACATAACGTTTCTCAAGACTTGTTTGCAAGACTTAGAAGTGTAGGTTTTACAGCTGGACAGTTTCTGAATAATGATGAGATTATAAAATCTGGCACGTGTTTGAGCTATTTCTGCCTAATTATTGCCAAAGTTTGACTGGCAGTTTGATCAATGTTTTCATTTTCCTCTCATGCTTCATAGCCACAATTCAAGAGTTTGTGAAAGGGTCATGGAAACTTACAGCTATATTCTTTAGTTCCTGAACCAAGAAGTTTCATTTGTGTTTCTTTTTTGGAAAAAAAAAAAAAAAAAAAAAAAAAAAGCTTTCTGCTTTACATGCACACAAACTCTCCAAATATTCTGGGGTTTTTCAGCTTCTTTTTTTTTTTTTTCTCATTTTAACTTCAAGACATGTAGATGGTCCTCCCCTTAACTTCAAGGAGAAATGAGAATAAATGCTCTTCTGTGCTCTGTGACCGAATAGGAATCACTGTAGTGACAAATACTTCCTGTTGATCAAAAATATGAGCAAAAAAAAGACTTTTATTTTTCTGTTTCAGAACAATCATTCAAAAATTATGTGCTTTCTTCAAAGACATCAGTGAAGATTGAAAAAATCATAAAAATGAACTAATGAATGTATTTATATTTTCTTGTAAATTATTTCCTTGTATGCCATCATTTGTGTCTGGCAAAGGCATTTTATGTAACATTCTCTATATAAATTGCAGTGGTCTATACGGCTTTTTCTGGAGGGTGTTAGACCTTGTTCCCCACATGAGACACCCCAAAATCAATAATAGGCATTTGGGCAATAAATGAGGGGCCGAAATAGTGTCATTTAATTCATCTGTGGAGCCAGGTAAAGGAAATATGGTGAAATAATATAARTTTTGCTTTGTATCCTTTTGAAGATATAATAATTTCAGAAATTATTAGAAGAAACAGATTCAAACAGGAATAGATGAGTACTCATTATATTATGGCTTTTCATAGCTACTTTCTGGAGAACAGTGCAGTCTTGTCTTCCTCTCCAGGTCTTCAAAGGATGATTTATTCAAAGGATGACAGTATTCATAAAAAACAGCAATTTACGCAGAAAATTCTTATGCTGATAAATAAGAAATGTTTACAATAGCAAGTACCCAAAATAAAACAAAACCATAGTTCAGACATTTAATTATTCCTGCAGTGTATGAAACTTTTCCTAGATGCATAAAAACTTTGCTTTACTCAACAAAACTGATGTGGTTATTTCTGTCTGCTTTGCCAGATACTCATGCTGCTTAGTGAGTTAATGTGTATACTCATGACATTTATCATTAATGAAGCCGATCACTACAGAATATATATATATATGCACATACATATAATGGATTAGGCAGGCTGTAATACATTTGCTACTTCTTTGCCAGTTATATGCATTTCAGATTTGAGAAAAAGATTTTCATATTCATCTTGTCCTGTGTATTGATATACCTTGGCTTGAATTTTAGAGGATTTTGGCTTTTTTTTTTTTTTTTTATTCTCTTGACAGCACCAGAGTGCTGTGTGTGCTGACTTAAACATCCTGTACTAAAATTCACACGGGACTGGAGTAGTTAAATAGTGGACTTCACGATACAATAAGTCATAATTAAAATCTATTTGATATTTACCCACCACTGCAGAAGGGTCCAAGGCAGGCAGTTTCAGTATTTGTTGTCATTCAGCATGGGGCTCAGGAATGAGTTGAATCTCTGTAATGTGGAGCTGGCTCACAACTGGAAGGTAAATAGTAGAATTATTAATATAGTGTTCATTCTTATTAAAGTACTGTACACTGTGGTTTTCACATTTTTATCCACAAAATATACCAAAGAGAATAAAAAAAATAGGTGATGGAAAAAATGTGTATTTTATTACAGCTAAAAGATTTTGCTGGTTTTCTAAACTGTTAGTGTGCTGGATAAATAAAGTGAAAAATTCTGAGTGTATAACTAAATATATGTTTAAAATCTGTTTCCAATTCTCTCTTTTAAGGCTACCTGATCTGGCCCGATCTTAAAGACCATCCATTTTATCTCAGTAAATAAAATATATTCAAAAATAGAGTAAAATCCAGGGATGTAAACAGGAGTATTTTATAATTACTTCTTTTTTATAATTACTCCTTTTTTTTTTTTTTTTTTTAAATACTGTACGGAATCTCAACTCCAATGTGAAAAAGTTTCTGATAAATTCTTCTTTATCTTTGTACTCCTTGTTCTAGACTGTAAAACGGCATGTAGAATGGCTTTGCTACAAAATAATTTTACATCCATGGTTTGTGCTATTGCACACTGTGTTTTAAACTTTTGTGAGACAGTTGCCAAAATAACACCAGTGTATGTTGGTAATGGGCTTGAGCATGTGTTTTTATAGCTTAGCTGTTATTTTATATTGGGTATTTTGGTAATATCTTAACTTGTAGGTATATTCTATTCTTTAAATATTTATATTTATATTTTATATTTATATTTATATTTATATTTATATTTATATTTATATTTATATTTATATTCTATTCTGCTTTAAACTTGTATATATATTTGTGTATATATGTACTATATATGTGAACATGCGCTTGTAATATACTGATAGTACTGTTCATAATTTTCATATACTTTTCATAATTTTCACCTGTATACTCCTATGGATGTAAAACAGTTTCCATTATTAGCATGGAGATGTACTGTTATTCATACTGGGACAAATCATCCGTTCCTTAATCAGGAAAGTTTTCACTTACTGAGACTTTACTCTGGAAACTTCCCTATGTATTTAGACAGATATTATTTTACTTTTTTAAGACTCTTGAAAAGGTGTAAAAGTCACTGACCAAATGGTAGAATGGGAAAATGTCTTAGTTTTATTCTTTTTAATATATGTAAAATAATTTTCTTCTGTTCTTGAGAAAACAGACTGCCTAAATTTGTTTCATATGCTAGAAGTTCATAAGAGGAGTCATTAACACTTTATTTTGAGAAAGATGATAACACCAAATTCATCTTTTCCAACAGGGATGCTATCCTGCTATATTTTTTGAACTGATTTAATGAGCTCCAGCACTATTTTTCATGCCAAATTCAGATTCTGTTTCATCTGTGAAAACTGGTAATGTATGGTAATGTAACAAATAATGTTGTAAATAAATTTCATACCCCAGGTTTTCTTTTTGCTCATAACAAAATCAAATACTGCACTAAGATTAATGCCCAGTCAAATCTTAGCAGCCTGGATGAAAACTTCCCAACAAGCTCCTTTCTGTCTGACCTTTCAGAAGCTGGTAGATTTCCTATATCTTTTTATATACCTATATTCTGTAAGTCAAACTCTTAATAAGTACAGAAAAAAAAATGCCAATGTCAACAAGGGAGAGTTTAGTTTGCCCTCTGAAAATGGGGTTGGAAGGCTATGATTTCTTTTTTCCTAACTATAACCAGTCCAAAAATATTTTTCCCTTACTCTTAAGAAATAAAGGGGGAAAAAAAATCACTAAAATCCAAAGTGAGCACAGTCTCATGCAAATAATATTTTCTGAAGTTTTATGTGTGATAACTCCTCCTCCATAACTAAATCTCATTCCTTTGGTGAATCCTGCTTCATATGGGATTGAAAAAGAGGAGCAATGAGGTCTCTTCTCTCACTGGACTGTGACAGTGCCTCACGAAGTTGATCCACCTTCTGATATGCACTTCTTGCTCTCCCCCTGACACGCCTTCACACTAGGATGAGGGGACTTACTGCTCAGTGTTTTGATTAACCACTTAATTCTGAACCCTTCTTGAGGATGTCTTTATTCGTTTGCAATCTGGTATGCACAGCCTGAGCCCTTTTTCTGTTCTATTCCTCCCTCACAGTTTCTTCTAGGGGTCAGGCTGTTCCTTTTCATGACACTGCTAGAAGATTTTTCACAAAAAAACTGGCTGTGTTAGCTCTGCAGTGTTGTGAAAGATTAGGACTTTGTGAAAAAAAAAAAAAAAAAGGATGTGATTTGAGATCTCACTGAATTGTTTAGATGCTGTTCAGCTTGCTAGGATACTCTTTTTTAGCTCCTTTTTGGAGATTAGATAATTTTACAGACCCATGCATGATCTGGTAACAGTTATGCTGTTTGTAAGCCTCAGCTGTTTGATAATATAGGAACAAAACTCTCTGTTAAGAAAATAACATATTAGATTACAGCTAACTCCACTCAAGTGGGTTTCTTTGCCCTTCTCCATTTTTAAGTGGAATGACCAGGTAATCTGAACCTCTAACAGACCTCTTTCTAGTCCTTGGTTTTATAAATAATACTTACAGTGTTAGAATTTTACATCCTACGTACACTAAGTGAGATTTGCTTAGGCAATAGTCGGGAAAGAGTCAAAATTTTATGTATTTTAGCATAAGAATAGAACTAGTCTCCAGGTTCAGGATGAAACAGTTCCATTGACGGTAGTCCTATTAGGCAGCAGTCTCACTCATTCTGTCTTCATCTGAATGTAACACTGACTGACAGCATCCTCAGCTGAGACAACAGTTTGACTTCGGGTGGGTAGACAATGTATTTTTCTGCCAGAATTTTTTTCTCGATGTTCAACTACACCCCCAGAGAGAAATTTTTGCAAAGCAAAGAACAAAACATAAGGATTATTGACTGTAGAGGTTAGGTTTGTTTTTATACTCTCAAGTTGCTGGGAAGATGTATATGCTTTTAAAAATCATTACCGCTTCAGAGAAAAAATACTCTTTTCATCTCTTTGTGTGAGCTACCATTTTGTTTTGAGGTGTCGAATTATGAGACTAATAGTGAGCAGGGCAAGGTCTGACATGGGTATTAAAGGTCATTATTGTCACAGATTAGCAGATCATAAGAGCTAGAATTATGACTACACAGAAATAATTGTAAAAAAACTTGGTTGCCTTCTTTCCCCTTTTCCCAAACTTATTGCAGAATCTGTCTTCCTTCTTGTAATCTGCTTATAAGAAACAGTGCAAAAGCTGAAGCAGTAAAACAGGAAGCCTTGGCTTATCAATTTRACCAATATCAGCTGTAGATGTTCCTGAAAAATCAAACTATAACTACCATGAAATATCTGTAATAATTGACAGTAGTTTCAAGAGACTATGTACAAGTTTGGTTCTCTGTTGAGTACCAGATATGTAAGTTGTTTTTCACTTAATGTATTTACATTATTTGTATTTATATAACTTTTTTTACTATTTTCTTTTTCACATCCTCCTTATTTCCATAGGAGAAGAGCTGATAGCATTTTAAAAGTTTGCCAAAGGAAGCAATAACAAGAAATGTAATTTCTTGTAGATAATTTCTTTTTTGTTGTTTTGTCGTTGTTTATCTAGAGATACTAGAAGAAATAAAATGATTATGCCTAAATATAATGGAGCTGATAAGTACATAGCATTTAATACAGCAGTTGGGAGTTTGGGACAACTCCCGACTTAGAAAGGAGGCTTGTCTAATGCAGCATCATTTCAGAATTAGATCAGGAATTTGGATATCAGAGTTTCTATGCTTGTCGTTCTCAGAGATATTGGCTAAACCGCTTAAACTTGCTTAATTCTGTAAGTTAACAAACTGTTAGTATGTATCAAAATGATACATTGCTACTTTACTGACTATTGAGAGAGGTATGTAATCATTTGAGATCTTAAGATGGAAGTCGTCTCTCCTCCCTCTACCCTTACCTCCCCACAAGTTTAGGAAGAGAATCATTCTCTCTCTCAAAAACTGTGATTATTCTTGGGTTTTTTTACATGCCTTAAAGAAGTCTGATTTTCATGAAAGCCTTCTTCTTTTCTTAATTTGTATAAATTTAGCCCAGGTTGCAACAAAAATGCCTTGGCTCTAAATGCTGGTTATTGGAAACAGTGCTATTCATCCTGTACATTTCTGCCTTTCACACATAACTAAGGTGGTGCTGGCACCAGCACTTTCACATGGAAGGCTGAACTAACTGTGTGTGGATTAGACATAATTTTGGGGGCTGAACAAGTTACCAAACAGCTTCCAGTTAACAAATAAGCTATTAAAAACATGATACCTGGCCTGAAGGCAGATGTTGCTATTGGAAGACAGAGGGGGAAACCCAAGTGTATTTCAGTGTGCTTCTTCTGCCTAAATTAAAGTGCTCGATGTGCTCTTCAATCTCTTCTGTTAGTTCACTTGGATATAATAGCCTTCTTTTTATTACATCCAACAACATAGCAATATAACAACATAGCAATATACCAAGCAAGATGAATATTAAATATTCCACTCCTAGCACTGGACTTAGATGAATTAAATGGATACAGACTTTAGAGCTTCTGAGAAGGAAATCAGTGTTGTCTTTTCCAGAATCCAGACCAAAGGCTAGTCTTACTTCGACAGTCCTTTTTTTGCTTTGTGATAACTAGTTAAAAAGAATGAAAATATTTTGTTGTGACGGCTTACATTCTTACTCTTTTTTTTTTTTTAATTTATTTATTTATTTTTTATTTAACAACTGGGAATTGTAGCTCTTGTATAAATAAGTGTAACTTGAGAAATGAGAGCAGCTCTGAAAAAGTCTATCTGCAAGATGTGGCCTATTAAAGATCACAGAAGTCATGTTCTTGATGGATGTATTCAAAACAGTGAAAGAAACTTCTGCTGTGTGTGGGACATTGGAGAGGGAAAAAGTTCTAAACATTTAAAAATTTTATATTAGATAAAATATTGCATTCTTTGTTTAGCGGTTTGTAATTTACTTGAAATTTACTTGGAATTTTTCACAAGTGAAAACAAGAAGAAAGAATCTCACCTGATATAAACTGGCATGGCTCCACTTAAGCCAAACAACACAGTGTTTGAAGCAGCTGAGGAACTGACTGCTGCTTTCAGAATGGAGGCTGGTCTTTAATCTGCCACTTTATTTACTTATTTGTTTGTTTGTTTGTTTTAATCTATGCATATCTATTACCCTCTTTATTGGAACTAGAATGCCTAACTCATCTATTACCTGAAGTACTTTTTGGTCAAATGGGGGAAAGGTCTGAAATTTTCTGTGCAAATGGCAGAAGTACTGTACAGTGGAGTGTATCTATTAATCTCATCTAACAAAGCAGACGGTGAAGAGGTTCAGTTCTGTGGCAGCCTAGCCATTAACAGCATCCCAAACTTGACTTTATTTCTTTACTTTTTTGGACTGAAAACACTGGGACTAAGATTTATTATGTCATTGTCGGCGCTGCCTTTCCTCTGTCTCATCTGTATTCTTTAGAGAGTCTATAAACATGGGCTGTCAGCAAGCTAAACCTGTCAGATTTCCATTTTCTCCCCTCCTCCGTCTGCTACTACACTGCCCGAGAAACAGCCCCGCACACTGCACCCTCACTGTGATTCTCGTGATCACATCTCATTCATCACCGTGACTCCAAACTCAGCTCAGCACACTAGAAAAAAAAAAGGTCAGGGATATGAAAGGAAAAGAGAAATAAACAAGTACCCAGCGGAAGCGGTTGAGCTACAGGAGACGTGGGAGGTAAGATCGGAGCCAATTTCTCTGCMAGCAGCTGTACTGGGCATAAAGTACTTGCTATACAAGTTCTAAGTGTTTTAAACTGGAGGGTTGTGTAGGGGTTTTCCGCAGCTCTTGGTTTATTCCCCAGCGCAGAAGGATAGTGAAAGGGTAGAAAACCTTAGTTAGAGGTGGGAAGGTGATAAAACTTTTTATAACTGGAGTAAAGATGACAGATTGGTTGCTGAGTGACTAGAAACCTGAGAGCATGCAAGATTTGGGCTCAAGAGTTCAATAAACAGCGATGAAAGGACAACTTCTATGTTGACTTTCTGAGCCAAACTTTAAGATGCTTTTGTTTTGGGATTGTGAGAATTTTGTATGGATGAAACATAAATTATTTTGTATGAAGCAGTAAAATTCCTTCAAATGGGGTCTCATTCCTCCTTTCTCCTTTGTGCTATGCTGTCAATCTAGTTAGGTAGAATTTATTTTAAAATTATTCTGGCTTAGTGATATCCCTTCTCCATTCTCCTCACTACTGCTTTGGTTGTTAATACTGAGCAGGTTTGTTTTCTTGATCAGAATTTTTTTTTTTTTTTTTTTTTTTTTTTTTTTTTTGCCTTTATGCAATTAACTCTTTTCCAGTTTCTTGATACTTCTCATCATAAACAGAAATAGCTGTTAACTCTTTCCTTATATGCATTTTGTAACTCCATATTTAAAATATTGATGTGATACCATGCCAGTTTTTTTTTTTTTTTCTCTCAAGTAAATAAGGGGGAAAAAAAGAGAAACTGTAAAGCCTAACATAAATAACTTGTAAAACTCTGGAAGAGTTTTTTCTCAGAGATGGTATCAGGATTTTAGTTTACTATTTTATTTATGTATGCAATAATTGGTAAAGAATTTTATATAGCCTCTGATAACATATTGCACAGCACATGTGATGACATTGGTCAAATAGTCAAAAATATAAATATCTATATTGAGTAATAATATGACAATGCTTTATGTGAGGACAGATTGTCTCAACTTTTTTTGACATGCTTCTGTCTGGCTCAAGTTACAAGCTTGTTTTTATGCTTTATGTGTTGTTTAAACTAAAAAAAAAAAATAGAGTACATTGATAATTCTCTTTGAACGAAAGAAAAAAAAAAGTCAGAAGGCCCCTAGTGAAATTATCAGGCAAATGAAAAAAACAAAATCATTCAATGATTAAGCAGGGAAAAGGAAATTTTATAGAAAATGGTTCCCATGATGTCCATTAAATGCAATGCTTTGGGTACAACCTTCAAATCTTTTAGCCATGTGGTTTTGGATCTTGGAAGGTGAGAAGGATTACTACCCTGTATTAGCTCCACTTCTCATTATTCTTGAAGCATTTGCCATCATGCCAAAGCTCAAGACAAAATGCTGGAGTTTGTAGCTCAAAACACAACAGCACATCTTCCAAGTCACTCATGGCAAGAATCTAGCAGCATTTGGGGAGAAACTTCTTATAATTCAGAAAAAGAACTTTTGCAATAAAAATAGTATAGAGGACTATAATATCCCTTACTTCTGTGCCAGAATTTGTCTTCTTCAGTAAATGCTCTCAGTGTCCTTTAGGAGGCTCTTTTGTCTATGTTCATCATTCTCCATGGAATGATAGTACGGAAATTCAACAGTTTTGAACATACTGAACATCCTAGCTTTAGTGGCTAGGGGAAGTTAAGATCCCCGAATCAGGTAACTGCATTAACACATTGTATGCATAATAATGTAGCAAGCGACAAAGACAAAAAGGTGAGCACATGGAGTTTGGATATTCAGAAAAAAGTTAAAAGTTCAGCTGAGAATGGATAAATTCTAGATGAATGTGAACTGTCAGGACTAAAATAAATTGTGRAGAATAAGAACCAGGGATGAAAATATATTAGAAATAAGAAGTAAATTTGAATTCCTACAATTTACTGTATATAAATGCAGCATTGTGATACAGCAGAGTTCTGTACTGACATGATTCATACTCCAAAACAAGGAAAAAAAAAAAAAAAAGCCTGCTAGAAATTTCAAACGTATGAAGAAAGAGGTGTGAAAAACACCTAGCAGTGCGCCTATAAAAGAGGCTATAACTGCAGAACAATTAAGAAATAAATGTGAGTGGCTCTTCATGAACTACATTGAACTGCAATAACAGTGCTGGCAGTATGAAAATGATGATCCTACTAAAGAGAAACAAAATAGAGGACAAGATCAAAATAATAAAGTAAATTGTGGTAAGAAAATAGGAATACTTTAGAAAATAAATGTATGAGAAATAGAGATCTTTTCTTAGAGTGTAATTGTAAAAAAAATTATAAAGAGTGTTTTTATCTGCCACATCACTGCAAATAAAATATAGATTGAGTGGAGGATGAAAGGAGGAAGAAGAAAATGCAGAATCCAGTACTTCCCTCTTTACTGTTACACTAGGAAGAAGTCAACTCCTAGCCAGTTTATCTTCTGGCATGAAATGAGATTGCTTCAGTTACTTTGATCAATATCAGATGAAAATGAGGTGTAAACCAAGATTACTCTTCACTGGGATATCAAATATTCTTTTATGTTTCTCTGCTAAAGTGAACTAGTAAATATTGAACTTAGAAGGCTGAATCTGACGAGTATTTAAAATTTGGAGTTATGTCTTAGAAAAACAAATGAGTTTCTCCCTTTTCCTTCTTGAATATAAAGTTTGCATTCCATAATGCACTGCTGCCCAGATAGATGCTSAAGGGCTGCATTAAGCTATGAAAAATTGTCTTTAACTGGTATATCAAAGACAGTCATTTTAAAATAATAACACTAAAGACAGAAAAGCAATTTGGAAAGTCAGTACTTTCAAGTGACGAATTCATCTYACCAAGCAAAAATTTGTGTTAGCATTCACCATCTAATAAATATCATGAATGTTAKATGACAGAACTTGCCTACTCTTAGTTGCTTACAGTCACCAAAAGTAGACTTGATTTGCCAGGTTGTAAATCAGATTCCTGTAATGCAGATATGTAGGGGTTGAGTTTTCTACTCCTATATTTCATAAGGAGGATTGGTTTAGTTGCACAGACTTCATTATCCAAGCTTTGCAGCTCAGCTGGCTGCAAATCAATAATGTGCAGTCCAAGACAGATTCACAAAATAAACAAAATTATACCTTCATTAAAGACTTCATTGTGACTGATAGGGTTCTGCTCTGTGTATTGGGTATGACAACTATAATGCTTTCAGTGCACTCAAGCCAATGTTTGAAACATAAAAGGATGTACCACTATAAGGATTGACATGACCATTGACCCCTTTTTAATTTYCTGGCAATGTTTACTTCCCATTTGACAAGGTCTTAAAAAACATTACTTACTATATGGAATTAGGACAAACATTGAAGCACATTCAGATTTCTCTTTGGAAAGTAGCTCTCTTATTTCTCAGATAGGAGCTTCTTTCTGGCAGTTCTAACTACTCTGTTCTTCTATTCAGAACTTTGTGGGTTTTATTAAGACTTCTTGAAAATGTGAAGAGAAGACTGTATTTGCATGCTTAAGAAGCACCTAGTCTTGATTAGTGGTGCATAGGAAAATCAAGAAGGATCTTCTTTTTGCCACAATTTATTCATTTGATGCTATCTATAATGCTATTTTATTTAATAGGAATAGTCAAGCCACTGAGTATATTTGAACATTGAATATTATTTTTCCCTTCCATTTTTCCGTGCAAAATTTTCACGATTCAAAAAGACTTCTCAGTTCTCTTGCATGTCTCTGTAATGAAAATGACTGTCCAATGTCATCATCCTCAGACTGTGCTGCTTCACTTCTTTTCCTTACCCCCTCCAGTGAAGGCAAACCAGACGTYTAAATGTGATTAGCCCATTTCAAACATCTTGCATGGATATGAAGCAAGTTATAGTTTAGGAAAGAATGTGTGGTTTTTTGTAGTTATATTACTTTTTTTTTAAATGTCAATGTTTGAAGTGGTTTAAAGTCATTCAAGAGTGACCARGATAGAGTATTGAATGTAGTTTGTAACTACATAACAGTGCTGGCCATTTTATTTTCTTACGGATGTAGCCTGTAAAATTTTTTTTTTCCCCTCAAATACTACAGTAAAAAAAAAATTAAAAAAAAAAAGAGGGGGGGAGTAATTTTCTAAATAACTCAGGAAAAAATTAGAATTGAAGCAGAAGAAAGAATAAGTAAAGCAATTTTTTAAAAGTAGTCAGATAATTTTATGGTTAGTCTTAAAAGAATTATGCAAAACAGTTGGAATTCAAACTGCTCTCTACATTGTGTTATATTCATTACTAGTACTCCATTTAGTATGTTCTTGGTGTTCTGTTGCCCATTACAATAAAGGGACATAATGAGATCTCTTTTTTAGTGCCCCAGGTGTAAAAAGTTTATTATTCAGGGTTTCTCAGGCAACCACTGGAACCTAGTCAGCACTGAGATGTTCTTGCTAGTAACCAGAGACAACCTGCACCCTCATGTGTAAGAAYTGTGGTATAAGCCCAGYTGGCAGCCAAGCCCCACACAGCCACTCCCTCACTCTCCCCAGTCAGGCTGGGGAGGAGAATGGGAAGGGTAGAAGGGAGAAGACTCTTGGATTGGGGTAAGGACAGTTTAATAGGGAAAGAAAAAATTGTGCATGTAAGCATACCAAAACAAGGAACTCATTTACACAATTC
>QVAJ01000025.1:2680324-2732479 GCA_003546035.1 Mixornis gularis | reverse complement strand
GAGGTCTTACACTTTTATAAGTTTTGGTTCATTTGCATATTGGGTTTTAATTGTCCAATTACAGCTTCAGGTTGTGAGGTCTCATCCTTCTTGTTCCTCCCTCCAGTYCACCATTGTYTATGTGTTTGGGCCTGAAATCTGTCYTTGGTCTTTTGTTGTCCTTTTRGTCAACAAAAATGATTTGTTTTGTCTGCCTACTCTGTGGAGAGAGTTTACTGACACTTAATATGAGCCTCAGAACTACACCTCTARGCAGCACAGAATCTGGAAAACATGAAAGCTAAAACTTAAGGCATCAGTCCCATACTAGGTACTGTGAAGAAWATTAACTSTGCCTCAGCTGAAACCATCAAAGTAACTTACCTTCTAACAAGGTCTAACTTACAACAGTCCAACCATGGGAAACCTTGCATCATGTGCCATGGAGAAAACATACAATTAAGGTGAATTTATTAGTTACACAAAGGGAACATCCCACCTACTCTCAGCTTGAATTTTCTACCAGCAAATATCCTGAGAAGCAGCATGGGCACAACTTTTGGAGGCAATTAGTATCCTTCCCTTTCCYTTCATAAGGACTTTGATTTTTACATTATGACAGGTGTATGCCCAGGAAAGGAAAATATATTCTTGTTAGATCTCTCTGCTCAAATATAGCTGAATGTGAATATTAACCCTCCTTCTCCCATATTTCGTAGGTGAGATGAGAAAGAGATAGATCTAATTCAATACAATAGTATACTGCTAGCTGTGATTTGGACAAGAAAAATTGTCTTTTAATGAAAGAAACACAAAAACCCACAAAAAACCAAAAAACCAAAAAACAACACAAAAAACCCCCAACCCAACCCAACCCAAACAAAAAACAAAACAAAACAAAACAAAGCGCCCAAAAACAAACAAACAAAAAAAAAAACCCACCAAAAAACCAACAAAACAAAACAAAAAAACCACCCACCTGTCAGATCCATTTTTTTTTTAGCTATGCAGGAAAGGAATCTATTCCTGATATATCATGTTGATATGGAGCCAACCTTACCACTATCATTCCCAGTGCATATCTAGTAACAAAACAACTTGAATTTGCAAAACACAATCTCCATTTACAAACCATTTCTGTACTCAATAAATTCTTTGTCAAGCAACTTCTTTTTTTAAGATAGCCTTATTCCCTCAAAGTTCATTCATTATTATTTTTGATCTAACGGCTTTAAAATGCAACAATTTACGTGTATCAGCTTATTTAAAATACTTTTCTTTTTTTTAATCTTTTGGTTTAGGAATCATCCCTAAGCATTTCTAAGCATTGTTTTAATGTTACTRAACAATGTATTTTTACTTTTTCTTGCTGCAATCCTAGATTAGTATGTAAAAAAACARGGAATAGTGCTAAAACCAGTGAAGACCCCTTAGCAGTATTTTGCAGTATTGCTTTTCCAGAGACATTCTGAAAGAACAGATTAAAATAAAATCCACCATTGTCCAAAGTCTGTTTCTTTGTATGTGTCCAAAGCATTTCGTTGGTGATAATTTCTTTCTGAAATTGCTTTTTACTACTTTTTTATTTATTTATTTATTTATTTATTTATTTTAATTTTTTTTTTGGGGGGGGGTCTGGGTATCCAAGGTAAATGCAACAAAACAAAACAAAACAAAACAAAACAAAACAAAAATTGTACTAGAATATTACAACACCAGTAGAAGTATTTTCTGATTTCATTTTATTTCTACCTAGAGGAGTTTGGGAATTAGCAGAGATAAGTCACTTCCAAGAAATTTCTCCAATTTTGCTTTTCTAATTGTTGGCTGTTAATGAAAGAAAAGTCTAAACCAAGAAACATTAAAGTTAAATCTTAAAATTTAAGATTTTGTAACATAATATAACCATCTAGAAGACAATGGTAATAGTAGCTGAAAAAAGGTAATAAAATTTCCAAACTGGTGGTTTTAGCATGTTTTGAAGAAGTTCAAGATAGAGGAAACTATTCAATGCATTCCTTTGAAATATTTAGATAATATGAATCAATTGCATTTTTGATAGGAAAAAAATGGACACCACTGTTTTATTTAAAACCATTTCTGTGGATGGAATAGYTGTTAACAGTGCTTTAGAAATGAGGGAATATAGAATTCCCTATAGAATCTTATACTAATGAATACATGGATGGGAGAAATTTAGTTTAGACTAAGTTTCCATATATGGAAAAATCACTATTTTGCAATGTGAAAAGAAAAAGTGTTTGAAATATAAAGACAATATCAGGAYCAAGTTTTTATAATTTCATTTGAACAAAAAGTCTAGAAAAAAAATTAAGGAATTAAATATTTCATTAAAAYCCTTTCAAATAATAAAGTAAAATAAAATTGCTGCCTATTTGAATTTTTGAATGCCATGCTTTTATGCATTTGGATTTTAGAAATGTGTCTTTCTATTCAATAAATTGAGTTTCATTTTGATTGGCCTACAGAATACTATTACTTTAAATACCCCCTTTTTTCCCCCCGTGCTTTTCCAAATATTTTCCAAATCTTTCTCCTCCTATAAAACCATACTAATTAATGTTTCTTCACTGAGTAGTATRATCTTATTCAAGGAGTTCCTTCTCTTTTTTTTCTGATTAACATCCTTTAACAGTCTTTACACTTAAAGGTTTGATTTTTCCTCTCATTAGACCAAGACAAATACAAATGAAAATATCAGACATAGCCATTTTTACTATCAGTGTTCAAATTAAAATTCTGTGAGGCTTAACCATTCTCTCATTTCTTACTCCTGCTTCCAAAGAGATGAATTTGGGGTTTCTCTTCATTTATTAATTTTCATTTGTTCTTTTTTCCTTTGTCATCCTATATGAACCTTATATATTATATATATATATATATATGTTATATATATATTACCAACCCAGCACTAAACCCAGGATACACCAATTTTCTCTTTATTGGTATTACAATCAGAAGCCTGTTTTTTATTTCAGAATTTTTTGCAGGAAAATGCCCCACATTGTATGTGTTCATAAAATATTACTGGGATACTCTGTTTAGTTCAGATGAAAACACTTTTACATTTCCCAGCTGTTTTAATAATTGCTTAACCAGAGACAAGACTTAGTCTRGGAGTAAAAATATGTGAGTTCAACTCTCTAATACATGAGAAAAATGAAGTTATTCTATGTGGGAAAGGAGAATTTTTTTCTTTCTTCATAAGGATACTGAGGGCATTAATTCCCTCTCGATTAAAGGGCATGTAAATGCTATCAGAAAATGAGGAATGCGCAGATAAATATCTACTGATAGACCTAGATAATGTRCTTGTCATTCTCAAAACCTGTTAGGTAGTGAAATGCCCCATACTCGCTGGAAGTTGCATAAAAACATACACATTTTTATCTAAGAAGAATGTCTTGAACTTTGGTCTCATGCTTTATTTTAATATAATGGATAAATAGGATAATCGTCTTAGTTTTTTTTAAAAAATGGCACATGAAATGCAATAAATGCTGATGTGAAGAGGTGAATATTGAGAAGACATTGTGGAAGGAAGCAGACAGATCTACCAGATAGTGCTCTCATGTTTCTGCTGTCCTACTGCACTTTAACCCCACRGATAGCAACTTAAGTTTCTGCAGTGATTGGTTTATTTCTGCCCCTAGCTGAAAGACCAGAAAGGTAGATACATTATGTTCTTGAGGAGACTTCAGTGCCTTTATGTAAATGAGCATATGGGACCTGTACCTTTATGTCATACATTGGAAGGCTTGGGGTCCTCTGCTGCTGCTCCACCCCACAGCTCTCCAGTTATGTCACAAAGAACATGAAACTGTTGTGAATGAGCAACAGAATAGAGCTAAGAGACATCTCCATCCTGTGCATGGAGCGAGGTAGGAACTGCTGAGTGAAACTGTTCTAGAGGTGCTTCTCAAATTTTCACAAGACTAATAAGCAGAATTCCAKGTTAAGGGATTGCTGATGTAAATATTTTTCAATGGAGAAAACATTTGATTTCTTTCAATGAACTCAAAACAATAAACAGGAAACACCTAGGATTTTGGTCTTCATAGTATTTTTAATCTATAACCAGTTTGTCATTCAACCAGTTTCATAAGTGTAGGAACATATTTTGAAAAATATCTGAGTTTGTTTAATGCAAATCAAAATTCTTCAACTTTTACATTGTGAAAATGGCARAGTTTTAATTAAGGTAGTTGTTAATATTTAATGTCACTGGTCCTTCCATAAGAAGCAGAGTGTAATGAACTCCATCTTACAGAAATGGTTTCTATTTAGGAATCTTGTGGTAAAGAATCACACCATCTAATTCTACTCTAGTAGTTCTTGATAAAGTTGAATATATTTATTTGTATGAAATTATATGTGTCACCCTGAATTTTCTGCCTTCTGYCTTTGTTGCTGCAGATTCTCACACAGCTTCATCTAAACAWTGTGTATTTTTAGAATRTTTGCATACTTCTCCACTGAGAGAAGAATTGATTAATGGTGATGTCCACCATCCAGGTTAGAGAAGTGGCAACCTGAAGTAGCCAGTGTCTTGACCTCTGTACAAATGTATACAAATAGAGTCAGATTTTTGAAATTAAAAAGTTGTTCCCTTAAACTGCTGCTGTGTGCCTGCTCATCTTTCTGTTCCTGAAGTTTGGACACTCCCAGCCTCGACAATCCACATATATGGACAAGGTGTTGTGGACCCTGGCTTTGATCCAATAAGTCACTGCTTTGATAAATGGGTAACCTTTCATTTTATCTTCAAATTCTCTAAAAGTTTTGCTTAATCACATATACCATGTTTTGCCTGTAAATTACTAAATTAGTATTGACAGTGAAAGAAATCAATTCTTCTTTGTAGTACAGATAATCTGTTCATGAACTCTGCATTATTATCTGAACTTTACCAGCATAACCATACCCAATGAGTAATTTATAAATACATCAACCTATTGTATCAGCATTTTCAAATTAATAATAGTAAGAGAAATAATTAATAAGTCATATTCAAAGTCACCACACTTTTTAACTCTGTGGAAAGTACAGGTAGGCCCATTTGGACCTAGGGGATAACAAATCATACAGATGCTATTATATTTCTGATATTTTTCTCCTAGTGTATTTGTTTTTCTTCCCATTATTTCTCCTTGATGATGATGCAAAGTTTACAAGAATAGAGACCTATCAGAAACTTGAGATCTCTGTAATTTTGAAATTTAATGCTTCTCCGTAMATTTACAGTGTTCTGTAAATGTAGTGTAGTTCTGTATATGTAGTGTAGTACACCTATCATTAATCCAATAATTCATTGTGCCGTGGCTGACCCATTCTAAATGCTCTYTGCATTGCCACAAACATTGCCTATTGCACAGAAATGATGACTAACACTTTCTGACAACTTGCACTACAATTTCTGAAGATACTAGAGTAGCAAATATATAATGTGGGYCATGTTAATGTTCTTGAAATGATTAATAAGTTTTTAATTCTAAATCAAAATTTAATTTAGTTACTCTGTTCAGCCAAGTACATCTTATGAAATTTAATGTATGTAATATTARTACATGATATAATTGAGTTTCCAGTGATGGTAGATTTGGTTGCTTGAGAGTGCAGAGTAGATATTTTCATAATGACTAATTTTATGATTGGGAACTTAGTTCCATAAAAAAAGAAAATGCTGGAAACTGCCCTTTTTATGGTATTTCTTGTACTGGAATGGTGAYATGGTGAAAAGTTACTGTTTGAGTTCTTGATGGATAATTTTTTTCCATCTGGGCCCTAGCCTTGATAGCACTGAAATATAACATTTTTCCATAAGTATTGTGATTCTGTCTCTTCTCTTAGGCACTGTGACTCAGACATAACTATAYATACATGAGGGTATGAGCAAAGGCAGTTAATAGCAGCCAGTCAAGGACACCTCCACGTTACTCTCATTTCCCTCCTAAATATAGATAATAGATCATGTTTTCCTTGATACGTCCAGTTTGATTTCTGTAGTCAGTCCTCCCTGAGTTTAACAACATGCATGTTTTGTCATGGCTGGTAGATGGCATTTATTCCTGACTTTCTCTGCAAGAATAGGAATTATCAAGACTGCCGTGTAGTGTGCTCATATTAAACTTCCTCTTCTTTTCTTAAATTCCAAAAATTCCCAGAAAGCTCATGAGTCTGSTAGACTTCATGTCTTCAGTAGTTTAGCCTGTGGTATATTTACATTTTTAATGACGTTTGTGCCCTGTTGATCAAAGTAGCTGCAGGCAAGCCATTTCAATAAATACAGTGTGTTGAATAGTATATGACAAATGAAAAATGGAGTTCTCTTGGAACAACTCCTATGTTACAAAATATTTCAAAATACATGATTTTCATAAGTTGAATATGCTRTCTGGAGGTTTCAATGCTTAATTAGAAATGATGATTAGAAATGAGTAGACAAATAGCACCGTGACTTTCCTTTGTCTTTATTCTTTTAYAGTGAATCAAGGATCTCGTTTTTGAAAAGACTTTTAACTGTAAAAATGTAGGGGGAAACTTTGTTGACCATAAATAAAAATTTGGTATTCCATACTTTACTACAAGTGATAAATTCAGAGTTCAAAATAGAGYAACAGTTTATCACCTTGGTAGGTAAACTGTGCTACCACAGTAGTAGGACAGACAGCAGGAGGCAACTTACATTTCTTCAATTTTGAATAGTAAGAGAACTCTGCAGAATCAGATATATTTAGTTTGACTAAAAACTTACTTCTGATTTTTATCTGCTGGGGATAGTTTTGGTGGTTTTTTTGCATGTTTTTCTTATACAGCCTAACAGTATAGGGATGCCAATGGAGATTTARTATTTGGATTTTTAAAGAGATTGATTAAATGTGTGTTTTTCCTCATTGTATTAAGTAACTTTGAAAATAATTACTCTGGTTCTATATACCTGTCACTTTTAAAAAATAATTTATGTATTTTAGGTGAATATTAATGAATATCTCTTAATTTCATTGATGAATTCCTAGCTATTTCTTGTTTGACTACTAAAGATATGATAACTCTACTTTTGTTTTCTGCTTCCATTTTTTTGTAATTGTTCAAGGTAATGACTACAGGCTCAGACTTGCAGTCACCACTTCCAGTAATACTAGAAAAAAATTCCACATACATATTATTCATGGGAATCTCTATAGATAGATAAAATATATATATGCATTTGGGCTGGAGGAAAAYAATGGTTCGTAATGTTGCTTATAGGGATGCTGGTTCTCCAAGAACAGGAGATCAATAGTGTGTCTTGCAACAGTGACAATAAAATTAACTTTATATCAAATTAAATTAGCACCATAGAATCCTAATAATCCTAAATACTTCCTTGGACACTATTATTGGACAAAATGTACAACCCGTAACAGTTAATGTACCAGTGATGATAAAGATGCAGCAGAAACTGTAATTGGAAAAAATCTTCAGCTATTCTTTCTCATACTGTCATCTTCTATGCTTTTATTCCCTAATGTTTATACTGGTATTTGTAAAAATAAATGTTATTGCCATAACCCTGTAAAGTTCATAAAAATCYTCTTGGAGTAAATATTCAGAGAATTAAGTCTCAAATTTCTAAAATGTTAAATAACTTTAGTATTCTTATTTTGGGACTCCTGGTAGATGTAAATTTTTAGGGAAAATGTTAGAAAATTAAAATTCATATAATAATAATTTTTTAATAGAACTTTAAAGAGAATATATATAGCTCTACTTTTTGAAGTAAACAAAAATACAAGCCCATTTCTAGTTCTTAACTGTTCSTTCCTCTATCTGCTTTTTAGATCCTGTTTGTCTTTACTTTCTTAGTCATGTTCAGTGCTGAACTCTGACAGGCATTTTGGGAAAGTGTGCAATAGAAAACTTGTAGCATGAAATATTGTGGCAAAGTAAAGCTGCTTCCAACCAGGGACAAATCTTTCTTCTTTCCAGAAGATTCCTTCCATCATATATTTTCAATGTTGTTTGGGTCTTTTTTATATTTTATGGTAAAATAGAGAAAGCAAGAGAAAGCGAATGTTTTCTAACAGGTAGAAAAAATTCACCTGGTAGGAGGCTTGTGTGTACATGCATTTGTGTTTGGGGGGCTGTCTAACAAATATTCCTTCTTTAAAACAAAACCATCTGTTTTTAATTTTTTTTTCATTAAGAATTACCTATAGATTAAAAAAAAAAAAGAAGAAGAAAAAGAAAAAAAAAAAGGCAGCAAGCAAGTAGTACTCTTTCAACGAAGCAACTCCCACTGTGTCTCAGACATATATTTTGAAAAATCCTCCTCTTTATGAGGTTCCCATTGCAGTGCCTATCTCAGCCCTAACTGAGTCTCACGGGTGCAGGGCTGTGCACAGGATTTCCAGAGTGCCATTTTTAGTGCCAGTTTGAAAGMAAGAGACTCTGGGCCATACTTTGAAATACTATTCAGTGACTGTTTGATGGGACTGGAGTAATTATTGAATTTATCATCCCCTAAACACTGAGTACGTTTGAAATCCCTAATGCTGATTTTATTAGAACAGAGAACAGAAGCATGAACTTTTAAATGTACAGAGCCCAGATAATGACATAAAGCTGAGACAATATGAAAAAAAAAAAATTCTACTGCCTGTTTTGTCTTTTTGGAGTTCTCTTGTCTCTCAGGCTAGCTATTAGCCCAGGATCYGAGACTGGATTAGTACAAATGAATATTGTTGATCCCTTGAAAGTGGCTAGCTCCCACTTTGGAGGTGTGAATGTYTGAAAATACCCTTTTCTTTCCCACTTTATGCTCTCCCAAGGCAGCATTTTTACTGTCTCATGATTCCCTTGCTTGCCTGCACACCAGAAAGCATCTCTGGCACCTAGGCACTCTTTCTGCTTGCATGAAGGAAATGTCTCCCCTTCCTCCAAAGGCTTCTTCTGATCCAAGACAAAAAGCAACATCCATCTGCCTCCTGCCTGGATCTGGGCTTGTGAAGAAATGGGGCATGGYGGTTTACAATCTGCTTCTAGGTTTAGCAGATTCCACTCTTGGCACCTTTTGAAATCAAAGGTCAGAAGTGCTCAGAAACAGGTTTGTGAGAAACAAGTTTGCTCAGTAGGTTTGTATTATAACATGAATGGTGAGAAAGGAAAACTGTTTTTTAATTATAATTTGATCATTTAGTGAAGTGACGTACTTTATGTTGCTGACTCTGTCTTTCTAAAAGGAAAARCTATCCACCTTTCTGCTTTCTAAATGGCATTTCAGGATGTTTGGCCAGTAAATTACATCTGGTTGTTGCTTTCCATGCTGCAAATGTATGCARTGCCTACACAAATGTCTTAAGTAGAGAGCAGTACCATCAAGAAGAGGGCTTGTAGCAGTTAGGTAACATTTGTGCTGCCATTTAAGATGTTTTCGCTGGTCTCTGGGAGGCAAGTCTGACCAAAGTTTTCTAGGGAAGACTTTCTAGAGTCTAACCAATTGCATGAATAGAAATCAGCATTCATGTAGCCTGTGCTTTTCCATCCTTGAGACTCTTTGTTTMGATCTTTTGGACCCCTGTCATAATGTAGCCTTGGGCGTTAATTCCAAATGCAAAGTGCTTGGTCTGATTTTCCTAACATGTTCCAGAATGACTGCTAATTATATTGGATGTGGGCTGCCACTGCTGTGCTGGTACTATGTTCCAGTTTCTGTCTCTCATGCTCTTATTTGTTCCCTGTCTTCTTTGCTTGAAATGAAAGGACTCATTTAGTTGAATGTATTTACCTGAAGAATTATGGTTTGGTCCCTTGGCTGTAAGGCTGGTTGGAGGCATTTGGCACAGAATCAGTTTCAGTGGATTGTGGCTGCCTGTTCTCATTGTATGAGACTGCCAGTTGTAGTTTATAGTCTGCGTGGAGCAGCTAATCTCTCTCTGGTGTAAAGGACAGAGCTGGGTTGCTGTATACTATATACTATACATTATATCTCCTGCCAGCTGGAAAGATTGCAAGGCACTCTGGAATTTATTTTTTTTTTCCTAAAATAAGGACTTTTACTAAGTTTCTATATATACCTTTTTTCTTCTCTTGATTATCTCTTAGCAACAGTCTTGAAGAGTGTTAAGAAGATTAAATGAATAAATGAATAAGGAGACTGGTGGGAATTCTTTTTAATTCACTCCAGAATAGGACAGAACAAATGGAAACAGATGTAGCATTGATCTACATCTGACCATCACTGCATCCCACAACTAACTAATAAAGTGTGGAACAATTGCAGATATGTTCTATTGACATCTATCACAACTGTATGGGTGGGGAACTGTTTAGAAGGACATATGGCAGATGATAATAAAAGTCCCTCTGAGTCTTTTCCTTAGCTGATTATATATGAATTCAAAAGAAAAATCAGAGCTGTGCTAAGTAAAATTTACAAGAGGACGAGGTATACTACAGATTTAATATATTTGTTCTATTTGAAGTTGAAAATGAGGCAGCTAATGCAATGCTTTCTGGGTATATTGAAATTAATCCATAATGTAAAAAATAGGAAGAGTTAATAATACAGTGAAATCTAGCCCTTTTCATGTTTCATCTTCCCATGCAATGTTTGGAATAGATGAGAAGTAGTGAATTGCTAGTTTAGGTTCATGCTCGCTTGCAATAAAGTATAAGAATGGCTATACTGAGTCACATATCCACATTAAAGGATATAGAGAGTGGTTGTGTCTCTCAGCTTTGGCACAGTTCAAATCATGTGTGCATTTCTGGGCCCATCACTGCAAGAAGGACACTGAGGAGCTGGATCATGTCCAGAGAAAGACAACAGAACTGGAGAAGGGTTTGGAGCACAAGTCTTGTGAGGAGCAGGTGAGGGGGCTGGGGGTGTTTAGCCTGGAGAAAAGGAGTGTCAGGGGGGACTGTATCACTCTACAACTGCCTGAAAGGAGGCTGTAGCCAGGTGASRGTCAGTCTCCTCTGCCCAGTAACAAGCAATAGGACAAGAGGAAATGGCCTCAAATTGCTAGGGAGGTTTAAATTGGATATTAGGAAAAATATCCTCATTGAAAGGTTCTCAAGCATTGGAGCACACTGGCCGGGGGAATGATTGAGTCACCTTAGTGGTGTTCAGAAGGCATGTAGATGTGACACTTAGAGACATGGTTTAGTGGTGGACTTGGCATTGTTAGCTTTACAGTTAGGCTTGATGTTCTTAAAGGTCTTTTTTTGACCTCAATGATTCTATGATTCTATTTTCATGGACTCTTGATATGAATGAACATCTTATCTGGGTATTTAGCAACGTGCTGTGGACCAGTCTTCCATGACCTTTTCAAGTTTCCCCGGAGTCTCTTTTGAAACAAGCAATCAAATAGGGTTTGGCAAGAAGTTCCACAATTCAGCCATCTGCTTTGAGCTTGACTCCTCCTGGCTTATCTTGCTATCCCCTATAATGTTTTGAAATACAGTGTTTAACACTCTCCACCTCTGACTTGTTACATAATTTTATAAAGCTTTACCACATATCCCAGGCTTTTTTTTTTTATGATTTTTTTCCCCCCCAGGACTCAGAGATCAAACTCACTCAGGCATTCAGTGTAGGTAAGACACTACAGAACTGCACAAAAAATTGAGGAGGCAAATGTACCATASATATGTACAACGGCATGGTAATATCAAAGCCAAATGTATTTTCAGGACTACCTGTATATTCCAGAGATCTCACTATAGGTTTGTGGGTTGATACAGGCACAATTTCTGCTCTAGAGATAGATTCAGAGCAGGATCCTTCTATATCCATGTGAATTGCAAACTAGGAGGTTATGCTGAATGTCTTGTTTTGTGGGGCGGTCCAAGGAAGCTAGCCTCAGTTCCCAAAGGATATGCCCAAAAACAAACAAATTATTTTACATGTGTATATCTTTATGTCTTCTTTAGACTTAAATCAGGTCTATATATAAATGAAATAATATAAAATCAGTTGTGTGTAAACCATCTGTGAGTCCAATTATTGCTCCCTCATTTTGAAGATTTCATTTTCAGAAAAGGAAAAAAAAGGTCATCTGGCCCATGATAGAGAAATTATTTGATAGGAAAAATATTACAGGTAAAACACAAAACAAGTTTTTAATTTTATTTAGCTATTGCCATAACTTGAATAATTTTACTGATGTCTACAGTCTTTTGCATTGTTTGAAGACCTGGGTCAACAAAGACAAGCTAAGTTGAATTTGTAACAGTAAAATTATCGTTAAAATAGTATTTATTAATGGTTCTGAAAATACATTTTCTGACTGCAAAGAAGAAGAGTTTGAGCCTACAGTGCATTTATTAGTTGCATGTGCAATTACATCCAGAAGTACAGCAATTTAAATTGCTGGAACAAATTCAATTGACTAGGAATTGCTTTGTCCGAAAGTGAGCTATTTGAACAGTTGGCAATGTTATGGTTAAAGAAGACAACAATAAATCCTCCTTTTTAAGGAAGCCTTTCCCATGTAGCAAGTAAAGGGCTCAGTGTTCTTAACACTAGAAGACAGTCTTGCTCCTAAGTTGACAAGTAGGTAAAACCAAAGCTGAAATCCTCTGGTTCCAGAACAAGATCTGAGAAAAGGTCAGTTAGAGTGGAAAGCATTCTTCAAGCTTTTGAACAGACTTTCCCCACTCTTGTACATCCAGTGCTATATGTATTTTTGTGTTTTCTTTGCTTTCTTATTTCACCTCCAGAACGAAACACTTCTTTTAAGCAGGTGGCAGTTACTTCGTATATTTAAGGGAGATTCTTTATTTCTATTTATTACCTTTGATGTTAACTGACAAACATGTGCATGAACATGTTCACAAGTCCACTGTAGCATTGGTCATGTTTCTGTTCTCTCTGATGTCATATCTTGTTTTAGTTTTTAAATGATACCACACTTTGGATGAACATTGTTGTTCAGAGAATATCTTAYACAAAAAAAACAGCTCAGGTCAACAACTTACCTTTCAAATGAGTAAAAATGTCTAGATGAGGAGCAGTAAAAAGAATAGTTGATCAGAAGAAGCCAAAAAGATTTCCCTGTCATTTTAAACTTGACTTTCATGATTGTATCWTTTTTAAAGCCAAAGTCCACAACTGAGAAGTGTAATGAAGTTCATGGAAATGTTTTGTTTACTCATTAACAATGAAAAAAATTGCTTGATTTTAAGTTTGGATACAAGAGGATGAGGWTTTTAAATTCAGTAGTATACTTCAGCTGATCTCAAGGACTCAGTACAGGTTTAAAGGTTTTTCTTAGTTGCTTGCAATAAAGAATAAAAAGAGTATAGAGCAAGAATTTTTATAATAGTAATTAAACAAAGGGCTTGTCTCCACAAGTTAAATGTTATGCCACTAATTTATGAACTCTGCTAAGTTAGCAGCAGAGATTACTAAAACAGTACATTCAACATATAAATATGCTTCAGTGAAGTACATTTTAGAAAATATAGTCTGTTAAAATCCCTAAAATCCTTAAAAACAATTCACTTCCTACCCAGAGATTAATAACGCCATAATGTTATTTGTATTGTTACACTTCTTAATTAAGGAGTACACAATGAGTTTACACAGGCACTAAAAAAATCCTTTCTTAAAAAGATTTTATGAAACCATTTGTAAACATCCACAGCAAAGTAAAGCTCAGTGGATCTATCAGCACAATATTAGCTCTATTTGCATGTCATAAAAATACAGGTACTCATTTAGTAGTGCCTGATAACTTTCATAAAAGAACAGGGGCAATATAATTAGAAGAGAAAGGACAACCAGACTGTTGGGGATTTATCAGCACTGAAAAGTTACTGTGACTCWTTGCTATGAGAAGCTTTAATTAACYATCAATCACACTGAACGTTTAAATGATCACATACATATTGTGATGTACAAAATGCAGAACTGCTTGAGGCGTCACAAAAAAACCTGTATAGAAACCAGCGTCAAATGTCTCATTTGTTATAATAACTGCTCTTCGACTACATTTATTATTTAAGGTAGGGATATGGAATTTATGAAGCCAACTGATATTAAAATGTGAAGTACTTTGCAGGTTATGGAAATGCTGGAATTACTTTAAGCCTTCAGTCTAAAATGATAAGTTTTATACTGTAAAACAAATTAGAAAATCAATGAGAAATAAACCAGTAATAACTCTCTATTATTATYATTATTCGTATTATTACTCAAAATAATTCTACCATTACTTCTTCTCATTTCCTACAAGAAGGTGAGATGTTTGCAAAAGACTCTAGCCAGGAAAGTAATAATCTGAAAGAAGGGATTAATTTATTAACCCTCAGTATATGGGTTAGCTCATTGGCTTGGAGTGTCTTGAAATGAAGATAATTATGTTGCTCCCTTAGCTTAGCATTCCAGATGATCCGTTATTATAATTAATCCCCACCACTACTTCAATATTTTAGCTGTTGAAGGAGTTGAGATTCTAATACAGATCAAAGGTTTAATACGTATGTATAGTGTCTAGTTTTAAACGTCTGGGTAAGAATCCAGTTGGGTCTACTTTAGTAGATTCCTGAAATTGATGGCTAGAGAAAAGGAAGTACTCTGAATTAATCTCTCCAATAAATACTGAAGGTTTTACACCTCTCTAACTTCATTAGGAGATTAGCCTGGTAAATTAGCCTGGTAATTCAGGTGTTTGAAATGCAGTTAAATTAATAGTCCCTTAGCCTGCTATTTGGATTGCTGTGGTACAAAGCCTGGCTGCAACAAAATTGGTTTTCCACAATTTCAGGTTTCCTAGAATGTTTCAAGGCCCTACCTAAGATATAAAAATTGCACAAGAATAGTGTGTCGCCCTGARTTTTCTGCCTTCTGTCTTTGTACTGCAGATTCTCACGCAGCTTCATCTAAACAATGTGTATTTTTAGAATGTTTGCATACTTCTCCTCTGAGAGAAGAATTGATTGATGGTGATGTCCACCATCCAGGTTGAGGAGGTGGCCCCTGTGGTGGCCAATCTCTGGACCTTTGTACAAATGTATATAAATGGAGTCAGATTTTTGAAATAAACKGTTAGTTCCCTTGAACTGCTGCTGGTGTGGCCTCATCTTTCCGTCCCTGAAATTGGGACATCCTAGCCTCAGCTATCACAATAACGTACTCCTCATCCACAAGGAAGCAAACATGCCCGGGCTCTGAATTGCTGCTATGTGAAAAAGTCCATAAAGTGTTCTAAATGTTTGTAACACATCAGATGTCCTACCACTCTCGATATTTCTGTGGTAATTTTAGTAAGCTATTTTATTATTCTATATTCTTCTTTCTTACTGTTGCACAAATCCATTCAAAGACAGTAGAACCCTATATGTTTCAGTCATCTGCAYTCTGTTTTGAAAACAGAAGATTCAGTCACTACTCATCTACTATCAAAYATACTTTAAGATAATGTGATCTCTATTGTGGGATGGCAATCAGATCAAATACTGATGGCAAATCTGATCAAATCAGATAAAATACTACTGCTAAGTGACCTGTCTATATAATTAAATAATGGAAATATGGCACCACAACACACTGGTTTTGTTATTGTTACATGTAAAATAAACCTATATTTAGGCTTTCTAAGTTCCTATGTCTATCTGTTAAAATATAGCTATACACAAGACAACTCTAAAATTTTCTTGCCATCCAGAATAAAATCCCACAGAGAGAAACTTTCTCGTGAGTGATGTACAGTGTTTGTTCTGTCTGTAACTTGATGTTATTTTCCAGACTTGTTTGTCTTGCCTTAATTCAGAGAAACAGTTGACAGTGTTCAAAGCTGCATTGATTTCAGCTGTTGCTGAAGGTGAAGAAGAATGACAAAATACAACTTTCAGCTCTATGCTTCAAAGGTCTTGGTATGGCCATCCTTATATTGTAACTTTAGAACTTCCGAATTCCCCCAGAAACCACATTTAATATAATAAAATGTAARCTGAAATCTACAGGATTTTGCTGACTGCATCTAAGACCCTTGCTTATTTTGACATTTACCCATCATCATTTTTATCTTTGTGGGATTTCACTGTTTACTTTTTTCCTCTTTTATTGTCTTTAAATGTACTTTATCACATATTATAGGAAATCACATATCAAATGTATTTTAAATATAGTTTAGGAAAATATGTTTACTTCTGATTCACTGAACATTGGATTTGTTGGACAGAGGAAAAAATTAAAAAATAGCATTTTTATTGAGTATAGCTTGCATGCCAGTACACTGTGAATTTGATAGTCAGTAGGAAAAGATTTTCATGTTAACAAAAGATATTTACAGRTCTTATAGCATATATTTTCTAAATTTGATAAGACTGGAACACCAATATTTTGGAAGGTGGTGAATGTGTACAGGGAGAATGGGGAATGGTTTCCAGGGAAAAACAGGAAAGAGAGGCAGTATTTAATGGACAGTGAGGCTGATGAACTGGTGAACAGTTTCAAAACTGCATGGCCACGTATGATAAAACTGTTTTTTCTGCCTAGCAGAAAGCAAGGAAATCATAATTTGGGTTTTTATTCATCTTCTGAATTGATTTGATTCAGAAGCCAAATGGTAATTGACTGAATTCAATATTGTCCAAGATGACAATAGCCTCTCATTTTTGCTATTCTGTCAAGTGCTCTTGGCTGCAGCTACGGAAGGGTCAGAGGAACCAGAGATGATTGCTCTGTATTAAGGTTACTTTCCTTCAGGAAATTCTCAGTAGGTATCTTAAGTCATCCATAAATTTCTTACATATGTTATATATCTCTTTCTGAACCTTTACAGATGGTTAAGACTGTTAGAGTCCCATATGAAACAGACTGCAGTAGACTTGACATTCAGACTATATATCATTATGTGCTGATCTTGGGTACAGTAGAGTTAATTTTCTTCACTGTTGCTGGCAAGGGTCTGTATTCTGGATTTGTGCTGAAAGCAAAATGGATAGTAAAGAAAGTTGTGGGGGGTTTTTTTTTGTTTTTGTTTGTTTGTTTGTTTGTTTGTTGTTTTTTGTTTTATTGCTGAGTAGTCCTTTATGTACAGTCAAGGCCTTTTCTGCTTTTCTTACTGCCCTGCCAGTGAGTAGGAATTTTCTAAGGGAACACAGTCAGGACAGCTGATCCCAGGTAACCAAAGGGAGATTCTAGGTCTTATGGCATCATGCTCTGTATATAAAGCCAGGGGAAGAAGAAGGGAAGTGGGGGGTGTTAAGGGTGATGGCACATCTTCACAAGTAACTGCTGCACATCAGGGAGTCCTACTTTTCCTGGAAATGGCCTGGCCATGGGAAATAGTTAATGAATTCCTTGATTTGCTTTGTTTGTGGGTGTGGCTCTTGCTTTTCCTATGAATGTATCTTTAGGGTTTAACCTTTCCAATTCTCTTACCCATCTCATCAGCGTGATCAGCTGCTTCCTTGCCAACTGGAGTTAAACCACAACACATTAAGATCCAGTTGAATGCATTAAAAAAAAATAAAATTAACTCACACAACAACTACAAAGCTGCCTTTCCTTCATTTGGATTTTACTAGTTTAGTTGCAAAGCAGGAAACTCATCTTTTCTCCTCACAGGGAAGACAAGGCTRCTAAGAATGAATGTTTCATATCTTTCCTCCTCTATGCTGGCTCTTTGTGGTAATTTSAGAATGACTTGCCTGTCACATAGAGCACAGTGGGGTTACATGTCATACTCTAATTCTGTTACTCCATGGATAATAGGTATGAGTCTGCATGGTACTTGTCTTCTCGATGTCTGGGTGTTTTTAGAGTGGAGGATCATTTAAATTCTTTAAAGAAGGAGCAGATTTACTGTAACAGTTCAATCCATATGATAAAATAAATTATACCTGGTTATCAGGTGTTACGAGTTTTAGTTTTCTTATTTAGTCCCAGTTTTATGGAGTAGAATATGCTTAAAGTAGAATATTTTCTACCTTTCTTTTATTTTATTTTTTTTTTTCCTCTACATGATTTTCCAGATGAATGGACTGGGGAAATAGAACTGCCTTAGAAGAGGTGGCCATATTGCTGACCCTGGCTATCTGTCCCCTAAAGAAATGTGTTTTTCAACTGATGTCTGCAGTATGGAGAGTCACTCCTTCTGGAGATAGGTTTGGGATAGAAAGGATGGAGGACAGTTATTGCTGAGAGAAAGAGGAGTGAGGCTGTTGACTATTACTAATGAGCTGTAATGAGAGTTACTTCTCTGATCATCTAGAAGCAGAACACTACCTCCTGCCCAAATTGCCCATCAGACTTGTGTGTTTCTCTCCTGAGAATTGTGGCTTCAGACCTCCCTTGCCTGTGTACAATTGTAGATTTCCACAGGAGATTGTGTGGGAGAATAGGAGTGTTAGCTTCAGAACGCATCCAGTGTCCCACATGYGAGCAAACAGTGGGAGAGGAAGGAGACTTGTGCCTTCACTTTGGTCTCCAGAAAACATGACGGGAACATTTTCATGGACAGACTATCTTCTTATTCTTGCTAATTAAAGTCCACAGTTGAGCAATCAAGCTTACTGTGCCTGGAGCCATTAATCTCCAGGACCAATAGAATGACACTTAAACCAGATCATAACTCATCTATATCACCACTGTCTACCTAGTTCTTGTCCAAGTGTCATATAACTGTCAAGWGTCATACCTTGTGTTAGTTTTGAAAGGGAGGAGGCCAGAGGACACAGACTATGAACATCTCTATTTTTCAGAGGATAACTTTCCAACTAACACATCTTGAAATTAAAATTCTCAATTGAAAATCTCATTTCTCATTAAGTAGTTTTATGTAAYTTGCAACTTGTTTTTACAAGACAATCATTTGTAGGACAAAGAATTACTTACATAATATTTGCTAATTAAATATTCCTATAAATCACAGCAATAAAATTTTTTACGGTACACAGGACGGGATAAATTGAAACTTGCAATGGAACATTGATCTATAGCCAAATGAAAATCTTTTAAATGTAAAGCCTTCATTTAATTTAGGCAAAATCAAAAATAACATCAATGGACCCGTTACAATTCTCCCAAGACCTTGTCTGGAAACATAATACAATTTTCATGCTGTCCAGTGATGGATCCAGTTAATGGAATAACCTTATAAACTTTAGTGTTCTTATTCATATTCAGAGGCAATATAAATATCATCTGTCCTTCCCTTGGGCTGTAGAACATTAGGCTAACCTATTTCTTCAAGGTTCAATGTGCTGTGGTTGCTCTATCTGCCTGAYGTATTGATTATTTTAAAATAAATGGTGTTATTTTGGGCATAGAAGATTTCTTTAGTAGATCTGCAATGTGTTAAGAGACTGAAAACTGCAGTGAAATTTTAAAAAAATATAAAAATAAAAAAAAAATAATTGGTTTGCACCAGAGATGTACCACACCCACAGAAAAAAAAATATTATTTATTTGTCCAATGAATTCTCCCTAGCAGATTTGTCACCTCCAGTGTTTCCTCATATGGGGATGTCTGAATTAGGGTTCATGCTCTTTATTTTCATTTAATGAGTGCTCATGCTTTTTCATAAAGCTTCTTTGTACTGTAATCCTCTATGAGTCGAATTTCTAAAACCTATGAGGAGTGAACACAAAATATGAATTTGCACAACTTTTTATTTACTGATTTCAGCTTTCATATGATTCACATTTTACACATTTATTAGCACAGCAAACAGTAAATCAGATTATCCTCTGAGTGGAGATCTGAGGTGAACTTGGCTTCATGGGATGCCTGAAGGGGTCACCACTTGTGTCCTATAGTTCTTAGCTCCGGTCTGTGGGCAGAAGGGCTACTGAACACCTTCAGCCTATCAAGTAAGGTGGGGTTCAGCTGGGGATTCTCACAAAAGGCTATAGTAAACTTCTGGGGAAATGAACCCCAGAGACATACTTTTATTAAATAGTCCTCCAACACTACACTGTCCTCCCAGAAATGCCAAGGCAAGTATACCCAGCTCGGGTTTAATAGAGGTAAGCAGATCTGTCATTCCTTACACACAGATGTCAGTCTGGYTTATGTGTGCCACTACTGCTGTGATGAAGCAGGAAGAGACAGGCATGGGAATTGGGCAGAATGATAGGCTCGAGTCAAGCCAAGGGAAAACTCTTAGCTATCATACCCTGTTTTGGAAGAAAAGCCATTATTTTTTAAGCCAGAAAAGACATTAATTTCAAGGAAGAATTTTGAAATAAGAGGGCTAAACTTAAGGAAGAAATGCAGGGAACAATGGAATGCAGGATATGCGGAATGGAAAGCTGAAAAGGAAGATACATAGTGCACTTGTATGGCAGTTAAGATAAAGCAAATTTCAGTCTTATAGTGGGGGTAAGTCTTCTGTGGAATGTTCTATTTTATATGTGCATAAAGGAAAGTGCTGGTGGCAGAAGAGAAGCGCTCTCTTTTTGCCTTCACCCAGCCTTGTCATACCACCTGGTGCATAGCTCAAACTAGAGGATCCTAAAGATCCGAAGGAAACTGTTGCTATTGAAGGGAGAGAAATGAGAGAAAAGAAATCGAAGAGGAAGAGGATGATATGATGCTTGTTAATGAAGGGAGGGTTCTTTGTATACAAAGATTGCTATGCAGTCACTTCTTTTCCTAAGATCTGTGAAATTTATGGGGAACCTCCAGCTACTTGCAGGTAAAACGTTTACTTATGTGTACGTAAACTTAACCATGTCTGAGGGTCAGTGTATACTAATTTAGAAAAATTTCCCATCCTTTTCATAGAAGCTTTCTTAGAAACATTCTATGAAAAGATTCACTTGATATTGATTCACTGGGATGATGCTTTGTTTCAGTTCACGTATAAATCCAGCAGACTTGAAGCAGGACTCCTCTGTTTCTTCTTGAACCAGTGAGTTTATAGCAACCTAACACTCAGACATCTCTGCAGTAATGAGTGCATTACTAGAGATGTAATGTTCACAGCCTTTCAGGACCATCAGGTTTTAATAGCTGTTGGTGCGTGTAGCGTATAAGATAAAGTATATGGTTATGGTTCTGTGCACGAATCAAATATATACCTGCTACCTTCATACACAGTAAAATAGAGAGCAGAATGGGAAGGTAATGACCTGGCAAGCTTTCTTTTGGGTGGCTAAGAGAGAGGGCACTATCTGAAATCAYAGGTTTAGAATTAGGTGCCAGAACAGTTTGTGCCTCCATCCTCAGCTGACAGTCATCCTCGTCCTGAAAGTGCTTGTTTTTGCATTTCCAGACCTGTAAAATATCTGTAGCTGTGCTTAAGCTTCTAAAATAAAAAGTCAGTAGGATCACTCACAGGTTTGAAAGTTTAGACTGCTTATGAGATTTACTGGATTGAAAAAACAGGGTTTGTTGCTTTGCAATGGAATAACCTCATAAATAAGCCTTATAAACCTTATAATGCAAGGACTTAATTATTCCTTGTTTTTCAGACGTGCCATATAAAATCAACTTGTTGTTCATGTTAACAAAAATAATCTTTCTGGCACTGGACAATGATGTGTTAACTAGCCTGCTCCAGCTCTAATGGTTAAGCTGAGATGGTTGGGCCTATTTACAGTCAGGATTGAATTTGTTTCTCTATACCTCTTTAAAGAGAATTAAGGGGCTCTGAGAAATAATTAGCTGATGCCTGTCATATTCTTTGAAGATGAAAAATACTAAGTGCTACTGTGGTTACTCTAACAGTCCTTTCCTTTGAAAATGACTGCATATAATCAAAATGTTAGTACCGCAAACAGCACCATGGTAACTGAATTGTATTGGCAGAGAAAATACAAGTTTGTATGATGATAAGGGTTGCTGACACGGTCTTTGCCATCTTTCCTCAATTCTGTATCAGCACTAAAATGTATGAAGCACAGGAGTAGTTATCTTTCCCTCTGCATTCCTAATAAAAAAATATTAGATGACTGAGATGGAAAGAGAAGGCTAGTACTCAGTGTGCTCTGAAATTTTCTTATATGGAGCACTTTGGGAGTGAGCTTTGGGGCCCTGAAAAAATGACAGTCTAGAAAGATTAATTATCCTGTTGCCAATTATGCTTCTTATTTTAAATTTTCCAGAGACAAGCTGCATTTACCATGACATATCAACAGTGTTAGCATCTCCGGGACTGTGGTTTTATTTATAAGGTTTTGTTCTGGTATCCTGGCTCTGTCAGTTTTCTCTTTGTGCGCCTTCAGCTGTTGCAGAACCCCAAACACCCCGGAGAAATAGTTACGGAAAACAAACTGAGGAAGAATGCGAGAGATCTTTACAGCATCAGGATTGTGGAGAATTGACCTTCACACCTGTCCTGGATTGATCCCAGCCAGGAAAAAAGTCTCATGCAATTGCTCACCCTCTCTTTCACCAGTGGGATTGGGGAAAGAATTGAAAGAGTAAGAGGTGAAAAAATTGTGGCTTGACATAAAGACAGTTTAATAGGGAAAGCAAAAGCTGTGCATGCAAGCAAAGCCAAACAAGGATTTAGTTCAGTGCTTCCCAAGGGAAGGCAGGTGTTCAGCCATATCCAGGAGAGCAGGGCCCCAAGACATGTAATGGTGACTTGGGATGAGAAACATCATCACTTCAAATGTGTGATTTTTAGAATTTCCCTCTTTATTCTGTAAAGAAGTTCATCATCTTGGTAAGATGGGAGAAAAATTTGTTGTTTTGTTTTTTAAATATTATTTACATTATTATAAGTTATCCCCAGCCTAGCAAGCAAGAAGACCCCACGAGTCTTTATACATTTTGCAATTCTTAAAAGAAATGAAAGTGCTATACATTAATTTACAGACAACTAATCATAAGCAATAACAATGTTATGTACTGTCTTATATGCAGATTAATCTATTTCTAAGCTTGAATGAACCTTGCATCCAGAATCCAAATCTGTGGTCAAATTTCACCTTGGCATATCTCAAGTTGAAAGGTATGTAGATGAGTGTCATGGGTTTAAGCAGTATCTCCCTGCTAGGACCTTAGGATTCTATAGAAAGGACAGGAACCTACTGGGGGGCAGGGTTTTGGATTGACATGCAGTTCTGACCACTCAGAGAATGAATGCGACTTTTGTTAATACCCATATGAAAGCTGGAGCTGGGTTGCAGACCTTCTCTTTCTCCCCTGGTGGCAGGGATCAGGGCCGGTCGGTGGTGGCAGGACCTTGTCCTGGGTCCCTCTGCCTGCCGGCACTCCTGGTCCTGGGGGAGGGTAGAATCTCTCCCTCCTCCACTCTACGTCGGGCTTTACACAGCAGCTGCAAGAGGCTCACCATCAGATGGAGGGGTGGAAGACAAGGTATCCATCAGCCTTCATCCCCACCAGGTGATCTTTGCTGCTGCAGCAAAGATCACCTGACCACCGCAGGCCTGGGCAAGCTTTAACTCTTTCCTGATATAGATTGAGACTTTAAAAGTATAACCCTTCTTGGTGATGAGAGAAAAGGCCAAGTTGGAGACATGTAAAGACACAATATAGAGATTTCAAAGTCAATAAAGGAAGACTGACTTTTTTTTTTTTTTTTTTNAAGACTTTAAACCCTAACCCTTCTCGGAGATGAAAGAAAAAGCCAAGTTGGAGACATGTGGAGGGACAGTATAGAAATCTCAAAGTCAGTTTTTTTTTTTTTTTTTTAAGTGATAGAGATGACAAGTTGCCTTGGTTCTAGGCTGAAAATCTCCTATGGATTTTGGTAACAGGATAATCTTTTAAATCATGGACAATATAAATCGGGGCGATGACTTGTGGATTTGATCAAAGGTATTTGTGATAAACTGAGTGAATATTTTTGTGCCCCCATGAGAGATTGAACAGAGAGAGATGAGAAGAAGCCCTCTGCCAATGAAGAAGTGAGAAGACGTCTCTGTTCCCTGAGTTGAAAAAGATCCTTTGTTTGTTTTTTTTTTGAAACAGCTCATTTTTAAAAGGTATCACCCCAATTTGTGAAATCCATGGCCCATAGGTAGTCATGGGAAAGGCTACATGATATGGGAAGTTCCACAGATGCAGATTCTCTGGGCAGGCTGCTTTTGTGTGAAAGTTACCAAACCACAGGAGTGACTTCTCTCTGTCAAAGACTGAATGAAAGACTGTTTTATAAGTGGTAGTGACCTGGAGTTCTGAGTTTTGCCTCTTTACCTTGTTTGTAGAAAATGAACAGTTTGTAGTGAGAGGGTTGGCTTTAGAAATTAATTTGTGTTGGGTGTGKTTTTTTTTTGTTTTTTCTTATTCTTTGCCTCTTAGTGTATGTTAATAAAATCTATCTGTTTTGGTTTATACGTTGAACATTCTTTTGCCTTTTTCTTCCAAAAATCCTATCTCTGAGTTAGCAAACAAATTTGGCAAATGTAAAACCACCACATAAATAGTGCCGTGACTCGGATAAGTAAACCTGAACCACAACAATGAGACAATACAGAGCTAATATTTTTAGGTGCTTGCTGAATTATGATTTATTTTGGTTGGGGGGGGGTTTGTTCATTTTATTTTTTGAACAGATAAGCAAATTAAAGATGTAAAATCTAACAAAGTCTGCCAAGGTTGGTATTTTGGTTGTATGGACTATGCCATAGGGACATACTGATAAAGGACATGAGCCAAAGATACTTTGTCTGGGAAACTTACTTAGCTGTGACCGGTGAAAGCTGGACAAATAACTGATCTTTTGATTCCTATTTTCTTAAAACTGGAAAAATATGATGAAATCTAAGTAGTATGAAGAAGTCAAAATTTTTCATTAACTGAAATGTCAAACAGCTATATGTCAAGCAAAATGTTTGTGTCTTTTGTTTTGTTGTTTGGAGTTTCTTAAGTCAAAGACAAATCTTTTTATAGATTTTATGTGTTATTTTTAAAACAGATGAGTTCTTTTTATTTTTTTTTAAAATTAATAAAAAACCCAAACAATTTGTAATGCAGATCTATGTGACCTCTCGGAAATACTGCAGTGCTGATCTTAACTTTGAACTGATCAAATTAGCTGGCAAGCTATCTCCAATTTAATTTCCTTTCCCTGTTTTATGATGTGCAGATGGTTATAGAACATGTCCTGAATACTGTCAGTACTTGGGCTTGTCAAGGAGCTGCATGGAGATCCATGGCTGCTTTACTGTACGTTTGAGATTTTGCACTCAGGGTGATTCTCATTATATAGAGAATGCACTAAACATGCTATTTAAATGCAATCTTTTTCCAACAGCTCATCAAAATGCTTCTGTATCAGTATACTCTGCTATCTCTCCTGAGATAGGTTTTGACAATCCTGAGCAAATTTCTGAGTTGTTGGGTCACAGGGCAGAGCTGGTCTGTAAAGAGTAATCCCTATTAAGTCATGGACTACTGTATTAATGCAGGATTTATTAGTCCAGAACTTGTTATTTCCTAGCAAATGCTTCAGGCACGAAGGAGAGAGCCTGTGTATGCTTTGTGTAGGCATAATCTATGTCACTTCACTATCTTTYTTAGGTGATTAGTGTGCTATTGTTTCAACTAGGTTTTATTAAATCTCATTGTAACCAAAAGAAGTTTAGAGAGGCAATATTTTGTGTTTCTCCTTCTGGGTAGTGTTAGATCTGCTTCTTGGATTTGTGTTCTCTGTGCTCATAACCACAAAGCTGTCTGAAAACGATAATATTTTTTTCCTTGCAAATTATTAGCCCCTTGCAGTTCTGCCTCAAGAAGTATTTCTGGTCACATTACTATATAAGTGTACAATTTCCTTGCATTAAAAAATATATGAAAAGTGTTTACTTAATCATGTAGCCACAGCTGAGGAGAGTCTTCACTCTCAGGATTTGGGAATGAAGAAATTTAAATGCTTCCATTCCCCCAAACTGCTAACTTCATTTTTCTGGAATTTGAATGAGGGTGTATGAACCATTCTACTACACTGGATTTTCTCTAGGTCTTCACTGATTTAACTAAAGGCAACAAAATTCCCACCATGAAACATATGACAAAAGTGGGGATCAAAACAGTAATTTTCAGTTTCATTGGGTTTTTTTTTGTTTGTGGTTTGTTTTTGTTTGTTTGTTTGTTTGTTTTGGGTTTTGGTGGTTTTGGGTTGGTTTTTTTTGTTTGTTTGTTTTTTAGTTTTTGTTTGTTTTGCCTTAATACAGAAACAGTTGTTTGTCAGTGGTAGAGAGAGTTTTTTTAAAAAACTCTATTCTTTTACAGTTCTTCAGAGGAAAGTGATTCTCATTTTCAAAGACTTCAAATACCAGTTATTCGCAGGAAGTTCCAAGGTTCCAGAGCGCACGTTCCAACGTTCCAGTTTTCCAGAGCACTTCTAAATGTAGCATGACTAAGTCAAACCTGGACAAGAAGCAATCATATGATTCACTGTAACAGTGAATATTGTCAGCTAATATCAACAGTTTAGAACCTTGGGTAGTCACGCAAGCAAACAAGGAATGGAATCTGGGAAGAGTCTTCTCAACCACTTTGTTCATCTCAAACTTCTTGTATAACTCCACAGGCAATCATTCTTGTTTAGCTAATCAAACATAACTTCCCATGTTATAATCTCATTAGGGAAATAGCTTTTATTTTCAAGAGCCCCTTCTGTTCCTTCCTGATGTCAAGTCCTTAGTCTAGATAAAAAATGATGAGAGATTTTTATCTTTACAACTTCTTTTAATTGCACACTTCTCTGGACAGTCTGTCCCAATGACTGACAACCTTTTTCATGGCTTTTTTTTCTAATATCCAATCTATACCTCCTCTGGTGCAACTTGAAGCCATTTCCTCTGGTCTTGYTGCTCATTACCAGGGAGAAGAGGCTAATCCCCACCTTGCTACAACCTCTTTCAGGCAGTTGTAGAAAGTGATAAGGTCTCCCCTGAGCCTCWTTTTTTCCAGGCTAAACATTTYCATCTCCCTCAGCTGCTYRTCRTAAGATTTCTCAGACCCTTCAGCAGCTCTGTTACCCTTCYCTGGACATGTTCAGTTCCTCCATGCCTGTCTTTCAATCAGGGGCCAAGAAYTGAACACAGGACATGAGATGAGTGAACACATGACACAGTGCTGAGTACAGGGAGACAATCAYTGCCCTGGTCCTGCTGGCCACRCTATTGCTGATACATGCCAGGATGCCCTTGGCCTTCTTGGACACCTGGGCACATGGATCAGATCCACAAGGCTGTTGATCAGCACCCTCAGCTCCTTTTCTGTGAGTAGCTTTCCTGTGACCCAAGTGCAGGACCCAGCACCTGGCCTTGTTGAACCTCTTACAATTGGCCTTGGCCCTTTGATCCAAACTGTTCAGATCTTTCTGAAGAGCCTTCCTACCCTCCAGCAGATAAATGCTGCTGTCCAGCATGGTGTCACCTCACTGAGGTGCAAACTCACTGAGGGTGCACTTGGTACCCTCATCTCAGTCATCAGTGAAGATATTTCACTGAACTGACTCTAAATACTGAGCCCTGAGGAAGATCACTTGTGAATGGTCATCAGGTGGATGTAACCCCATTCACCAGCACTCTTCAGGCTCAGCCATCAAGCCAATTTTCTACCCAGCAAATAGTGGACTTGTCCTGAGCAGCCAATTTCTCCAGGAGAATGCTGTGTGAGACAGTGTCAAAGGATTTACTAAAGTCCGGGTAGAAAACATCCAGAGCGTTTTTCTCATCCATTAAGTGTGTCACCTTTTCATGGAAGTAGATCAGGTTGGTCAAGCAGGACCTGCCTTTCCTAAACCCATGCTGACTGAGCTGAACATCTGAGTGTCCTGCATGTTCTGGCTCTTGTAGGTGGATGTCACATACGGTAACCTCAAGTCAACTGTGACCTCCTCAGTTAGCCAGGACTGCTGGTAAATGATMGAAAGTGGTTTGGCAAACTCTTCTGCCAACTCCATCCAGGACTTTTGAATGGATCTCATCTGTCTCCATAGACTTGTGCATGTCTAAGCAAGTTGCTGACCATCCCCCCTTAGATTATGGGGGATTTCCTTTTCCTTCCCATTTCTGTCTTCCAGCTCAGTGGGCTGAGAGCAACTGTTCTTGCTATTAAAGGCTGAGGCAAAGAAGGCATTAGTGCCTCAGCCTTTTCCTTAATCTTTGTTACTGTTTCCCCCTGTATTCAGTAAATGATGGAAATTCTCTTTAAGCCTCCTTTTGTTGCTGATGCATTTGTAAAAGCATTTTTACTGTCCTTTGTAGCAAGAGTCAGATTAGGTTCTAGTTGGGCTTTGGCCCTCTGATTTTTTCCCTGCACAACCTCATGACATTCTTTTAGTCCTCCTGACTAGAAAAAAAGCTTTAATAATGCATACATTTGCATAATGCTGTGGGATATGTATTGACCTCTGTTGGTTGCTGACATACATTCGAACATGGGAGGATTAATAATACAACTCCCTCTGCTCCACTGACATGTCTGTTCTGAACCTCAGAGGAGGCTGTTCTTTCTGTAATAAGGATTATTCATAACCCAGTTATATTGAACAGCCATATATTCTCAACCTGAAGTACAGCTTATTAATCAACCATACAGTMCAGGAATTTCATATAAAATATTAATATAGTATGTTATTCACTCAGGACAATTCATGTCACCACAACTGAACAGGTTCAATTGCTGCATCATAAATTCTGATTTTTAATAAAGTTGAACACCACATCAAGCACACTGTTGTCATGCAGGATGTTGTCACCTTGTCAATGTATTTTTTTTCCTCTGATTAATAGGCTCCAAGTTTCAAAGTATGATATTTTAAATTGCCTTTCTTTTATACCTTTACGTCCTGTAGTGTGAAATCTGACATTTCAAAGGAACTTGAGTTTCCTGAAGTCATTGCCACCTATTCCTAACTGAAAACATTCTAAGACTGAACAGAATATGTCATTTTTATGTAATATAAAATGAAATGTAATATTTTTATTTAATCATGAATATATTCGAATAATGCTAATTTAATGGGTAGYTCTATTGAACTACCCATCACACTGTCTATGAAGTTTGAAAAGACAAGGTTTTTTTAGTGACTCTTGTCATATTGCCGTGTGTTGCAGGAATCTAGAGCAGAATTGCAGAACATAAAGACTTAAGATGTCAGAGATCAAGTAAACATATAGTTCCTGTGAGTCTATGCACAATTTCTCCTACAGAAAAGCCTAAGAAAAATATTGAAATAATTTTATCTTTTGGGCTCTAAACTTATTTTATTGATGTTTCCTCAGTCACAAACAGAGAAGCTACAGTGTGTACAGGAATTCTTGCTTATGTGATGTTATAAATATGGATAATTTGTTCAGGCTTTGAAACCTGCAGGTGAAATTCTAAAGAAAGGAAGGCATCAGTATAGATATTATAGTATCCTAGATTTTATTTTGACACACTGCTTATTCTGCAGAATGATTATCTTGTATTCTCCAGAGCTGATTTCTCCTTAGTTATTATACTGTCTCTGATCTGCATAGCAATCTCCCAGAGCCTTAGTGAGGTTTTTAGATCTAATCTAAGATGTAAAATTAGGCCTTGTGCACTTGTAATCATTAAAGACTTTTTTGGCACTTAAAGAAAGGAAAGGCATCACCAGCTCAAAATTGCCTTGCTCTGCGAGTCACAGCCTAGTCTGGGTGATTCACAGCATTGTTCTTTAAAAGAAAACAGAATGACCAGACTGTCTAATGCCATAAAATTAGTAGTCAACTCTGTAACAAACACCATGTTTTCCTCAAATATAACTAATCACCAGTTAGGACAGGCAAGCTACTTGTCCCTATACACTATTAATTAAAATCTCTTGGGCTGTAGTGACAGTACAACTTGAGTTATAGAATACCTCTGAGTTATAGAATACCTTTATTTTGACTGATAGGAACAGGTTGAGGGAAACTGTTTTGGAATATCTTGTAACTCTGATTTGGGAATCTGGACTAAAAATTGTCATACTATTTGGAAGATAATGTTAAGTGTTGCTGTAGAATTTTATATATTAGGGGTGGGGGTGGAGAGGAGAGTTGATATTCAATTAGTTGCATTAAAACCTACTGAAAATATTTCTGAGTTGGAGTTAATTCAAATATTAATGATAAATTGTAAAAAAACACATGGTTTGTGTTGTGGTTTTTTGTTGAAACATTTATTTATGAACATAGTGCAAAGAGTACTTAAGCCTCCACCTTACCCACATAAGAGGAAACTGTGAGGAAATGTGGATTTCTTCAGCATATTTTAGTTTTAATAGGACTTTAATAGGACTTTGAAGGACTTTTAATTATGTGTTGGGAACAGAAGTGTCTTCATCATATCAGCCTGCTGACTTTTACAAGTATTTTGTTTTTCATGGTACCTAAATTTGGCTGCAAGATCAAGAGCAAATCAACGAGGGCATCGGCGTGATTTGGAGTGTGTTAAAACAATCACGACATTTCTTCCCAAAGAGGAACAGTGTTATGAACTCCTGCATTTATGACTACTTTTATAGGATTGATTGGTTTCTTTGTRCATTCCTTGGGATCTGCTAGTTCATGAGAAGAGCAAGTTCCTCTCTAGAAATCCTGCCTCTGATGCTCTTTTCTGTTATTTGTGTCCTTTACAATCTTTTTTTTTGGGTCAGGATATCTAAATCTGGAAACTTCCCATGAGTTCCCTTAGGGTAGATGTTGTTTGTGTGTTGTTTTTTTTTCCTGCTGTTTTCCTTGCTAAGGGACTTAAGAGGCCTTACAAGAGAGAAGAAGCTAGGAAATGGTACAGTTAGATCATCAATTTACCTTTTTTTTTTAATATCAATTTACTTTCTGTAATTCCAGAGGGATGTGATGAGACATCCATTACTATCCTGGAAGCTGCAAAAYCTTTAGTTTAGAGGTACATGGTACTTTTTACGTTTGCATAAAAGGTAGCAATTTAAAAAGTAGTAGCCTCTTCATGTCATTAATCCTAGCCTGTGCAGACTGACTAGTCCTGGGGAATATACTGCCAGTAGACAAGTCTACTGCTTAGGCATAATTCCCAGCAGTAAAGCTGGCATTTGGCCTGCAGGAGTGGATTACTATGGATTGTTTTTATGAGTTATGTCCTTTGGCATCTGAACCATATCTCTGGGAATACCCTCTTCATGACTTTTAAAATTCAGTCTGTATCTTCACTTTGGACTTGACTTTCAGCAGAGTGCTTGTAATTCACCCCAAATCATTCCATGTCAGACCCACTTGCTATAGTTGCAAAGTTATGCAAAACTGTCAGTCCGTGAAGGAACAGTTGGGACCTGATGATTGAATGTTTTGGCCTTAGAGTGGAGGAAGCAAGCGTGGTGTTTAACACTTTAAGGATTCTTACTTATTGTCCCCAYTGTTCATCTGCAATGAGTCTCTGCCTGCACAGTATTATAATACCAATTATACAGCTATGTTTAGCATTTGTGATTTTTTTTTTTTTTAATTTTTAAGTTTTTAGGTTTTTTCTGTTTCCAGACCCGTGTTATGTGTTACTTAAATGTTTGTAGGGAAATGTGTCATTATGTTTTCAGATRTTTGAGCATTCTGTCAGACTTTTTGTTGCAATTTGGAGAAGCAGTTAACTGTCCCATCATTCAGCCAAACCTTTAAGCACATGCTTGAACTTCATTTATTTAAGAATGCGTTAAGGTTAAGGATTTTTTTCAAGTGCTTTGGTGCCTTAATATTTTCATTTTTAAAATACAGGTTGGCTTYTGGTAAGGATCTTTGGTTAATTATAGTGATAGTAATAATTGGAAAATACTTTGAGAAACTAAATCAATCATGGTTTGATTGGGCTAATTGCTTCTACAGAAAAGAAAAGAGCCACTTTTCTGCCCCACTTTGACACCCTTAAATATTTACGAAAAAATAAAAAGTAGGAGGAAAATTGGTATTGTCTGTACTATATTTTTGTGAAACTGCCATTCAGAGAATTTTAGCAATCTGTACAAATGACCAAGTAAGTATATAGAGCAATAGAAATGACACCTTACCTTCAGAGTCTTCAGTCCTGAACTATCAGTTCATTTTCCCTCACAGCTATCACATTGCTAAAAACCAGTATGTTCCTTTTTTCTTAATTAATTGATAGCTGAAAGACACAAGTCCCTTTTACAAATGATAATTTGTCTTTGACTTTGTCAGATTTCCTGCAACTGTAAAATCTGGAATCACTGCTTATGAGTGCTGAATGTTAAAATCCTAACTCAGTCTTTAGCCTATTAAAAACCATCTCATCGTCAACAATCTCAAATAACATTGTCAAAATTCCTCCCCAAATGTCTGGATGGATGGAAGTTACAGCTGGTGTCCATCCTGCTCTTTACAGTGATGTTTGTACTTGTCCATCCGACTGAATGGCACCTGCTGCAAGGGCAGGAGGGTGGGATCACGCATTTCTGAACAATGTCTCTCTGCCAGCAGAAGGTTATTCCATTAGGAAATCACTTCTGCTTAATGCTGGGTGGGATGATGTCAGCCACCTGCACTCTCTCTCCYCGCTTGCCACTTCCTGGGGACAACAGTCTTTTCTGTCCCCAGGGAGGGGGCAAAGGTTTTCAATCTGTTCCCTTTTTGCATTAGCTCCTGACTGCATTTATTAGAATCTGACATTTATTTTGCTTCCTGACTGGGGCTATATTCAGTGCAGGCACTTTGTAGACATATGAATAAGCATTTAATAATATATTTATATTTTAATACTCCTCCCTGCTCTAGTGCACTGAATTTTTCTCTTGTTTGCCTTGACYTGGTGCTAAGAAATTTCATGCTTTAAGGCATTACACCAGGATCACTAAGGAAAGAGTCAGAATTCTGAAGTGCTACAAGAGTTTCCCTGCACTTTTGTTTGTGTTTATGTCTTTTTTGTTTCCCCTAAAATCTGTGTGTATTGTTGATTTTACTATAGTTACTCCAGTCTGTAGAAATAGAACCAGTGTTTATTGTTGTGATTATTCTTGCTTCRCAAGGAGATAATTTTGTGCTCTCTTTGTTTATTAATTAAATGGATGTGTGGCTTTGTGACTTTTCTCCATGTTCCCTGCTCTTTACAGAAGTAATCTCATTTTGCGGGGGAAAAAGTACATATAAAAAGAATAAAAACAAGAGGGATCAAGAACATCATCTATGTCTTAGAAACAGATACGCTCATTTATATCCTTTCTAAAACCTTTGTAAATTCATCAATAGTATGTCAAACAACCATCTACTCCAAAGTTTATTTTAAAAAATGGCAACTCTTATATCCATGTCAGTTTATGCAAGAATTTCCTGAAAGGTATATTTATGGCATCCTGAAATATTTGCATAAATCTGGAAAATTATCCTCTAAGCATGGTTATTAGAACAAAATTGAGTTACATTCAACCCTCATATGTCTCTGAGACCCTGTTGAAGCCAAGTGCCATACTGCTGAATTTGGAGTAATTTCATTTGGTTTTAACTGCACTGAAGATAAGATTGAGTCTGTCAGATCTTATTTTAGGTGAAGAGCATAACTCAAATTATTTTTCTGCTCTGGTAGTCCTTAACTTTTTATTTTCTTTTTTTTCTATTGATGTACTCTTTTATTCTCTCTCTCTTTTTTTTTTTTTTTANGAAGAGCATAACTCAAATTATTTTTCTGCTCTGGTAGTCCTTAACTTTTTATTTTCTTTTTTTTCTATTGATGTACTCTTTTATTCTCTCTCTCTTTTTTTTTTTTTTTTAATTTAGCCCTGTGTGTCATTCTGTTAAGTAAATTTTAATAATTTTATACTAATTTTAAAACTTTTTTTTTTTAGTAAAAATTATTTTGCCCCTAATGACTGTAAAGAGTTTTGATAACAATGCACACTTTAATTTTTTTCCCTCCACTTTCTATGGAGGGACATTCTGCAAGGTTCCAGTTTCCTAATTATCTTTAAAATTTCTAATAGTTATTCCCTTCTGTATTTAATTAACAATTAATTGTAAAATTCATTAATTTCTCAGGCCTCTCAGTAGTCAGTAGATGTACTACACTCCGTCTGCACCTTCCACCTAGAACCTGTTATTTGTGAATTCACCCGTTATTCACCTGTTATTTGTGAATCCACAAGTCCCAGGGGTAAATCCCCATTAGTAGAGATTTTTTCCCTTTAACTTCCTTTTGATTGAGAACCATATTATAGCTTAGTGTTTGGGGATAAAATAGCTGAACAAGTCCTGTTGACTTACCAGTTTTGATGCTCTTAAAAAGGTATCTAAATTGTAGTTTCCCAGTGGTAATTAGATATATACTGTCTGTCTACTTGTTTACCATGAAAGTAATAAGGCTACTTTCAGCATTATTACATCCAGTGTACTTAATTAACATAGTCAACACATTTTTCATGTAAATAAATTGAGGCAGAAAAGAAGATATTCAGACAGGTTATTTAATTAGCCAGTTACAAACTGTAGGAATAAAAGTATTATGTCTACACTGGAGAAAAAGGACCAGGACATTAGAAAGTGTTCACAACTTTATTTAAATCTTCCTTTGTCTGTCTGAGCAATATCTAAATTTATTATTATTATTATTATTATTATTATTATTATTATTAGGTACAATCCTAATAAATGCCAAGTAAAAATATACAGAAAGTGAAGCAAAACTATTTCTGCAAGTGAAGAATTGTGATCTAAAAACACTCTTGGACAAATGTAAAGAGACATGATGAGTAGATGATTGAGATGAATATAAATATTCAGAAGCTGAAAATCAGTGAATACGCATGAGTACAAATGCATTCATACATCCCATCATTTAAGACAGTCATACACATAACTTTCCAAATTGACAGAGGCCAAGATAGGTGATAATTCAGCCACCTAATCAGCCAGTATCATTTAGTTTTTTGAGTTACAATGAGGAAAAATGTGTTATATCTACTAGATTAGGTCCACTGATCTTTCTTTAGCACAGTGAGATTAGTCTTCAAGCAAGTTTTAAAACAGGAAATGAAATAAAAAATTTAAAATACAGCAAAAGGAGAATGAAATTAAGTTTCTCCCAAGCAAATAAAGCTTCTCTAAAACATATGACCTCATAATTTTTTTTTCTAAAAATATGAATGCAGAAAGAGATTTGAGGGAAAGAGAATTGCAGAATCCTACAAGTAGTGAAGATGAAGGAGAAACTTAATTGCATATGTATAAACTGAAGGAAGTTTGGAAATTAAAAAAAACTGTATGCAATATTGAGTTGAAACAGGTCTGGGAGAAATATAGTAAAACAGAGCAGTTCAGTCACTGCAGAATTAGCCACTTTAACACTCATTTTGATTTCAAGACAGAGAATTGCTTGAAAAATGTGTTTTCAAACCACACTACTTTGTACATATTACATTTTCAGCTAGATTGGTGCATTACATGTCTGATGACTTTATACCATAATTACATATGTGAGGTAACATGGAGGTGATTTTTACTTCTTAAATGRTATTGTACAAGAAGGTTGCTCTGTTTTAAAGGGCCTAAGACACCATTTAATTCTCAATATGATGCACAAAATTTGTCCAAGGTGTGCAGTTACAGGAAATCCATCCTATGCAATTTTTTCTAGAAGGCAAGTTAGCCCTTTGCAGCACTCTTCACAGATTTTCTGACAATACTAGAAATTAATAATATGGGTCAGTTYTGTTTTCAAAAGAGGTATTTTCTCAGTTGAAATAAAGATAAAAAGCCTTGCTATCTGTCAGTGACAATTGCTAAATTAGGTCAAGGATATTATTAAACCCATTGCAGTAGTACAAGGGCTCATCTTCCTGGCACTTCCGGAATATTGGTATGCATCAGTTTAGAARATGAGAAAATTACATTTGGAACAAGCATTTATTTGACATCTACATTAGTACAACAATGTTGTGTGCTAACTAAGACTGATTAAAAAAATATCTTATAGTTTTCTAAATGTGTTCAAGACAAGCAGGAGTTCTCATGGAGATCCTAATGGACCTATTGGTCACACAAAGTCTAAAAGTACGACCTGAAGGATGAACCCATTTATACTTTTGTGAGTGTACAAAACACAGCAAGCCCAGAGATTTTCAGCCAGGTAGCATGCTGACAGTCAAGGGCAGACTGGCCACAGCTGTGTGATTGGAACAAAAGCATTGGAGCATTTTGTGCTAAAGCTTCCTTAGGAAAATTGCAACTTCACAGCAGGGCAGACATAAAATATGGGTCAGGTCTTTAATTCATACAAGCCAGTGTTCTATAATGGAATTAGCCTTTAAATGGAGATGTCAGCTGCAGGGATCACAAGGTCCTCTATTGTGCATGCAAATAGATGTATCYATGTATATGTATATATGCATATATATTGCATGTATATATGTATATATTTACATGTAGAGTTGGTAATATGCAATTTAGATTGAAGGTTAAATTTGTTCCAAATGGAAAGCCATAAAAATCCTGTTGCTGGCACAGATGAGTACATGGCCGAGAGAGTTTACCTTTAAACAGGTAAATCTCTGTTTAGATTTATGCTTGCAGCACTCAAAATGGCAGAATCAATTTACTTGAAAATTGGTAAAACAAATTTGTTGTGGGCTATGACCTTGTATGCTGAACATCATCCCATAAGGATTTTTTTCCTTTATGTTTGAGTTATAAATCTTGGAAATGCAGGGGKTTTTATTGCAGAAATATTGACAGAGCTTTAACTATAATAGTGTGGCTATATTTCCTTAAAGAGTAGATAGTGTTTTGCCAGTAGCTAACTAATATTTTTCAAGTAGTAGTAGACGTTGAACAGAGAAGCCAAATTAAAAATGCAATGGCAAAAACCAATAAGTCATTGATGTGAAGAATTCATAAAAGGGAAAAAAACCCTACTTTTGTAGGAATGACCGAGGATGAAAATTGACCCCTGAAATTGCTAAAGTATATGTGGAGATAATCGGACATGGACCCTTGTGGGGTTGTATTTACTGTGTATTTCAATACTCAGTTTTGTTAAGTGAATGCAAGCACAAGATATATAAAATTATCAAAGGCAATAAAATCAGTTATTGTGACTAACTGCCACATGACATATTAATAACATCTGAGTGTAATTTTATTATGGACTACATTGTATTTGTGCTTGAAAAAAGCCTGTTGAGCTTTTTATTGTAGGAAACATGGGCATTGCTGTTTATCTCATGTAGCATACAGATACAAAGGTGTCTGATCCTGAGTTATTTGCTTAGGGCAAATACTTGTTTTCACCTGTGGTGTGCTCTTTTAAGATTCACRGATTTTATTGGATGTCATTTAGTTCAGATTTAAACACACTGGGACTAGTTGAGATTTGTGTTTTATTCATGTCTTCATTCAATAACTCTTCTTTATTTTAAATTTAGGCTAAATTTACTAGCAAGGGCACATAATTACTTAATGAAGTACGTTTATGATGATCAGATAAATTCTCCACAAACTTTTGTATGAGATGATGCCATTAAGATCTTGTGTTGCCATAAAACAAATGCAGATAAATTATACCTTATTTCAATGGCCCTACATTTTAAATGAAAAATGAAGGGGTGAGATTAGCATCTGCATTGAGGTTGTCCCCTTTGGTAATGTCAAATCTGTAAGTTGGTAAGCATTCCATGGCCATGATTTCATTAASTCATATTTTCTACCTGATAAAGGAAAGACAGCATGTTAGAGACAAATTTTCTTTCACTGGAAATCTAAGACCAAATAAATTCAAAATATTTTGTGGGTTTTCATCTCTTCAAAATTACTAGAAGATTGTGAGGGATAAGAAACAAGTGACAGATGTGACTGTGGTGACAGTTTCTGTGTTAGCCACACCCTTAGTTAATGTGCAATCACAGGCTTGTCCTGAGTATAAGCTCCGTATATTTTCCAGAAACAGAGTAGTTAAGAYGAAAATTTGATAAAACTGGTTTGTGTTTCAAGCTGGGTCCACTTTTGTTTTCTTTTGTTTATTTCTAAACTATCTTTATCCGAAGTGGGTAAATTTMAAAATCTAAATCTAAAATCTGACATCTCTGTTTATTTGAAGTAATATGGAYTTCTGAGGGAGTAAGTAATCAGGAAGCATACTGGATTAACTGCTCTGTGAATAGCCCCAACTAGGTAAAGTTTGCAATACACCCTCTCAATTGCTGTTTTTCTGCTCTTTCCCCAGATCTGCATTTTCTTGATTCTAGTCAGGAGTGAAACTGGGTGGTCTGCCATAGTGGGAATCTCTCTGTGTATATATATATATATATATATATATATATATATGTGTACATGTTTCAGCAAATTCTGACATGTTTCGCCTTTGGACCACATCAAATTCTAATCTACCATCTTACTCTTCTTGGTGTGTTGTCTCATAGCAAATCAGCAAAACTGTTTTTTTAGACTTCCTGACACTTTCTCATAAACATGACTTCTTTCTCTTGAATAAYTTCCTTTATTTTTTGTTTCCATGGTCTTCTGGCCTTGCTACTGACCTTGCGCAGCAGAACACAAAGATAATTCTTGAGCTTTTCCTGCCCTTAGTGACCATTAAATGTTGAAAAGAGAACTTTTACATCCTGTGTTGATAACATAGAAAGCTAACAAATCTTTTAAATCACAGTGCTAAGGTTCCACTGGTCTGGGAAGTGAGCATCCTGCAACATTTAAGTACAATCTTACAGCATCATCAACCTCACTGAATTCTCTGCTTGAGGTGGTTTGATGTGTTCTGTCAGCTTAGCAGTATGTTGTTTCATTTGTTGTTTGGTGCAAATCTAATGGGGATTAATAGCAGCAAACTTGAGAGTACTCAGGGCCTTGTTCACCCTACTTTGACACCAAGCAGCTCCCTGGAATGCTGAGGAAAGTGCTCCAGTTCAGGTTTGTCATAATGTCTTAGTCGATTCAATAAGAAGTGCCTACTTTAGGGAACCAATATTACAGGACAAAAAAGGGCCTTGCTAAGTGTGAAGGCACTTTGGATGCCTTTCTAGCGCCTAGTGAAATTCTGTCAAAATTTTGACCCTGTGATCCAAAAGTGTAATAATTTACTCTCTTTAGGAGACTGTTCTTCTCTGCAGGTCCATTAGATAATCAGTTAGAAGGCTTGGGCATTTTATTTATTATCAGAAATATACAGAATTATAATGTCAAGAAACAGATTTTAATGAAAATTGGTTTGAGAGAATGTTGCATTGTGAAAACAATAAATTCTTTTTTTCCTTCTATTTTGGTAAAATGAGAAGATTATTCTTTTACTCCAGAATGCAACAAGATGTTTTCTTTAACTTCAATAGGAACTCTTACTAAGAATGTAATTCCAGACTTTATTTTTAGGTCAATGTCCAAAGTGGACAGCAAGCACTGCATCCCAAAACACAGTGTTCTTTTCCTCCTTCCCTCTTGTGTAGATTATACAACTTTAATTTACGAAGCTGGAATTCAGTTTTGTCTCCCAATTCAGTCATCAGTGCTTTTGTAGATGTTCTGCACTAATTGTGTTAGTGCAGAAGAATATCCCCAAAGTAATTCAAATTGTACATGACAGAGTAAGAAAACCACCCCCTTGTGTATCCAAGTCATACCTGAATGCAGGGAGGTTGAAATGTTTTGGAGAAACAGAACCAACTTTCTCYGAAAGTCGATTCTTATCTCCTACAAACTGTCCAGTGGTAAAATGAAATTGATTGCAATCAGTTCTTTCATTGCAAAATGATACTCCTAATTATGTACCATATGAAATATGGTGCTATCTAGAAGATTTTAGTTATTGCATATTCTTTACCACTCTGTTGTTTCAGAAGTCATCCCAAAAGGTTCACCACATATTATGATATGTTAAATTATATCATCAGCCTGTAGAAAGGGAAAGGTTTTTGTTTTGTTTTGTTTCTTTCACCATAGATGGCAAGTGTGTGCTTTTTATCTACTTTAATTCTCGCTCAAGTGGACTTTATTTTAWGATGACATTTGTAGTATTTTTCTTTTTTCTGTGGTAAATTATTTTAGAAGTGTCTAGTCTGGAAAYCATGAAGAAGGAGATCGATAGACACACATTAGTTCAGAGTGAATGCTTTTTAGACATGTTACATTAAAATATTGCCTCTATGTTTATACATCACATTAAATTGTATAATCTTGATGTATCACCAATATTTAAGAGAATACCAAACAGTGTAACTCTCTTTCTGAAGCATGAGGTACTACTTTTTTCTGTGCTAAAACATCTAACATGAATGAGCTATTGGATCACTTAAACAGCTAGTCTTCCCCGTCTCTCTTTTAATTCTTTTTTGTTTGTTTTGTGTTATTTTTTTAATGAATAAACGTTTGTGATTTTTATATGCTTTTTTTCTTGGAAAACATGTTTTTCATCAAAGTAAAATCCTTTTCATGCCAGCATACCTATTCTGAGACTTTTTCTGAAATCCAGGTAGTTTTGATGAAAAAGAAAAGCTCCCTGCTCTGTGGGAGATGCTAWATCAGGTTCCCTTTTCAATTGTTATTAGACATAATGATTCAATATCAAATTCTCTTGTCAATTGTTATTAAATATAATGATATACTCTTAAAAAGAGACATTTTTATAATGATTCATCAAATTTTAAGTGACTCAAAAATGGTTTGCTATATGAATAGAATGATCTAAACAGCATCAGTGGGGGCAGCTGGGAGATTCTGACACCAAAATATTCCAARGTAGCTGTAAGGGAGCTCTCATTTAGCATGTGAAAGCCCAACATATTGAGGAATCTGCAGCTGGTATTTGCCACATAGAAGGTGAGTATCCTCATCTTGCCTATAATAAAGACTCCTCAGACTTGCAGTTTCATTCTTTTATATCTCTCTTTCTTTTTTCAGAAGGTCATATAAAAGTTTTTTGGCTTAATTTCAGCAAATATTTCATATTCTTGATACTTCAGGAAGAGTTGCAAGGAAAGATTTCAGACACTTTAAAATGAAGCATCTTCTTTAAATGTAATTTAAAACATTAATGTTAGCAGATATCAAATACATTTTACAGAAGGTGGTTGGAAATTAGATACATCTTTCATTTCTCATCTGTTYAATCTCCAAAGTTATATGTAAATACTCTAACTGAATTCTGGTAAAACTTCATCTTGCAAGAGAAGCTGCCTCTAAGTCAAATAAGGAATAAGATTAAAATTTATTTTGTCATGAGAAAGGAAATTGAACAATTGTCCCAACTATGTTTTAGTTCTTCAGCCAATGGATGGCAATCCATGGCAATCCAGGTCATACTTATATAGGAGAGCAGGACCATCTCAATTTTGTTTCTATGCTATATGACACAGGTTGGCTAGGTCATCACCTAATGACCAACTAATCACCAGCTTRGTTGTTCACAGATAAATTATATATATTATATTCTATATAATTTTATATATTTATATATAAAGATAAATATTTTGTTATATTTATATATTATATATAAATTTTATTCAGCATATCTCTGAACATATAAATTATGTTCAGAGATACTCTGGATAAAACTTAAAGCATGTGAAGGGTAAGAATCTACTTTCTGATCTCAGCCTATGTGATCTTAGAGAAGACTGTAGATGGTGAGAATTATTCTGAGTGCTTTCAAATCTCATTGTTGATTCTCTTCCTTCCCAAGTTCCATTTTACTGAACCACATGCCATGATTTAATGATGTCGTTTAAGCTTAAGGAAACAAGGAGATGGGTCTGCATACAAGCAATGAAAAGGAGACATAAAAATAATGTTTTCTGCACAATCTGCTTGGACTATCCCTAGTTTTGGGGAGATACTCAGTTGCCAAGAGAGGTTGAGATTTGAAGAACTTTTCMTTGTAAAGTTTTATGATGGTGGGTTGATCTGTAGAAAAAAAAAAGAAAAGGAAGCAATTCAGCCTTTTTACTGATTGTTGAAATTTTGAGTAGCAGCTTAAGAAAGACTCTGACAGTTTGGTGATATGTGYATGCCGACCTATTAACTGGTAAATGGGTTTTGCTTGAATTGCTGTGGTGTGGATGCCTGTGTTAAGTATCTTGGGAATAGTCACCAGTGAAACTCTTGTGAAAGAGATAGCAGGCTTCTGTGGAAACCAGGAGGATTTGAGGTTCTGCTAAGAACATATTTGTGTGTGAGAATGCGTGGATTAATCCTTACTGTTTGGCTCTGCTGCTCAAAAATACAGAACTTACTAGGATACAATTCTCAGATAATGGAGAAAGCAAACGTCGCGCCTACATGCAAGAAGTATGAAATTAGCATCAAAATCGATTTTCGGTTGGTAATGTAATAGAAAAGAATTAAAATTGCGTCTGTTTGAAACCAAACTTTGAATCAAATATGATAGTGTTTTGAAAAAAAATATATAAAAGCCTCAGAAACAAAATTGAGCTGATTTATGAACATCATGCAAAGCCTATTTGTTACCAGATTTCTAAGAAAGCCCATTTTAGCATCATTTTTATATTTCAATTTAAGTTAAGCATTTTCTTTCAGTTGCCAGAGTAGATGATAGGATGCTTGCATCTTATTACAAAAGAATTCATGGTTCATAAGTACTTCAAATTTTATATCTCTGGTTGAAGAAGCCTGACTGACTATAGMATGAGTTACATTTTATATTCATCTGGTTGGTGTATGAAGCTGGAATGAAGCATGAAGAATTAAAATGTGAACAGTTAAACCAGGCTTTTAAATGTAGTAGTAAAGAGATAAATCTTGTTTGAAGTGTACAAATAATGTAATTTATCTTACAAGACTGACGTGAATAATTGCGGCTCCCCATTTCCCTGGTGAAATAAATTCCACATACATATCATGCTGTTGTGCTCTGCAACTCAGCTCTTCTCCACGCTTTCACCATCTAACACTAACCAGCACACATCAATGTGCGGAAAAAAAATTCCCTTCAAAGCAAGTCATTCACACAAGCAGCCTTATTTGAAAGACTTAGAGGACRATTAGTTCCTTAGGCTATATTCCTATTTGAAAAGGTACAGAGAAGAATATATGATAGTCAGCAGTACGCATGAAAATTAAAAATAGTGAATTTGATTTATCTCAACAAACAGATGAAGCACTCTGTAAAAAGCATATTAAGTATATTAGTTTATAAACATTAATTTGCACTTTGAATTTATATCATTAAAATAGTATTTTTCCATAAAAGCCAGAAGCTATGTGCAAACCTCCCAAGGATCCATTTTCTTCTTAGCATTATATCTTTATTGATTAACCAAAAGCAAAAAAGAAAAAGAAAAAAACCCTTAAAACTCTCTTTGAACCCTAAGGAGCAGTTATGGTCAGAAAATTGATTGACTGTAAAAGAGTTGTTTTTATGATAGCTTTGAGTAGAGTCTAATTACCTTGTTAGCTGAAATAGACTCATATTGTTTGAATGTATTCCACTGGTACTCAACACCAAGGATGTTTTGCATCTTGTTTTGTTTTTTCTTGTTATCTTAGATCRTTTAATGAAGATGGGGAGAGGTCAGATAAATAATGAAGGCATCAGAACTGAAATAGTATTACCAGACTGGGGGATAGCAACCACTTACCAAGGATCAGCAGTGTCCAAGGTAGCCAACCTGGCCAAGCTATGTGCAATGACTCAGGTCACATAAAGCACTACAGCAGAGCCCAGTAACCAATGGCTTTTTATTTCATTTAACTTTTGAACTAATTTTTTTAGGGATTATTTCCTAATATGGTTTGTTTATGGTCACACTATGTTTTGTTCAATCTGCAGTACTTCACAGTAATATTTTCTATTAAAAATGAGCTGAAGTAATGGCATTGCATGTCCTAACCTTCATTGACTCCTGTAAGAGAGATATTTGTATTTATAATTTGAAATGAGATTCATTTTTTTTAAGGAGTCTGTATACAAACTTGCAGCATTTGAASATGCCCTCTTGCCCAAGTCTAGAAACAACAAAAGCCAAGTTAAAAAATTATTTTGAAATAGAAAGCATTCAATACCATAAAATAATTTGCTATACAAGTGATAGTCTTTGTCCTTTAAACTGACTTATTTGCTCAAAAAAGTGAGCATTCCTTCAAAGTGCTTTGATGAGTGTTAAGTTCTGTTTGAAAAACAAGGTTTCCATTCAAAGGCAGATTTTCATCTCAGTTTCTTCCATTAATCTCTAAAAGGGGCTTTGTGTGAAATGATAGTTCTGTGATATGTCTGAGGTAGTTCTTATTACATTAACTGAGAGAATTTGGACTGTTTTTATAGCATATTAAAATATTCATAATTCATTAAGCAAACCTGAGTTATCTAACAGCAACAAATTTTCAGGATGTGAATACATGTGGGCTGGCCTGTTGTTGAACTAAAATTGGATTCTGATGTCATGTTCCATGTTCTGTAATAGCTTATTTCTTGATCTTTTTGCTAGATAGYGTTCCTTGAAGTGACCAAAAGAGTTAGAAATTCAGAACAAAAACCGACTAATATTTTTTTATATTTCATTCACTATAAAGTTTCTCCTTAGATGATTATTGTTTTATATTTTTTTTAATATGGAAAGAGAGGAACGGAATTATTTATTGTTACTTGCATCATGTCAAGAGAAACTGAAATATATTCTTTGAAATTTCATATATGCTGCTAGTTCTCAGAACAAGAACTTCTGAAAAAAGATTTTTTTTAAAGAGTGAGCTTTTAAAAAGTTAATTAACAGAAGCATGGATCAGAAAAAGGAAATTGTTAGAAACTGATCAAGACATGGATTTAGTCAACAGTCTATAAATTTTTTAAGAGTCAAAGGAAAATTCTTTAACCACAAAAAAGCAAATGACTGGGTCCAGAGCAAGATTCCATATCATGCACAGAGATCTATTTATTAAATTATTCTAGGCTTTTTATGTAGAACCCTTTTCTTATTTCAGTTCCTCTTCCCTGAAGTGCATAAAAAAAAAAATAAAATACATATGAATGGTAGAACCTTAAGAGTCATCTTTCTCTGTGTGGACCTGGTTGATCAGGCAGGCTTTATGAGAAAGCATCCCCATGTTTTCTGCAGTGGTAAGTTTCCAGACATGATGTACTGTTTCCACAGTGCTGAGAAGGAAATGAAAGCTTTAGTGAAAGCTTTAGACTTCTGTTGGCCCAGGTAAAAAAAATAAATAAATTAAAAAAAAAAAATCCATCTCTCCTCACCTTCTCTAAAATTAAAAGATAGGAAAAAAAGAGCTGTGGAACATGGGCCACCTTTCACATGATGAGACTATGTAACTACAAGATTTCAATATGCAAAATGCTCCAACCATTTATTTTCATTAGAAAACATTCTGAAATGGAGAATGTTGGAACTCAACACGGTATASCAACTGTCAATTCTAGGGCATTTCATGACTCATTACCAAATTTTCAGTCTTAATATCCTCCATTAAGGACAATAGTGTTACAATAAGAAAAATGCACTTGCTGACATTTAGCAAAGATTTTCATTTATTAATTCTTTGTACACTAAGGCTACAACTGCTGTCATTGTTCTCTGTTGTTCCTCGCTCTGCACTTCACCGGCAGCTTGCCAAGACAATGGTGTAAAGGGGTACCAAAGCCCTAGGGCTGGGCTTCCAACACAGGGATTCTTGAAGAGAAACTCTCCAGAGCTTTCTCTGGGAAACCTGGTGTTCGAGGAGAAGAGAGAACTAAAAAGACCACTGTTAAAAAGCAAGCAAACAAACAAACAAACAAACAAACAAACAAAACATAGTAAAAAGTGTAGTGGTGTGTTTTGGGGTTTTACCAGTTTTCTATATGCATCTGTTTGTTTTATACTGTTTCACAATGGTTTTTCCCATGGACCCCATGTTTTACCCCATTATGGTTTACCCCAGTTATTGTTATTAATCAATCATCATTTATGTGACATCTGAGTCCTRTCTGTCACTTTGGGGCCCCACCCTGATGTCTAGAAAATTCTGGTGAGGACGTTGAGTGACTGGCAGGGCCTCSGTTCCCCTTCCTCCTTTGTTCTTTGATTTGTTCTATGGGTTGTCATTTAGGTTTGGAGTCACTCCCTTCCCACTCTGGATTGGTTCCAAGCTGTATCCTCCCCACTCCCCCACCCCCATATTTAAGGTGAAAACCCGGGAGTTCAGTGGGCTTTGGCAGGCTGACTCCTGGGTAGAAATAAGTCGTGTGAATTTAATAAAACCCAGTTGAAGTTCCCCACCGGAGTTCCATCCCTTTATTTCTCGCATTGTTCACGCTTCTGCCGAGGCAAAGACCCACAGGATCAGAACTGTATTCCAGAATAGAGGACTGTACCTTTTTTGTGAAGCCGGTGCCAGAGCTAGCCAGGAAGAGCGGGCAAAAGCCCCGAGAAAAGCACTGCACCATCACAAAAAAGGAGGGGGGGGAAATGTACTAYAAAACACGGAACCATTGTCTAAGTGCTCTCTATGCTTAAGTAGCTGTCAGTGAAGTGAGGCAGAGCTAACGGCATAAGCCAGATTATAAACCTGTATGGGATGACTGCAATTGATGCATTCAAAAAGACATTTATTTTGAAAGGAAATAAGAAAAAGAGAGAGGTAAAAGTTTAAGTACGAGTGCTTCATTTTTTTAAATGTTAAAATATCTAGTTTTATGTGTTTGTTCTAAAAAAGAGATGAAACCCAGGGGTAAGAAGTAAGGCTGTTTGATCACTGAACAGTTCCTTAAGCACACAAACCAAAATGTTCCTACCTAGTAGTAAAATCATTCATAAAAGATACTGCAAAATGTGTTGTCAAAGTAACAATGGTACTAATTAGCTGGAATATGACCAGAAAGTCCTCTGGAAGGAGATGCTTTGGTTGTGACTGACAAAGATAGCTATTTGTAGCAGTCTTGGTCGTAAGATAGCTTGGTAGTAAGATAGATATCTTGGTTGTAAGATTTTTGTGGGGTTTGTTTGTTTGTTTATATGGTTTCTAATCCCTGTGGGTAGAAAAGAAAGATGAATAACCAATGTCAGTCCTATGGGTACTGCTAGCTGTCTAACACACAGCTTTTATCTGTTTGGATTTTGGTTTGATTTGGGTTTTTATTACCATATCTCAGTATGGGAAAAACAAAAGTTAGGATAATTTTCTCTTGAAGTCAGTTGCCATGGCTGAAGTTAAAAACTGAAAATAGGCACCTGGATGAAAAGAGACTGTTTCTTTGGGKKKTTTTTGTTGTTTTTTTCCTGTTCTGTAATAATTTGAAGTGTTAATTGTGTATTTGTCTAATATGTAATTAGACAAATACATATTTGTTAGGATCCCTATCCATAGGAAGTTCTTTTTCCAATATCACTAGTTTGAATGTATCAACCCTGAGATAAGTGTGTGGAGTTCTATCTATTCTGCCTGTGAAGACAATTTTATCTAGATTATAATAAGAGTACTAGTGGTGGACATCCCAAATCAGTCTGAAAGCAAAGGTTTGCCTGAATTCACCTGAAAAACAGATCCATGTCTAAGATAGCTATGTGCAGAAACATGGTGGGTCACTTTGTGAGCTACCTAGTTCTCATGAATGGATTTGCTAGAGAGCTGAAGTAGCTTTACATGGCCTGTTTTTACTGCCAGGGTTTGCATATATATCTTATATTGCATGATCAGTGTGAGCTTTGGCTTCAGAGTCTTCTCTTAGCTGAGGCTCTATTAAATGTTACTCTGATACATTCCATAAGTTGGGGGAAAACAAAGAGTGGAGCTTATGTGAAATTTAAATCTATCTGAATTTCTACAAATCTCTGATGAACTTTGCTGTGTTCTTATGGATGGATCCATCTCTTCACTCTCCTGAATTTAACAAAGTTGTATTCTCCTTCTATACAGACACACAGTATAACACACTGTATTCCATAAACTTCGTGTACACTTTTGTAAATTTTGTTTACTTTTTTTWATAGATAGCCACACTTCATAGTCCATATCTATATTTTTGATCCTCTTCCATGAGTAAGCCCTCAAATGGGCAGGTGGAAGGTTTTTTGTAAAACATAAAAATGGTAATTATGCCTGTGACCATGTTGGAAGACCAGGGATGGAAATGGATACTTGCACAGGTTATRTAGACTAATTTCTTCTGTCATCAGAGGTGAATTTCAAAACCAATCCACATTACACTATTTTCATGTAATGATTTTTACTGCTCCCACTTTGTTATTCAAACTTGGTCTGTTTGTAAGCATACTGTTATTTTTTAATTTTTGGGGGTTTGAARTAGCCCTCATTTGATTTTTGTTCACAGCAAATATCCAGGGCTGCATACCTTTAATTTAGTATTTAAAGGTGAGATTACTCAAGGGCTGGTTGAGTAATCCTTGCTGCTCATTCTTTAGACTTGCACATTTTCTTCAAATTCTCATTGGTGTTTGAATAGAGTGACCTTGTACCTCATCCTCTAGAATTTGCAAATCCTTTTAGAATAAAAGCCTGTCAGAGCAAAAGGAACTACTGTATTTATTTAGGGGTTTGCTTTCATTCTTTGCTGTTCCATAGCTCCCTTAGCCTAATATGTCTTCTTGTTGAATCCTTTTAAAAAGCTCTGAAATATCAAAGGTAATCCTACATCTTGYACTTTGTCAAATCCAATTGATCACAGTGCTAATACTTGTATCTCTCCATATGAATATCCTTCTAATGCTTTCCTTATACTGTTGGAGGTTTGTTTCAGAGGCATGGGTAGGATTTTAAATGGTTACTTTGAAACTTTTCTGAATTTGCAATCAGAGTAGAAATAKGAATGTCCTTCATTGAGGAGATTAACATGATCCAATAATTTTCATAATATGAATAGTAAGGCTGACTGRCATTGCAGGTAAAATGAAATAATATGCTTATTTTTATTGGATAAGTTTTCTCTTCAGTGTGAYACTCAGACTTTTAGTTGCATCCCAAAGGGGAAGTTTTATATGCGTGAAAAATTTTAAGGCTTTGCTGTTTATGTTTAAGCGGTTTGTTTTACATTTTCTCATTTCGGATGATTTTTGGAGCACTAAATTCCAGAACACAATTCTGCCCTTTGAGGGAAATTTTGATCACCATAAGCACTCTGGTTAGTGGCCTAAAAATCATTACTTACTACTGGTTTATGATGCTTTTAGGTCTACTTTTATTTGAGAGATTACTTTCAAGCTATTAAAATATCTGGAAATTTATGAAGATTTTTGGAGACAAATATTTTATTTTGATTGAAAAATATATAATTCACAAATGCTTTTGGCTCATTGCAACCAAGACAGAAAACGATGTACTTCAGTCCTTTTCTGAATCATAGGTCTGGTAAGTCTCTGACATAGAATATAAATGTCTTTCTTCTATCTATAGTACTGCATATGCAAATTGTGAGTAAAATTCAGTCTTCACAATTATTTCAATATAGAGTTTTGCCAAGAGCAGACGGATAAGATATAACCATGACAAGAAATCTATGTTGTATGTTCCTTGCTTAGTTTCTAAATTTGATTTTTACCTTTCCTTTCAGAGCAGAAAGGGGCTGAGCAGGTTCCTGTAGCAGGAAGCATCAGCATTACCAGACTCTACATCAGCTCTAGACTCTCCATGTCTGGCTTTTAGGCAGGCACAGTACGAATGAATTTTAAATGTATCAAGGACAGACTTTGGTTAGGAATCTTTCTCCGAATAGGGCATGTGTCTGTGTCGATTGGAAGGATTCATCTTTCATTTAAACTTTTTCCATATCTGCTCCACTTAGAATATTGTAATTCAATAAATATATATATATAGAGTGTACATATAAATATAAATATATATATAAAAATACAAAATATATATGTGTGTGTATATATATATATAGTATTATTTTTTGTTGTGCATAACAGTTGATTCTGTGGAGCTATACAGTTAAAAATGGTGTTTCAGGAAAATTTTTGACATTGGCCATTGAGATTTAACTAGGATCAATTAGAATTAAGCTGTAATTATGCAACAGAGGGCAGCATATTCTTAAAGTTCATATTTTTTCTAATATTCCTTTTACTTCTTTTACACTAAAAATGATTCAGTGTTTCTGTTTGGTTGTTTTTTGTGATTTGTTTGGTTCGTTGGTTGGTTGGGGTTTTTTTGCTTTTTTTTTTAATCCACTGTGTCTTGATAAATATTTTAAACTAAGTTATCACTAGGGAGGGGAATATCATCAAAGAAAAAGWTCTCAGAAAGCTTAGTGAACTAATTTGCCTGACATTATGTGGATGTTGTGGTTTGGAAATAAAGCTGTTGCTGTGAAACTACTATTCTATACATATATCCCTAGGGGCATACACAGGAGAGGGTATTTTCTATAAATTCTTAGAGGGATGCTCTCATGAATTTCCTGAAAATAATCAACAGGCTGCTGATGGTGTTTCCCATAGAAGATTGGCTATTTTGGTAGCCAGTGAACCTGAACAGGGTGTCAGCTGTTTGAAGTGCAGCCTGACTCCAAAGCAGCAGTTAGAGATGATATTTTTAGACCAGCAGGGAGGAAAATGCTTTGAGTATGGAATCCAAAGGGTGATAACAGTCACTCCTACTAGCATTTATTTATTTTCTTCTTTTTCAAGAATCTTTTCCTTTAGTTGKAAGATTCTTGTCAAGAGTTAAATAAAGCTTCTTGAAATAACTGTATTTTTTAATATTCTCGTGAAAAGCAGTTTAATGTTAATAAGATAYCAAAATCAATGAAGACCATAATACAAAACTGTTTCTATATATCACATAGACTCAACCATATAATTTTTTAAATTTTATTTTACATTTAAAATTATAAGTAATTTTTTTGTGAAATATTAATTATGGTAAAAAACATGAGCCAGATACAGAAAAATCACTTACCCAAGTTATTAAGGAAGCCAATAGGAAGTCCAGGAATAGGATCTGACTTTTTAGCATCTCGTTCTAGAAGTCTAGTTCTAAGAAATAAATAATTCAATGTCACAGTGAAGACTTTTTTTTTTCCTTAATTACTTTTTCAGAAAAAAAATTCTATTGGAATGAATTTGTCACTGAAAACTACATGCCTTCTGATTTTCATTTACAAAAATCTAAATTAAATGTTGCATTCTGAGCAGTTAATTTAAACGAGCGTAGTTAATTCTGTTCTCACTCTACGTGAGATGTATGTATGTATGTATGTATGTATGCCCTTGATAGCTTGATCTTGGTTACATTTACAAAAGGAAGGACATCAAAAAAATTGTTAAATTTAAGGTGGGAAAAAAAATAGTACCAAGGTACACTTAAATCAGAATGAAGTTTTTCATATTAAGAAACTTCAGAAAATTGTAGTTTGTTACATACTGAAATTTTGTTTCACGTTCCAGAAAATGGAACTTTCTTTCTCTGTCTCGGTAGAAAAGATAAATGTTGAAAGGTAGCGTTTCCTCTGCCACAGAAATTATGAGGTTTGCATAACTTTAAATTTTGTATGTCTGTTACTTTACAAAGTAAAAAGGCTCTTGTGAAATGAATCAATATTTATACCCCCAAGAAATCCCAAGCAATTTCTAGAGTGAGGTGAAAGTGTGTACTGAAAAAAATGTGTCCTTCATGAAATATGAGACCCTTGAATTGTTTTGCACTGAAATGTTTTCAACAGAGATTATGCAAAATATTAGTTTTATCAGCAATTTTCCAGCTTTAAGGTAGTACTTAGTTAAGTACTTACTGATGTCAAGGAGAGGGCTGCAATCCACAAACTCTAAGCAATGCTTTTTTACAGGAMGTGATGTTCCCAAATAACTGAGATGAGCAAATAACATTGAAACATTTGTTGGTCCAAACACAGAAGTTAATCAAAAGTTCTGTGACAGCTACTATTTCAATGATGCTTCTGGTTATTTCCTATCTCGGAGTACTTAGCAAATAGTGAATACATCTTGGCTGTTGACACTTCATTTTATCCTTAACTTGCTYTGGATCACATCCAAAATCAATTGCTATCAATGCCAGTTTTCCGACCTATGTTAAGGAGAGTTGGATCTGGCTCTTTAAGATCTAAAAAAGTTTTATTATTTTCCATAACGTTGTCTGCCACACTGAAACACTAAACAGTTTCAGGATATTCTGCTTTTCTCTGTTTCATGTGAGACATGGGGTTTCTATTGACTAATGGGATGGAAATCACTAATAATAGCAGTTTATAAGTAAGTAATATTCTTTGAAGATGTCCAAACAAAAACAAAATCACAGAGGAAACTGATCTTTTTAATAATTCCCCCCTAAATTACTAACAGACACATGACTTGCCATCTATAAAATAGATTTTTGGTGAATCAGGA
>QVAJ01000025.1:2660076-2680255 GCA_003546035.1 Mixornis gularis | reverse complement strand
GTCTCTGTGGAAGACAAATTCAGGACTTGGCAGCCCTGAGCCATTGTATTTTGAGGTTGTCTATTTCCAGAAAGACCAGTCAAAACTGGAGAGCATTAATCAAAATTGGAGATCATTAATGTAAAAAAAGTGCCTGAAAACTGTAAAGAGCTCTTCAGCAGCTCAAGAATACATGCATGATGTGAATGATACAAACCACTTTTTTTTTCCTTTGTAATTTAAATATCAGTCTTCTATTGTCTGGGAGATCTCTTGTATTAAACACTCTGCAAAGTACTACTTACTACAAGGATTAGATTTTCATGAAGGCTTGCATCTTTGTCTAGTGGTGGTGACTTACGTGTTCAAGATTGCTAAGAATTAAAATCTTTTGAATTTCTCTCTGTCTTCATGAGTAACACTAAGGCTTTAGATATGTGCCTGGCTGACAGCCCTAAAAGGCAGAAGGTCTTTTACGTTTTGTTCCAAGTTTATGTAACATGTATAACACATTCTCCATGATAGCTTCCTTTTCCCTAACTTGAAATCTTGATAGGACATCAATAGGAGAAGTCTTCCTTCCAGATCTTGGTCACTTTGGCTGTGCCTGTTTTAAAAAGTGAAACAAACCAGGGTCATTATGACGTTGGTGRTAAAACACGGGCACAGGTTTTCCAGGGTGGTGGTAGATGSTCTATCCCTGGAAACACTCAAGGTTGGTAGAACGGGGCTGTGAACACCCTGTTCTAGTTGAAGATGTCCCTGCCTRTGCAGGGAARTTGGACKAGATGAYCTTTAAAGGTCTCTTCCAAYTCAAACCATTCCATAATTCTGTGATTCTCTGGCACTGAGGCCGAAAAGCAGAGRACAGCAATGCAAGTTAACTCTTTTAACTTCCAGAATAAGGTGGTTTTATATAAACTCCCTGCTGTTATTTTCTACCTCCTAACATGTTCCCATGGGAATAACTTGCAAAAAAACCCTGAGGCTGCAAGTGGACTGGACACTGTTCTAATTTGCAGTATGAGTCACTGAGCCCAGTGCCCAGGAACAGTCACAGACACTGGGTAATTTAATAGCATTGGCATATCTTTTGTGGTGGTGGAAAGTTTCAAGTTTAAATTTCAAGTGCTKACTATATTTTTTACATTATAGGATTCCATTCAACATGCAGGTTGGAAAAGACAGGACACTCRCCTGTCTGGATCATCAGTGGACTCCAGCTACAGGTGTAACATGACAGAGTGCTCCTCTGTCTCCTCATCTAGAAGTAAGGATGCCAGATTGAAACTGAGACCAACGTTAATAATAGGGGTAGCATCAAGGCAGTCAATTCCACCAAAGATGAAGCCCAACACAATTAAAGCTATGCTTAATAAAGTTAATTCTTGCTCCTGAGGCCACTTAGGTGGGATATAGAAAATGACACATCTTCATATGGAAAGCTGAGCCATAGTACCTTTCCAGCTCAGAGATGCAAATGCATCTCTTGATAAGTGAAMGAAAGGTAACTCTGAACTCGTTGTGTGAGATGCTGTAAGTGATGTAACTGCAGAGCYACAGAGCTCAGTTTAGCCAGCTCTCCTCTTTGTCTGCCCTRTGAATTTCTCTTAAGGAWGTCAAAAAAGCAAAAGAAAGCCTTGATGCTATTTGATAGATTATTGAGTGCTGTTRCAAATACAGACTATATAGAATCAAACATTTTTATATTACATATGGACAGACTTTGTAGAATACACCCTTTTTTTGGGTTTTGATTTCTGCAGAATTTTTTGAAAGATAAAATAACAAAACAGCACAGTAAAACTGCAAGAGACTTGGCACAGACATTCTATTTTCTGTAAGAAATAATGCTTTTGGAGCTTGCTGAATAACTGAATATGTGTTCAAGCATCTTGTCCTTGTTTTTAGCATGCTGCTGCTTCAAGACCTAAACCAGTCCTGTGTTTGAWAGCTTTATGCTTGCCACTTACACAGTGCTATTAAAAAAATGTCATACTGTCATCTCTTGCTGCTGCAGAAAGTCACAAATCTGAATGATGTAATTCACGTATTGTCCTTGGGCCACAATTGAGAGAATCTTCATATTTACTATTGAGAGAATCTTCATATTTACTCTTCTTCATCTAGCTCCTTGTGTTCTAATCCTGCTGTATTTTAGCCCTGCAAGAAATTCCTGCTTTAAGATATCTCTGCTCTGTGGATGTATAAACAACAAACTCTTTGCTTATGTAGTATTAAGGATAGCAGTATTTTTAACACAGATTTCTGTGTGCCTTTTTGCAATCTTGCAGTAATATTTTCAGTAATTGCTGTATCCCTTTGTTGGAACTCACTCTATTGGGTATAAAATGCTGTTGTCAAATGTCAGTCTTTAGAGAACCTAAACTTGAGATCCTTCATTCTGTCAAAATTGACAATAAATGTGGTCTTACCAGTGCCAAGTAATGGAGAGGAATCAAGTTCTTCTACCTGCTAGCCATACTTAATGTAAAACATCTCAGGATCCTATTATTCATCCTGGCTGCAACGGGCATATTACTAGTTCATGTTTCCTTTGGTGTCCACCAGGATCTCCAGGTTCTTTCCAGCAGAGCTGGTTGCTACAAGCATATCTGAGGTTGTTTCTACCCTAGGCACAGGTCTCACATTACCCTTGTCTGAACTTTGCACAATTCCTGCCTGCCCATTTCACCAGTCAGCCCAAGTCTCTCTGGAGAGCGGCATGACCCTCTGGTGTAGCARCCACTCCTTCCAAGTTTGTGTCATCTGCGAACTTGCTGAGAGTAACAGCTCGACACAGAACATTAACGATGGTGTTGATCGTGATTGGAACCCAAATGGATGCCTGGGTACACCGCTAGTTACTGGCCTCCAGCTAGGCTTTGTGCCACTGTTCACCACCACCCTTTGGGCTGACTATTCCTCAAGTTTCTGATCCTCCTGACCATCTGCTCATCCAGCCCTCAGTTCACCAGATTCTCTATGATGATCTTGTGGGGTCTTTTCTGAAGTCAAGGTAGACAATAGCCGCCGTTCTCCTCCCATCTGTCAAGCCAATTATTTCACCATAGATGTCTGTCAAGTTGATCAAGCATGACTTCCCCTTTTTAAATCCCTGCTGGCTGTACCTGATGACCTGCTTGTCCTTCGTGTGGCTGGAAACGGAACACTGGGAATTAGAAACCAAGTTATCAGTATTAAAAGGTTTAAATACAGAGGTGATATTACATTTCTGTTGCTTCACAATCGCACAGTGACAGATGGGGAGATTAGAGGTAGTTTTTAGTGGGAGGTGTTTTCTCTATTTTTAATTTACATAAAGTATGYGAATTAATTTATTTATTACAGTAAGAAGAAAAATAAATTGCAGCTGGAAATGGACATATGATTGAATTCCTAAAATTGAATTGGGGTGGGCTGTATTAGCACAATGTGCCATTAACATTACAATCACTGTTGTGAGAATGAATTCATGTTGTTCCTTACTCTGCTCTCATTATAACCTTTTTATTTCCACATAACCATACTGAATTGTTGGGGTGAACAATAACTAACTGTGTTAATGTCAATTCCATCTCTCTTTAACTCCACTGATTTCATTTGTCCAGTGGTTCATGCTTACAGTGAAGGACACAGAAAGATAAAATACCATAGGTATGAGGGGAAAGTCTGACCTTATTTAAATGAAGGGRAACTTAGCCATGTCTGTCTTTGTAGTTGAAATATTTTCTGTTTTTTCAGGGCAGTGCTGATATGGAGGAAAAAATCCTAAATTAAATCAAGTTGAAAACCATTTTGATTTTACATTATCCTTACTTAGGAATTAATAAATCAGACAAACTTTGCAGTTTTTTTAAAATAAACTCCAAAAGAACCACAAACCCCAAACATAATTTATTTTTATTTCAGTTTCTTAAATTGTTGATCATTGGAATTCAAATACAGTAAGGWGCAAAACATAATATATATATAAATAATGATGGGACTATTTAAGATGCACTTCAGATACACTTAAGATACTATTCAGATACACTTTTAATTTGTAAACTAAAATCTCTAGGATGACAACATTTACTTTATAAAATAACATAAAAATAATGTTATGTTKGTTTTAGAAAAGGTAACAACCGACTTAATGACAAACCAGGCATTTATTTTCTGAGGATGATTTTTCACATAGCTGGCATGGATAATTTACTCATAAAATAAGATATTGACAAGATGCTTCTAAAACAGCTCTTCCCCCGTCTTTGCTAGCTGGCCTTGTCCATCTTTCTGCCCTCTTGAGTAAKGAACAAATATGCCATGTTCCTCAGATTTTCCATACAGAGACTTTGCATTATTTCTTTATTTCTGACTGTTTATTATTACTGAGTGTTTCTTTAAATATTCAAAAGGAGTTACTTGCCTTTAAATTAAAAAAAAAAAAACACTATCAAAATTGTGATTTTTTTCCACTTATTTATATATCATCTCTTGGCAACAGTAAATAATGACGTTATAGACCAGATTTCTTCCGTCTAATTGTATGAGATTAAGGTCCATAGTCTATACCCAAAAGTGTCTGCAGTTGAAATTGCCATTCTATGTTTTAAATCAATTTGTAGGCGCTCATGAACTCTGTGCAACAAATAATTTTCATTTAGGTAGTGACTCAATATTTAWCTGACAACCTAAGGGTTAGATGTATTAAATGATAACTTACAGAAGTTGCACTGTATACTGAGTTGAGGAAAAGGTGTTTACAGTGTTTACTTGCTCTTACCTCATCCTGTGATGTTTCCCTTTAGAGTCTGCAGTTCTCCTCTGTGGCCCTCCAGGGGTGGAAGAGGGGAGGAGGGGAAGGAAGCAAGTAAGCAGCATGTGGGGTCTTGGATGGAGGGCAGCACTAAACAGGGAGTACGATTCCTAAACCATGACAGTAAGGTAACATGTCTCAGTAAGAGGAAATTTATGCAGTTTTATTCCTCATCTTCTACTCTTCTCCCCAGCCTGGATCACAGACGAGAAATGTTTACATAATATTTGCAAAATTACAATCTGGGTAAGACTGCTTTGATAAAAAAAAACAAAGACAAGTTGTAAAATCTTGACAGGGAAAGACAAAACACTTAACAAAACAAGTCTTTTCAAAAAAAAAAAAAGTTTTTTTCTCTATCTATGTCTACTAAAGTAAGCTTGTGGGAAGAAATGGTGGGWTTCTACTCAGCTAATATTAATTGGCCAAAGTTTTGCCATCTGATCTTAGCAAATTGCCTATGATGCTTTCATAATTGAAAGGGGGGGAAAACTTAGATGCCAGACAAGATGATAAATCTCATTTTGAAAAAGATGTCTGTGTTCAGATGGAAGAAAACTTACTGAAATTCTATTCTATTAATGGGCTATGAGGTAGCCTAAATTAGAGTGCAAACTCAAATAAACCACTCATGAGAGCCTTGAGTTGCAATGATATTGCATGGTATACAGGTATGTTGCAGTATTATTTAAAATGTGACTTCTAGTTGTGAAAATGTTGAAATTCTGAAAACTTTAGTTTTTAGTTAGGATGTTGTATACCACCCTTTCTTCTTATGAAATCCATCGTGATGTACATGTGTGTCATGGTCWAACCCCGCCAGCTCACTTCCCTACCACATAGATTGGGGAGGAAATTGGAAGGGTAAAAGGTAGAGAACTCATGGGTTTAGATAAAGACAGTTTAACAGGGAAAGCAAAAGCTGTGCATAGAAGCAAAGCCAAACACAGAATTAATTCCTGCTTCCCAAGGACAGGCAGGTCTTCAGCCATCTYCAGGAGAGCAGGGCCCCATSAAGCAGAACAGTTACTTGGGAAGACAAATACCATCACTTCAAACCCCTTCCTTCTTCTTTCCCATACTTTACACACTGAGAATGAGGTCATATGGTCTGGAATAYCCCTTTGGTCAGTTTAGGCCACCAGTTCCAGCTGTGTYCCCTGCCAGCCTCCCATGCACCCCCAACTTCCTCACCAGCAGGGCAGTACAAAAAGCAGAAAAGGCCTCAGCTCTGTGTGAGCTTTTCTGAGCAATGACAAGAACATCTCTCTATTATCAACCCTCTGTTCAGCTCAAATCCAAAACACAACCYCCTACCAGGCACCTTGAAGAAAATGAACTCCAGTCCAGCTGAAACCAGAACAATGTGTATAACACACATTTTAACAATGCATTATTAAGATGTTTCTCAAGTTAATTATATGTGTGTGTGAGTGTATATTAGCAATGCCTTTTTTGCTTGTCTCTTACTTGCACAAGGAGAGTCTCTTGCAGAAATGTATGCAAGGTCTGGCCCACAATCTGCTGGGTTGCAAATTTCATGTAAATAATCTCACTTGCTTTACTGGAACCACTTTCTGTGAGAATGCAGTGAAAAAAGTTGAAGCATGGGGTAGATTTTTTAAAATGAAATGTAAGGGACACATCCTGTGTTGTTCCTTTGATCTCTTAAACTTACTGTTTGCTGGGCAGGATATTGTGAAGAACATATTTGGGCAGCTYGCCTGCAGTTATTCTCTGTGCCCTGCTATGCTGCTACTGGTATTTGAGCTAATTAGGACTAACTCAAATATGTCTGTGTGAGTTTCAACCATTCCCAGTCTGCTTGCTGTTGAGGATAAAATCACTCATAAGTTMTGGAACATGAATATTTGTGTCTGATGTTTTACAAAATGTGATASTCCCTGAGCTTTGTGCTTTGGGACCTGCATGAAAAGACTGTTAATGTATATAATACCAAGTGGAAGAGAAGTGACTGGAAATATGCCTATTAGTATTGAGAATGAGGCATAGAAAGAGACAGCATTGTGCTACAAATTAAAGGGTGCAGACGTCATCACCGTTGCCATAGCTTTCCTGTGTGCTTCAAAAAACAGTTTGGRAAAAAAAAATGCATACAAAAAGGAAGATGATTTTCTATGTGAGCAAGTGTAAAGGATGAAAAATTGAGGTGGAGGTAGACATAAACAATGGGAAAATCCCAATCACTTGAAAAGCAGGCAGCTACTTAGGCCACTTCCACAAGTATTTTAACTATTGTGAAAGTGATCGAAATATAAGCAAAAAAAGTTGGACTAACAATGTTTTTAGAAATTATCAGTTGCAGTCAACATTGCCTATGAATGGTAAATTGTGGTAAAACCATAATTGTACACAGGACTTTTTCCTGGCCCATCTTATGCATTATTTTGTTAYGCTTTTTTCCATGCTTTGAAGAAATGATTCAGGGTTTTGGACAAGTGTTATGAGTGGATTTATCATTAATCTCACATGTATATTTTCCTGAATTAGAAAATAAATGATCCAAAGTACAGATATTTTCTTTTATTTTCTTTTCAGGTGTTGACATTGTAACACACTTCTTGTGCAAGTTCTTCCTTAGAGGTTGTTCCAAGAYATGTATTTTACCACTGTTTACAAGACAGTAGAGTTCTTTTCTATGAGTGTATGGTACTGTTTAATTATTTTCTAAACCAAATTAAAGCATTTTTATGCTTGTATCATGTTTATGGAGATCAGGATTATTTATTWTTAATACAGTGTTTTCTTCAACAAGTTAATATTTTATTTTTAATATCGTCGTAAATAAATAATTTGTGTCTTTTTATCATTAATGACATAGGACAAATGTGCTTTTGGTTGATTGCAAATGTGCTGCTGTGCAAATGTCAATGAGATAGAGAGAGCTTATTTTATGCTATTTTCTATAGTTTTAATTAAGCMATAAAAGAAGACATCCAAAATAATTACATACAGTTTCCTGCTTGAGGAATATAAAACTAAATCCTGTGCAAACAAAAAAAGCGCTAAAGAAAGAAAACTGACACTTTTCTGCTTAGCCTAGAATAACCTTAGGTACTTCAAAATATTAGAATCAGCAACATTCAGAATGTATTAACAAATTTTAATTAAAGATGAGCTGATATGTAAAGCTAGTCCACTTGTAGTTCCCAACATCTAAGAACCAGTATTTGCCTTACCTTGATAACCACTCATTTAACTTACAGCATTGAACTACACAGCACTGCCTCGTTTTTGACACAGATTTAGGTTAAATGAATAAATAAAAATCATTGTTTAAAAGAACTTGGTCCCTTAAACCGTAATTAGGTTTCTATCAACAGCACTTTTGATCTCCATCCTTGCTCAACAGCATCCAAACATAATTATGGAGACATGTAAATAAAATCCACTTTTTTCTTTTAGAGCTGAAATATACTGAAGAAGGGGAGCACAAAATGCAGCTGCAGTGGCCACTATGTAACCCAGAAGCATCTGGGAAGAAACTCAGGACTTCTCGTCCGAATCCTTGACATTTTTATGTCTGTTGCATAAACAAAACTTGTCTTCTCCATGTTGGGTAGCATCACAGCTGAGCTACGCACTTTGCTTTCTTTGTCGCTTTTCCTATCTGCTGAAATATCCGCTTTTCCTATCCGCTCTCAATTTTGGTGAGAGTAATCTGTGCACTTACCCCAACAGGCTGACCTAAGCAAAGAGCACCTAACTAAACCTCGCAGGCAAAATGCAGCATTTGCTTCTGTTGTGATACGCTCACGTCATCACTAAGAATCCTTTTCAAGAGTCCTGCACCTATGTATGTGGTCTGTTATGAAAGTTTTGTGATGGTTGCTTTTTCATAATAACATAAACCCCATTATATCACAGGAGCTAACCAAAATTTTAATCACTGGATGAAATCACAAATTCAATAGTTTCATCCTGATTACAATGTACTGTAGGAGCTCTTCCCAGTCAATTTTTTTCTTACTACTACAGAATTTTGAGGTCACAAGTGGTAAGTTGTTTGCAGTTGTCAGTGACTGGCTTGGTAATCATGTGTATTGTCTGCAAAGCTTGCAAATGATGAAACACAAATCAAATTGTGTTATTAATATCAAAATAGTGGCAATAAAGGCTTTTTTTCACCTTGTCATTTCCAGGAAATGTTTTCCCGAATATGCATCTTAAATAAAGTTTAAAGGGAGAATTAATTTTAAGAGGATGTAGAACTCAGAGAGAAAGCAATTAACTTTACTTTCAAATTCCAGCAGAAGCAACATATATTTTTTTATTATTCTTTTTTTGAAATAACAGTTTTGGGTCAAGTTCTTAGAGCTTAGGAAGTAGATAATTTTCCAAGACACAGAATAGGTGTATCACTTCTGCATCTTGGAAAATTACCTCCTACCCAAGCTCTAAGAACCTGAAAAGGTGTAGTTATTCTGTAGGTGATTAAATTTTATTTTAAGGGCATCTCCAGACAAGGGGATAACTAGTGACAGAAATGCCCAGGTTACAGGAGTGATAGTTCCCCCCCTTAGTGCTGAATATCACAGCACATATGCAGTGTTTGAAATTACTGGGGGCCTTTTTACATCCCCCCTCACTCCTCTTCATTCTCCTTGGGGCTTTCTGTACTCTTGGATTGTTTATCCACTTGTTGGTGAGCTACAGTATTATACAAAATGTCAATATCAACATAAAGTGCAACTGAAACAAACATTTAACATATCAATGGAGCAGAAAGCAAAACTTCTCAGAGATGGGCAAAAGTGATCTCAATGTGACCTGATTGTATATCTTCTAGGATTTTTCACAGCTTTCAGTGGTCTTTTTTTACTTTGTTCCCAGTTTCCATGGAGCATAAAGTACATTGAATATTTGTGCAATCATTTGGAGCTTTTGATTTGGATAGGTATGTCTACTGTACTTGCTAGATTCTAACTCAATTCAAAGTCCTCAGGCTTGTATCAGTTTGATCAGACACAGAATAGTTTTTGCTCTTAGATAATTCTCCTCCTGGATTTAGCTTGGATACCTCACATCCCCAGTTGCTGTCCTAAATTCCAGACAATGATGTATCTCTTACAGCCTTAAGGAAAAAATTTCCCTGACAGCAGTATCATACAATACTATTACTCTATGTTCTCCTGTAGTCCTAATGTAGAAATATCTGTTTTCCTGGAATCATTTGGGATTGTAAACAAAGCAAAACCAAACTGAAACAAAATGGAAAAAAATGTGATTAAACAGAGGTTATTTGAGCCAAGGTTCAAGAGGGAAGTTTATTTGTCTATTTTTTTTACTAACAGTTGGAACTAAATATGTGACATAGATCTAGTCTTATAGAGAGCATATTTTCTCTTAGACTTCCTAGATGCAAAATGAACCAGGCATAGAAATCCTAATGTCATTAGCATTGGGCAGTCTTTGCATTTAGTTGATCCAATTTTGAATACAGATAGCACCACATCAAATGAGATACCAAGTAAATTAGAATTTTCTAGTTTCTTGACCCTAGTTTTGAGCCCATGATTACTGTTAAGATTTTTACCAATATCTAAGAACAGACTGTTCTGGTTTTTTTTAAAAATAATATGAAAGTGCAATAAGTTTTGTTCTGTTTTATGTGGGGATTTTTTTTTGTTGTTGCTGGGGGGGGGTTGTTGTTGTTGTTTTGGTTTTGTTTTTATTTTTTTCTTTTTTTTAATTTCTGGATCCTTTGGCAAACTGAGTGGCTGTATAATACACAGTAGGACTAGCACTGCCTGCCCTCCGGTGATATGTTGGAATCTCATGATTATTTGCTGAACAATCAACATAATTGTCCCATCTGCCTCCATTTCATTTTAGTTATAAGCATCTTTTCCTGTAGTACTCTCCCCTTTTCCTGCTCTTCATGGCCTGAGGCAGGTCACTCACCCTCTCTGCTAATGCTTCTCCATCTGTAAAATGGGAGTAATGTGAGTTGTTGGAAAGATTAATTAGTGAATTAATATTTGTAAAGCACTTGAAAGATGAGAAGCACTAGATAAAGGCTAAGTAGTGTAATTATTATTCTCAGAAGTACCTTCATGAATAGATGAAAAAAAAAGACACATGGTTTTGGCAAACTGATTAATATCAGTATAGGTGGTTCTGGARATAGATGAACACAGGCTAGTTGGCTCTGCTAGTAAAGAGACAAATTAACATGAAGGAATATGTAGTATTTGTGGGTTTTACCCTTTGTCTTTAACAGACAGTATTAATATTACACATTTTCACGTCAATCACAAATTACAGCTTGAAAGCATGGAAGAAAATGGGACTGTGTATTTAGGAAGTGAGGCGCTGCATCTTCCAGCTTCCACATTCTTCTTCTCTCATTCCATATATGTGAGTATCTTTTAACCATGCTACTCATTACAGATGCAAATGGAACTGAGACAGTAACCGAGAATAAATATTTTAAGGTAATTTTGTACAGTCTCAACTTTGTATTGTGATTATGAGACCATCTTCTCTACCCCCTACCAAAAGGCAAGTAATTTCCTAGTGCTATAATTAAGCCATCTTTCATTCCTCCATATTCATAAAAAGGGAAAAGAGAAACTAATGGCTCAAAATGAATATGATCACATAATGATACTTCCTGTCCTGAACAATTTTTTTTTTCAAATGTGTCATATGATTAATCTGTCATGTGTGGTGGAGAATTCTACTCTGTTTAATCAGAGGAGGCCAAATCTTATTACGTAGCCAATGTCTCAAATCATACCATCTTCAAAAGAGGTAACAGGTGTCTGTGCTTTGTGGAAGCATGTTCTCTTCTGACATGTTTCCAGAGCAAGACTGTGTTAAAGAAACTGTTCCAGAGTTCTCTGTACTGGTTTTTGCCACAAACTGAAGAGTTTAAGATGCCACTGCTTAACTCCCTCCTCAGGATACAATGCCCAAGTTTTATGACAGACCATGGTCTCTGCTTCCCTGAGTGAAGAGGCAGCAGCTGAGACATGGCTTTTGCTTGGGCTGCCTGACTAAGGAGTCTGGGCTTTTTGCTCCGATCTCCTCCTGCCACCTTCAGTTTCCTGCTGGTTAGAACTGAATGTCACATTTCATATCATGATTTGATTCTCTGCCTGCTGAGCTTTTAAAATGAAGGCATTAATAGATCCAACTGAAAATAATGACTATAGGATGGAAAAATTAAGAAGATATTTTTGTATATTACTGCATTTTCATTCCTTATTCAGCTGATCATTTAAGGTAAACCTTAGGAAACCTGATAATCACAAAGGCTTATGAGACTTTTGAAGTGCAGGATATAGTAAAAAACAGGCAAATGAGAAACAACATGCAGGTCTGCAAAAGGAAGTAATTTTTTTTTCAGAATTTTTATTATAGGTTAGCAAACTCATGGGGGAGTGATATATAGCCTGTAATAGGAGGGTGTTAGGGAGGGTAATGATGTGAGTGGTAAAAATGAGAAGGAAACTCGACAGGGTTAGCCCTGCTAATCAGTGTCTAGTGCAGTGTTTGTGCTAGGTTGGAATCTTCATCTTCCTTGGTATCTAAATCTAAGAATTATATACAGTACACGCTTTAGCTTCTTTATGTTATGGAAGCCACTTAACTTATTACACAATTGGATGCAGTGCGATACTTCTGGGAGTAATAATCTTGCATTAGACACATGGAAGGCACTAAATAACTTCCATTCCTGATAACCTCTGAAGAAGCTGGGATGAGAGACTGCCTTACCCTCCTGCTTACTGTCACCTTCATGTGGTGTAGCTTGAATATTCCCACAGAAAATCTAACCCAGCGCTGACTAGCATGGTCTGACATGAAGGGAGAGTGCTGACCCCAAATAAGAGCTTGTCTTACTGCCTACTCTTTCGGGGCTTGGCATGATGATGCTGCAGGTTCTCTTTATTTTATAGTCCAGCCTTCTTCCCTGCTAACAAGGAAGTTGTCCTTCACAGTCATTGGGCTGGTGTCTGTTATCTGAGGGAACTATGAAGACTTGCTTCAGACTATGAAGAATGAGACTGTATGAGGAATTAAAACATTTCCAGTCATGCTGCTTTACAGCATTTCAAGCTCCTCCTGAATAGCAGCTGAGGGAATGAGGAATAAAAACAATTTTGTTAGCATTTGATTATTTTTCCTACATAAGATTTTTTTATGTGTATATGGAAAAACGCAATATTATTCTCCCTGTTTTTTTCCCTCTATAACTGTCCATTCTAGCACTGCCAAGAAAAGGCAGTATACTTTTCCTTGTAAGACTGGCAAAATAGAGAGCAAGAAAACAAGGAAAGAGGAATGTTAAAAGAGATTGGAAATTATAAAAAAAAACCCAAAACCAAACATTTAAGATTTAAGATTACTCTGGAATGGAAAAACTGAAAAAAAAGAAGAGAAATATCACATTAAAAAAAAAGTCAAGGAAAAAAACCCCACAAAACAAAAACAAAACCGAAAAAAACAAACAAAAAGACCCAAACAAACAAAAAAACAACAATAAACACCCCCACAACAACGAAAAAACCCCAAACCAGAGCAATCAAAAAAAGAAGCAAATGTAAGTTCCCCATAGTTAGAAGATTAAATCTAGTCAGACAGATGCAAGATAGAATTGCTGGAAAGTTAATTTTAATTAGTGTTTATACTTGTTACTATATTTTTCTGAGCTTTTCCAGAAACTAATAGCATCTGAAAAATCCCAGGCAGAGATGTTGTCACATCCAAAGATCTGACTTCCTCTATTATTATGAAAGGCCTGTGGTTACCCTGAGAAATGGACATATATGATGCTTTATGGCACTGAAAGTGTGGCCCTTAAAGTGTGCTAGATTTATAGTATTAGTCTGAGTAAGTAGCAGGCAGGCTTCAGCTATAAAAATGCCAGGGAGAATCCCAAGACTAAATTGCTGTTCAGTTTTGTCCCCTTCAAGGGGACAAGCAACTCCTCTTTATTCAGAGAGACAGAAACAGGGAGGCTAATGGATGAGTGTAAGATATTTATGTGGTTACAAGCAGTACACTGCACATGACTTTCTGCACTATCCATTCCCCCCTGTCCCTGCATGCTAAAGCAAGTTGATAGCAAAAGGGAGTGAGCAGAGAGATTTTACTGGGAAGTTGTAAATTGCTGCTGAGACAGATCATACCACAAATCACACTGTTCCCTTCACCTGAACAAGAAGGATGTGAGGTAGGAGTTGTACTTTAGAAAGCATGTCCCTGAGTCATTCTGTGTCCCACACTGCTCCTGTGGTGCAAATCGCAGGGTGCTCCTCCTTTCACTGTTATGTCTAAAGGAGGTTTATAGCCCCAGCAAAAAGAAGATCCAGACCAGAAACAGCAAACTTTGCTACAAAACCATGCTCTTGGTTACAGCTCTTTAATTTCTTTTCCAGCTGAGTTGTATAGGTGTATTGCTGACAGAAATTTTCAGCAGAGATTAACGAACTTTGAATATAAAGTTTCCTTGGTCCTGTGGAGTACATTCTAGTAGTCCCAACGTTCTCAATTCATACAAAAGACMCACCAAGCAGACTGAACAGTATTTTGATTCCATTATTTCACAAAAATGCCTTTATAGTATGCATCTGTAAATAAAATAGTATTGCAAGCACATAGCACATTTGAATAACTGTTCATTCTGTTTCTTTCTTTATAATTATGGACAACAATAATCTACTTGGTGCTTGAAAATGAATGGTGTTCCTCTGTGATACAAAGTTTATTTCTCTTAGATGCTAGTTAAACTTCAAAAGAGTGGTGGCCTGTTTCCATTTTACATTCTATTTCTACCTTCATTTTCATTTGCTCTTTACTAGACCTAAATATATCCTTAAAAAGATTATACCTCTATATTTCCTTTCACTCACAGGGCTATGTACCCTCTCTACCCATGAGTTCCCTACTCTTACAAAGCATAATTAATAATTTTTTCCCAGAGCTGAATTGTAGAATATTTAATCACCACCTGCTTTTCCCCTATCATTATGATTTTGGGACTATTCCACTGTGGTATTAGGATGCTCCAAAACTTTCATCTGTTTATGCATTTTGTGGGCCATTACTTAAATCTTGCGTGACCCATGTCTCCTGAATGTCTCAAACATTGTGAGGATGCCTCCAAGAAAACAGAGGTCATCAACATTTAAATGTCTCAGGCTGGCTTAATAAAAGCACACAATGAAATTCAAACTGCACTTTACATAACGTTATCAGAAGTGTCTTAAAGCAATATGCTATTTTCCTTATATTTGGAAGTCTGGTCTAAGTAAAAAGAATGGTACTGATTATTATTGCTGAACTGGGAGTGAGAACAGTGATCAGATGACATAAAGCAGTTTGGATTTGTCTGAGCCCCTTGAGGTACCACAAGAGGAAGCCTGATGAAGTCAGCACTTTTCCACTGAGTATGACAAGGATTCAGCTGTCTCCTTCCATCCAGATCACATCTTTACCTTAACATCAAGAACCTGTTGACTAGAATGCTACATTAAAGCACGGAATGCTCAAGATCAAGCTCTTTGTTGCAAAGAAATTTCCCGTGTTGTCTGTACTCACTGTGGCCAGAAAGTTTGGAAAGAAATGATCCGTATCTAAAAGAAAATATTGGATGATGCTGCAGGAAGGCTGATCTTTGAAATCTGCGGTAGTATTCCTTGATGGCCAATTGTATTGCTTTTACATGAGATCTCACTAATTTATAAATCTGCTGTTCAATTCCACTTAAATCAATGCAGCTATGCTGATATAGGCCAGATGATAGTTTGGAGTTGCCTTTGTTCAGCTGGTACTTTCGAAATTGATGAGGATGAGAGTAAAATTTCAGAGCTACCATACGTGGCAGTTAAGTACTAGTAAAAGTTAGCTAGTCTCATTGTCAGTGGAGGCCATGGGTGAAAACTGGTTGTCAAAATATGGAAAATATGACGGTTCTGAAAGTTTGAATGGCTCAAATGGTTTTCTGCAGAGCATTTTTAATGTCTTAAAGTGGTTTATTATTTATGTTTTTCTCTGAAGAGATGAAGGATAAATGTGGTTTTACTCAATGTTTTCTATGTATTCTGCTAGGTTTGCTGCTACCCTAGAGTACTTGCACACCTTATTTCTAGTTTCTGTGTTTCCAGCCAAAATGAAGCAGGCAATATCTCTTTTTTGTTATTTGCTTATTAGAAAATAAGAAATTACCCAGAAAATTGACACTGTTATTACATCCTGTCTAGCATTTTTATTTTTTTCATACCAAAGGATATTTTTTAAGTGTACCAGAAGAATATTTCTGTGTGTTGAAATTGTGGACATAGACAAGATTTGCTTCTAGTCCATTATGTTTTTGAGAATCAACAGAGCTGACACAACTGACTGTATGTGTGATTTGGGCCAGCAGGAAAGTTGTGACTGTATTAGCACTTTTTTTACTGTTCCTCTATGGCCTTTTATTCTGTATTGAATTTACACTGATGCATGATTAGGTATTGAGCTGAAGTAGTTTGTGTCTGTCAACCAAAGGTCTTTACGAGAATATTAAGAAACTTACACTAATACAGCCTTCTGTATTTATTTTGGCATTTAGTCTATTCAAATGACCAAGTCTGGAAATACAGCTTTTTAAAATATGCTATTCATCTTAAAAATATATATATTTTAGTGAAGCACAAATATCTGGTGGCCTTGGACAGTAAAAATACCATGGATTATTCAATGATACTGTAAAGGTCTTTTAAATTTTGGTGTTAAATCGTTACTTGGTCAGGGATTTTTTTCCCCATGGTTAGTATCCTCTTCCCCATGAGAAAACATTTTTGCTTCACATTGAGAAACAATACTGAACAAAGAAATTTTTATTGTGTAACCATTTTAAATTCTGTTATGATTTTAAAATGTCCTCACATGTATATATTAATTCTTTCTTATAATCATGGCTTGGGGCAGTGAACTCAAAAAGTTAATTAGAGATTGCATAGAATTTCATTTTATTTTTTTATTGCTTTAATATACTGCCCCCTTTGTATATGAGTAGGTGAAATAAGAAGGATGAGCACCTGAGAAGGGTGTTTAATTTTTTTTTTAATCTATATGAGTAACAATATAATTTCCTATTGAAGACATATTATTTTTCTGATCTCCTTGTTCAGAAAAACCTCTGTCCCTTTATTGAGATGACTCATAGGAACTGAATTCAAAATTTTAAGTCATATTTAGGATTGGGAATAGGACCCAAGGCGCCAGACTTTGCTTCTGTTATTTAGACTGTAGCAAGGTTCATGAGTGAGTCAAATTATTGTTTTCTTGTGTTAACACTGAATTTAAAATGCCAGTGTCTTACCTAATAGTCCAAGACTACAGTAAGTCCCAGTTGTTTCTGCACARACTGAAATCATGTTGTCACTTCAGGTTTTTTTCCTTCATGCTTCAGTCCCTTTTCTGGATCTGCTGTTATTTTTTTCCCCAAACATTTACTTGTGGTGAGAAACAATTAAAAAAATTCAGTTTTGTACAACGAACTTCTGATGAATGTTGACCTTTAAACTTTAAAAAGACAATCAGAACATTGTGTGATTGGTAAAGATTAGCATTTAAATTATTAAAGCATTTTTTTAGCATAAAACCACTGAAAGATATTTGAAAATGGGGTAATAAATGGAAAAGAAGTCTTGTTATGGAGATCTTATCGGCTGAAGCAGCAGTTTAAGGGAAGTGTTGAAATTTCTAGAGCTGGTGAAAGCTAAGATTCAACTGAACAAAGCAGCATGAAACCTGAAATTGGAAGATTACAGGAGTGGCAAATAAATTGTCTTAATAAGGTATTTGAAATCATAAATTATATGACGTGTGCCTGTGGATTACATGTTTCATGAGGGATGCCATGCCAGAACAGATAAGATTGTGAGCATTGGGATGACTTCCACCCTTTCACTGGTACAAATGCAGAGGTAAAGACAACAGCCTCTTTTTCAGTGGGGGTTGTAAAAGGAAATCACGTTAGTCTTGACGTATAAAACCCTTTACTCAAGAATGTGTTTATGTTTCATATTAATGTGTGTAAAAGCCTTCTTATTTGATTAATTAGTAGATTAATTATTAGTTTGTTACATTAGTTCCTGTGTGATAAGCATTCAAAAAATTGCAAAAAAAAAAAAAAGGTAACCTACATTCTAAAAACTTTGCTGTCTGAATATAAAAAACTGACAATCTTATCTAGATTTTGCACATTGAGGCACTTTTCAGTGGATGGAGAGTGGCACTTCCAGAGGAGGAACCTTAAAATTATATGGCTAACACTGCTAGGGTAGAAAAGTTGATGTCTTTCTACTGGTTGTCTAGTGGAAATATGGGGCACTTAGATTTATTTCTTATTTCTCAGGCATTAAAGCCAGGGCGAAAAATCATTGCTTTCTGTCTTGCTAAATAAATCGGAGATTTAAACTTTTGTGGTTACTTCTGAGCTATCTAAATCACATGATACTCTTTTCTCTGTAATAATCAGTTTTCTGATGTGAATGCCTCCAGAAAGGAAGCATACAATACATTTTCTCTRCCACTTAACAACTTAAAAATTTCTTAACTGCTTCTCCTACTAAAACACAATTATACAAATTTACCTGAAAAATGTAAGAGTAGAGACCCAAAGTAAATAAACTTGATTAAGAATTTCAGTACATGTTTATGATTAACTTTGTTTCAGCATTCATAGAGTAACTTATGATAACTACATATGAGCTAGCATTACTACTGTGGGTTCCAAATCTTCTTCATCAGTTGCCAACAAAATATCCACTTTACATTTTATATTGGTGCTTCAGATCACCAATACTAAATACATTATTCTGTGAACAAAATTATTCTTAGTTACAAGTTGGTATTTTCATAGATAAATCTGATTGGAAAATGGAGTCAACTGCCTAATGCCATAATTATCGTCCAAGAACAGGAAAACAGCAGATGAGAACAGTCATAAAAGTTGACACACTTGGGCTTGACTCATTTGACCATGTAAGCCTGAATACTTGGTACACTGAAGTCTAGTTTTCATAATATCCTTGAACCAAAAACAAGTAATGAATACACCTCATTCTTCTTTCACTCTGCTTTTGTTTTTTTATCCTGATCTAAATTTAAACTGTCATCTTTAATAGATTTATTTATATTGGTGCAAGTGAAAGGCAAATTAGATCCTTTAAATGCATTCCTTGTTGGTTTTTCCCCTCTGCTATGAGAGGAAAGAACTTGCATTGCTGCGTTGTTGTGCTTTTCTACTGATTTATCTCCAAGTTGAACAGTCCTTTCTGTACTAACTTGAAATTCTTTCTCCACATTTTATTTAAATTGCCACATACACTTGTTAAATAATTCTAGTCTGTTTGGGTTTTGTTGTTACTTTCTTTTTTTCTGTCCATGGTGACTGATTGCCATCTGGGGGCTAACATGAGCCCACCATACTAATTTCACTTATTCTACCCATTAACTGCTATTGTCTCCAGGGTCAGAGACAAATGTATGAATCCACTTTATCTCTCAGCTTACAGAACATCTCATACAGTGAGCCTTGTATTACGAAATGGCTACATCAGCCTCTAATTACTCAGCTCTACCCTGCGTTGAATGCCTGGTGTACCTTGAGAAACAGCATGCAAAAGCACATTTGTTTAAGTCCTCAGATGGTTAACACTGTGCATAACCTCCTCGCAAATTACAGCCTCAGCTGCAGCACATCCATTAGTCTGGAAGAATGAAGATTCCCAAGCGGCCCTGGTGCCTTTCCCAATTCCCTCGCGACCCACCAATCCTCTCAGCGCTCTCCCTGCATGTAGGGAGTGTTCAGAGCTAATCAGGTCAATGATCATCTCACGGCTCAGGGGACATGACAGGAGCCTATCACAGCACTTACAGGATCTTCCAGACCTGAGCACGCTTGCTGAGAATCTCGTGTTAAGAAACATTGCTTTGGTGCCTCTTCTCTCACTCCCTGCGAGCCTCTGAGGATTTCAGCTGATCTCTCTCTCTCTCTCCTCTAGACAGTGAGGAGTTCACTGAAAAAAAGGCAGAGCAGCATGCGGCGACCCGGAGGGTGTTGATTGAAACTTAGATTCTCCCCGATCCCTGTTGATTGGACTGATGCTCCAGCATTACCAGAGAAAAGATTTCAATTAAGGTAAGTGCCGCTTTATCTGGCTGCCTGCATCGTGCCGAATTTCTGCATGGAAAGTTCGAACTGAGCGAAGTGCCAGCCTGCACTGCAGCAAGGGAACCCGCGCCGCGGGAGTGGGCTGGGGGCAGGACCCAGTGTCCCARCTCGGAACACCTCTCTGGAGGGATTCGAGTTTTAAACAGCATCTTATGAATAGCTGCAGTTTTCTCCGATCCAGTGATTTTCTGACGCTTGCAAAA
>QVAJ01000025.1:2627498-2652738 GCA_003546035.1 Mixornis gularis | reverse complement strand
ATATGAGAAGGTAGCCATTTTTGTTGTTGTTGTTTGTCTACATTTGGGGTATTTTTGTTCTGGTAGAAGTATTTTTCTCCAAGCCTGTTATTTAAATTGGGTTGATTTGTTTGTTTATTTGGTTTGATGATTTTTTTAAATTTATTTTTTATTTTTTTTTATTTTTACTGGAACTGCCTGGAGCATTATCTTCCAACAAACAATGGGCATTTTTTTGCAAATGTTTTCTAAAGGTCACTCTTTTTTAATCAACTCTCTTATTCTCTAATAATTGTATGACATTTTTTTGCCCTATTTGTGATCAAAGAGCATGAATACTTTAAATAGAAAACTCACACACTTAACTGTCTTTCTAAATGTTGCTGTTACAGTTGTGTGCAGGTCTGGAAGGGGCTGCTGAACAACCAGAATTACCATTCACTTCTCATTACCTAGTGRCTGTACAATCCTTTTTGTGGTACATGCCTAGGGATGCTAATTCAGGTAAAAATAGCAAGGTGCTGTGTTTAAATATTCTCTTGAGTGAAAAGTCCCAGAACTGTTTCTAAATGTGTCCTCCATCCAGTCAAGGTATGAACACGGTTCACGTTCACGTACCTAGTGAAAGATGATGATTTTAACTGATGATTTTAACTAACAGCCGAGATTTAATAAATCTAATTTGATATAATCTCACTTATTTGATAAAGAGCATCTGGAGCTGGTTACCATGTACCCTGCCTCAGTTGTTTCTATTAGTGCAGGTTCTACCAGCCACAAGTGGATCTACCTAAAATGTTTTGAATGCAGTGTTTAGGTGCATCAGACATTTTTTCTTCTACCAGCTGTTCTTTTGATTTTCTTTGGACAAATACCATGGTAGAGACGTAGTTTAATATCCTTTCAAAGCATACTTTGGGATGTTTGGGGTCATTCTTTGGCTCTCTGCCTCTTTGAGCCTGTACATCTCATGCAAAAAATTATTAAGACAATAGAGGACTTGTGCCATGTAAAATTTTTAAACATAAAAGTMCTGGAGCTTACCTGCTCATCTTGTTTTCAGATTTTATTTTGAAGAAAAATGGTCTGATATTACTGATTTCTATAGTTAAACTAGCCATTTTAGGAGCCATTCTTCTAAAGTTTCTGATAGGATATTTCCCCATCTCCAGTAAAAGTAAACAACAGTATTTGTTTTGGAAAATGTTTCCTTCATACCTCTTTAGTGCTAATCCCCTCTGATAGAAATTGCCTTTCTTGCAAAGAAACAAAACTTGGGTCAAATGTGTTTCATGGGATATGTAGATRTTATTTTTTAAGTGCACTCCATAAGGCATAAATGTGATGTTTTAAATGTCCTGTCAGGAAAAAGAAGTGATTTTTAATGCAGATCTATGAAATAGATGCTCTTTAGTAGCATCAATACCCCTGAAGGCAAACATTTGAAAAGGCAGAGAGCACCATAACACTAAGATAAATGTTTGAGTAGAAGGCAAAATGTAATACACRTAAATAGAGAAACATTTCCTGTCAAAAAAGAGAAAATATTAGTAATCAAAATTATTATTCTATTTTTTTAGTTTATTTGCAAATCTTTAATGAGGAATTGAGGTTATTTTAATATTAAGGGGTTTTTTTCTGTTCAATTACTTTCAAAACATTTTTAAATCTTTATTATTTTATTCTGAAAATAATTAGGAATAAAATGAAATACATAATATGTATTTTCTTTATTATGCAAAATTCTATTGCTCTGTTACTGAAGCAAAACACAGCCACAGAAATGAAAACTAATTCTAGGTAATCATTTTAAGTACCACTTCATAATTCTTTATGAGAGTATAATTCCATGTATGCTAGACTTTGGTAATCTAAAAAGGTAAAAATTCTCAACCTCTCTGTGAAACCAACTGTTATTTGATAATCATTGGCAAGAGTTTTGTAATTGGATAATCTTATTCATCCCTCTTTGAGGCATTAAACTATGTTTTATGGTAGCTATTGTGAAAGGAGCACTGCGCTGGTACTATAACCTAGCTTTAATTTCATTTAAAAGGTTATCATGTTTACCAACATCACAACTGAAAGAAGTTTTAGAGTCTGCTCAGTACATTGCCTCACAGCTAAAAACCTACAGCAACAGAAGCATCTGGCAAACTCTGGTTTACAGAGCAGGCAGAAAACTGTTCAGAAGAGTCAGCCTGGATGGAAAATGAATTTAACCTTCTATTATTTCATCAGGAGYTGGATCAGGCTATGGCTGTGAAGTATACTGGATATGATTGATAGAATTAGAAAATCTGACTGAGCTGGTAGGTTTGATAAGCACTCATGAGAGCTTTGAAGTTTCATGGAATGTCTAAACAGTCTTATAACTATTAAGTCTTGATTTCTACTGTAYGCCTTATGTCTGGGATTGAAGTGTCATTCAGTGGCTAGGATGTTCAGTAATAGACAAGTTCCTGCTTCAGTCATTAAACCAAAGAAGTGTCAAGTGTGGGACAATGCAGCACCTCTGACTGAGATTAGGTGAGAATGTGATTACTTATGTGATGCCATCAAGAGTTGCTGAGCTTTTTGTCTTGGACAAATTGAAGTTTATAAGTACTTGTGGCAGGTTGACCTTGGCTAGATGCCAAGTGCCCACCAAATCACACTATTACTCCCCAGCTGGACAGTGAAGAGAAAATAAGATAAAAAAMCGCTGGTGRGTTGAGATAAGGCAGTTTGCTAAAGCAAAAGTGAAAGTTTTCATGTGCACAGCCAAAGAAAAAGAAAATGTTTATTCTCTACTTTTTGTCAGCAAGTGGTGTTCAGGCCACTTTCAATGTAGTGGTTGCTCTGGAAAGTAAACGCTGTAAATAACAAATGCTCTCACTTCCTTCTCTTTCCTTAGCTTTTATATCTGAGCAGATGTCATATGGTATGGAATACCCCTTTGGTTATTTTGGGTCAGCTGGCCTGGTTGTGTCCCCCCCAGGATCTTGCCCACCCCCAGCCCCTTGATTGGGGAATGCTGAGAGACAGCGCTGGTGCTGTGCCAGCACTGCTCAGCAGTACCCAAAACTCTGGTGTGTTATCAACATCTTTCCAGCCACCAATGCAGAGCACAGCACTGTGAGGGCTGCTGTGGGAAAATGAACTCTGGCTAAGCTAGACTCAATACAGTACTGAAATTAYTGTTCTCTGCCAAAATTTCTTTGCCTTTAAATTTAGGGGAAAAAAAAAAAAAGACAAACTTGGTTTGTCTCATTTTGTCTCATTTTCCCTACTCATGTTGCCCACAAAGAGGTTTCTGTTCCCAGCTTTTGAAAATTTCTCCATCTGCCCAACATAAGAGTCAAGAGACTGTTTCCTTAGTTCATTGATCCCAACCCAGCAAACCAAGAGTAGTGGGTTAATATGCTAACCACTGCTTTCTGGGAGTCATGTTTCCCTCCACAGGTCCTTAGCATCATTTTCCCTTTCCTGTTCCTAAGGAAGTAATGAGTCACTGTCTCAAGACCTAACTCAGATTTTTACAAGAGACTGATTTATGATCGCAGCATGCCATAATGTCATACTAATCCCAGGGATTATTGTAGGCATAAATAGAAAGATTCTTAGTTTGGATTAAGGAATTGGTGGGGGAAGAGCAATTGAGGCTATATATGTTCTTGAATATGGAAGCAGTATATTTATTTTGAATAACAGTTGTAGACAGTAATTACAGCCTTTGCTCATTCTCCTGCCTCAGGGGAACTGAACTRCTGCTGGTTTAGGAGAGGCTAAACTGCTGCTGGCTGCTGCCATTTAACACTTAGGGTCCCTTGAAACGGTTTGTGAACTACTTCTCCTTTCTTTTTCTTGTTTCTTTGATTTTCCTGATGAATATGTTCCTGAAATGCCGTTTAAAGCAAGTTCAGATATCTGTGCAAATAATATCTTTTAAACACCTGGAGAAGACCAGCAAACATAAATCTTAACTTCAAGAGAGTCTGTCTTCCACAAATTCCCCCTCCTCCCCATAACAGGATGCACTTGATAAACAGCAGTTAATACATACTTATAAATTATGATTCTTATTAATATTCCTGTGCAGCTATAATGTTTCTTCTCTATTGTTCTCAGTCTTCATAAACCAAAGAATGAAAATTTAACTAATGTTGACTTTTACTATCAAGAATAAGAGAGTTCCTATTGTGTGTTTCTGTCAGTAAATGTGTCTGAGAAAAGGAAGCGGCATGTCTGTGAGCAAGCACGTACATGAACATCTTGGTTTTGTATATTACTGTCAGATTGAGCATTGTTTAAATTTAGTGTAATACCAACAGTGTGAGATGCTGGCATGTTCATCCAGTTTTTACACGYTTTGTATGGCCCTCAAGCTCTGATTAGACATTACCTAATGAGATTCAATTTTTAATTGTTCATTTCCTGTTATTTATTCTCTCTAAAATTAGATAATCCCCTATTCTTTCCAAGTACTACTGTTGCCATTTTCCCAAGACAGGCAGGCTTCCTACTTAAAAGACTCTTACTTTCCCCTTGGCTATATTCCTTTTCCTTTACAGTTACCCCTCAGCACCCACTTTAGATAGACACCAAGTCAAAGGAATAAAAGAGGATGTATCAGATCAGCTGATCCTAAAGATCTTATATATCACACTCTATGCAAGTATGTTCGCATACTGTTCTCAAAAATCTTTGTTTATTCTTGTATGTGGCTTTTCTTCCTGTGTGGCTGTTGTAAAGGTATCCATATAAAGAGTAAATAGAATGAAAGAAAAAAAAAAATAAGACAAAACAGTCTAATTATAAGTCTTTTAAATCAGGGWGAAACCAGCAATTTAAATGTCATTAATATTATTGGCAAAATACCTTTTTATTCCACTGTTTAGAGGGCTGATGGATTTGCAGGACCCAAAGAAATAAGACGTTTACAGGATAGTCCAAAAGAGAATGTAATGGTACAATAGAAGGATTAATTGTGAAAGTAATCATGTTAGTTTTMCAATTATTCAAATCTTAATTACAACTGTGTTGGCCCAATTAGTTCACAACACAAGGCTAATGTTAGGGTTGGGTGGATACTCAGCATCTGTGCATGAGTAAGAAGCATCTGTTGCCAAGTGGTGGAGCGATAGAAAGCGTCAACTCGCCAGCTGTGAAGTCAACAAAGCTCTTAAAAACTAAATTTGAGCCAACACAATGATTTAGCACCCTTGGGAGTGTGTAAAGCTTATCACACATGTATACTTTAGCCAGTTATTGTCACCTAGTGGGACTGAAATCTAGAGCAACTATGCATATGTAAGTTTTTGTCTGCTTTTTAAATACTGCTCTGCCTGACAGGGATCTGCAGTGGGGAATCTGACAGTGACATTTCTGTCCATCAGTGCTGCAGTGGGGTTTTGTTGTTTTGTTTTTTTTTTTTTTCTGGAACAATCTAGAGAACAAAATATTACTAAGCTGTTCAGAATATGCAGTGCCTTAAGATTTTACAGCATTTTAAAAGTATTTCATACAGACAAAAGGATAGAAAATAGTGAAATATTAAGAGGAATATCTTGTTTAAAAAGGATTGTCTTTTTTTTCCTGGCACCAGTTTTGTAGGAAGATGTGGCCATATTAGAGATCTATTGTACCTTGTACTTTGTTTATTGCTATCAATTCCAGAAAGACAGAAGTTTTATGATTCTGACTATTGATACTGATCCTAGTATTTTCTAGTATTGCCTACAGACACTGAGGATATTAATAGTGTTGCTAACTTTACAATGGTATGTTTAATATTTATGCATTATTAACATTTAATSGTAATGTATAAACTTTACTGAAAGATAATCAATTGGCAGCAAGAACAAAAGAAGAAGGTGAACATTAAAACCTAACATGGAATTATATTGAACACTAATGCATTCACTTGTGACCTAGTTCTGAACATTATGGATCCTTTGTCAGGGACTTCATTTGCATTACTTTCAAGTTTTTATTTATTCACATATCACARAGTACAGATGGAGGAGTGTTTAGATTCATTGTAGTYTGATAATGTTGTTAATTTACATAAAATGCATAGAGTTTGGTATTCTACTGCAGTGTAATAGAAAATGGGCTCAACTTTCAAGATTGCCTTCACAAGAATTTTCAATTACAGTCAAATAAAATTAAACTGAGTTATAAGGTATTTCAAATATTCTGGGTCCAGGTTTCTTTATTTGCAAATTACAAGGAGAGAAATGTTTTTATTTCCTTCCTGTTTGAGTCAATATCCCTTTTAAGTGTGGTTTGCTCTTTAACACAGAGCCTTTTGCTTTAAAAAAAAAATAAAATAAAAAAGTTAATGTTAATGCCTGCATGGCAATCTTGATATATTCTATTAAAGCAGCAATCTGGCTGGACCRCAAAAGCCAAGCAACTCAACCAACTTGTATAAAAATATCTATAAATAAACACTGCTACTTCTGAAGAGATGTAATGAAGTGTAAACTTTATTGGTTGTAAACTGAGCATGACTTGTAAACTTTGGTGACTCGGAAAGCGTTTTTTTAAACTCACAATTTAGGTGTTTCAACATCTGCATAGTCACAAAACAAATTCAGYGGTTCTTCACATTATACTGAAATTTGTGTATAATTGTGTGTGCAGTGATGTAATGAAACAGAAAGTGGTACTACATTACATTTAGCTCAGATTAGCTGACCAATTTTGCTTGTGAATGTGAGACTTCATTAAAAGCTCCTAGAAGATCTAATGCTGCCACCTCCACCAGTTACCAATGCCATGTGTCTGACTATAGAATCGCTGTAAATGGGAAGGAGAAAGAACATAGTTAGACATGCAACAATTAATTACGTGTGCTCCTGTGCTTTGGATTTCAGCTTCCTGTTGCATGTGGCTGTATTTCACCTGSAAAATGTTCTTTCCTTTTAAATCATATTGACAATGTGAATAGCATGTGTATACTTTAACTAAACAACTTACCAATTCAAGTGGGCTGCCTCAGCTGTAAGGCAGGAACTCAGAAGTGATAAAGCATGGCACTGCTTCAGTAAAATGGAATAAGAAATCATTTTGACAGAGCTTAGATCTTGGTCTGGGCTGTTGAATGGGTTTGGTTGTGGGATTTATTATTTCCCCCCTAACTTCCCCTTTCCTTTCAAGGTCAATGTTCCTTATTTTTTGTAGAGCACATCTTACATGACAGTACAGAAAGAAATSCAACCTGGCTGGGTTAATGCTTTTGGAGTCAAAGTGGACTCCTGAATGCAAGGAAACAGCATTGAGAAAACAAAACACTGAGAAATAGTGTTCACAGTCACCCCATGAAGACAAACAGCGACTGAACATCAGATGATCAGACTGCGTATTTTTACTAGAAGTGTGTTAAGAAGGATTTTGAAAGCAAATGTTTTAGYCTATAAGTAAAGGAAATTCTCTCTTGTTTAACTCAACTGCATGGAATTGAAAGAGAGAGTAGAAGTGCTGTGATCATAGAATATTCTGTTTTGTCTGAAAACTGATTCTTGTTTATTTGGTCTGCAGACATCTTTAAAATAGCAAATTTGGACAATAAAAATAAGAAATAATGCCTTTTTTCTTTTTGTTCATTTCCTATCCTATCATTTGCTAATACAGGAAACATTGTAAAAGTGAGCAGCAGTGATTCTTTTGAAAAAGACTTGGCATTTGCYTATGATAAGAACAGAATTTTAAAAYGTSTAATCTACAATATTGCAGATGACTGACTATAGAGTGTCTGTAAGACTAGTTCATCTTTTTTGAACCTCTCTTGAGTCCTGAAAGAAGCAAACMTATGTTCATTTAATCACAGAGGGAGATAATGCTTCCCTTGCTGCTCTTCATCCTATATGCTAAAACAATGGTAAAGCATCAGTCTCATGTCAAGTACACTAGAATAACTTTATCTAATCCTCCACCCAGTACAACTTCTTGTGATGTATACATTTACATAAATACCACATTTGTGGGTAAAAGTTGTGGCAAGTTAGAGCTTGTCTCAAAATCAGACTCCTATGTTCAGTGGATATCGACTCTTAAATTTTCCTTTATTATAAATACTGAATTTTACTTAAAACTAATGAGATACAATAGAGTAGACAGACCATTTAGTCTGACACAATCATTTCAGTAAGATGGTATTTCTTAAAATCATTTCTGCCAAAGCCAAAGCATTGCTCTCTCATCATTTAATTCTATTACATTCAAATTGTAATTTTTTGTAGGGCTTTCTTTATGAAGACCATTTGGCTTACATTAGCAGTTGCAGTTTGAAAATGCACCTTGAATCTTCATGCAGCATAAAAACTCTTATCAATATATCCTGTCTCAAACATACCAAGTAAATCAAGTGACTTCAGTGAAGTTATTCCATAATRTTATAAGTTTCCATAAGAACAGCTCATGTCAATATCTGTCTGGTAGAATCACATCAGCATTTTCTACTACTTCAAATTGAATTGTTATGGTAAGGTAAGTGAAAGAAGTTATAAAATGTCATATGCCTGGGTGTCTAGATATGCTGCCTATATCTMATCACTAAAAAATTTTCACTCTGAGGTCAATGACACATGTGTTGGGACAATTCCTTAAATAATATTTATCAAGTGTACTAACTTTAGAAGTAGCTATTTAATTTTAAATTGTACTATAAAAATGATTATCAGGCTTTGATTCAGTAAAACATTTGTAATATTGATTTCAGTGATACTGGATCAAGATCTGATACTCTCACTTTCAAAAAAGAAAGTAAAATTAAGGAGAAGCTGTCTTTGTAGTATGTCTTGGCAGCATCTCACTCCTTACTATGTTGATCAGTGTCRCAATCACTTCTGTGAAGCAAAAAGTCATAAAACAACAGCTATGAATTCTTGAAAATTTAAAGGCATTAGGAGACTGTGTACTTTCTTTGTTTATGGCAATTGTCTTGTATTGTTTTGCAGCTGAGTTTTTCCACTGAAAACCTTGAGATATGAGCATACTAATACAGAAAGCATACAGTGATAAAGACAGTGTGAAGCTTTTAGTGTAAAACATCATTTTCCTGGGGAAAAAAAGAGTATTCTAACCTTGGCAGAGACATATGCTTCTATTTTAATTGGTGTAGACTATTTCATGTCAATTAACGCCAACTTCTGCAATGTGTGATCACTAAGAAGAAACTGGTTTTATGGTGTCCTGCACAAAAGTTCAGTAGATGTTTAATCCTCATGTAATCTGTATGAAAATAGAGAAAGTAGTCAGAAAACAGAGAGAAGTGAGGTGATGATTTACCCATTAGGCAAGGATGAAGACGATGTATGTCATCCTGCATGCCATGCCCCAGCAAAGATTCTATTACTATTGCTTTACTGAGCTGAGATTTTTCTTCAGATTCCTTCAGGACAGGAATAAGTCAGACATGAGTTAGCATTAATCCAGTTTTACAGAGCAAGAAAATTACAGTGCTTATTCTCTCTGAGACTCATTATATTCCAGAAGATGTGTGGCGCTATTCTTTCCTGTACAAAAATCAAGATCTGAAATAGTATGAAAGACACTAATTTTTTTTTTTTATACTTCTGTAACTTTTAATACATTAAGTCAAGACTCTCCATCCTCTCTGTAGGACTATAACTGCACTAAGTTTAATAACTTGATTTGAATTCATTATATATGAAGTTGTTACTGCAAGAGACCTTTCTTAACCTTTTAAGGACTTGTATGAAACTAACATACTGGACATCAATCTGTTTATTMCACAGTTCCTATAAACATTAATTCTTGCAATTTAATGCGAATGAATACTTTATTGATACTGCAAATCAAATGGTTTATAYAATGCCTGCGGGCAATCGTTGACCACAACTTTCTCTGTGTTGGTATTAATACAAGTCCTCATCATTTATAGAATCTCTTCAATTTCTAGCTTCTCCACCTACTTGCTTAGAGTAACTTCACAATAAATTCCAGAGAATTCCTACTGCTAGTTCTAACTTCCCCATGCTCATAAGGATTCTGTTTGAATTGTAAACTGAACATTAGAACTGTATCATCACCTGGATTTTTTTCTGTGTATTTAGTACTCATTAAAGTCCCAGTGATGTGAACCTGAGTTTTCTTAYTTACTTCCCAGTGAGGTRGATTAAGCCCTTAGGCAGTTCTTCTAACTCTGGTTCTCTAATGCCTAGTGCCGAATCTAGGAAGAATTAAAATTACCATTAACCATACTCAACTCAACACCAGAGCTGGAGTAATTTGAAATGTATCACTCAAGAGGGAAGAGATAGTAATTGCTGCTCATGGTTCTCCCTTTCATGAAGAAAAAGAAAATTCTTAAATTCTTAAAATTGGCAAATAAGCTAGCATTATTCATCCCCTATTTTTATATGAAATTCTAGAAAGAAAATCAGTGGTCACCATAATAAAGACACTGAAGTAATCAAACCCATACTCCTGTATACTACTTCAAGTCCTTTTCTTAATTTTAGACCCTCTAAACTTTAAATMCGATAATTTTCTCTTATTTTGATGTGACAGCAACTTGCTGTCATCCTGATAATTCCTGTCAGTAATGATGTTCTTTCTTCTTGATGAGAATGCAAGGGAAATAGATGAAATAGATGAGTAAGGGTTTTTATGAAATGATTGTATGTCACTTTGCTCCCAGCTTAAACTTTCTCTTGCAGGTAGACAGAAAATGATTCCCACTTACCACAAGAGCAGAGTTTAAAAAAAAAAAAAAAAAAGGAAGAGTATGGTAATATGTTACTTGTCGGTTTTGGCAGTAAGCAAATGTGAATTTCCTTAATGCATTTAACTTTAAAAATTCAAATCTAAAAGTTAACACYATGGTTCCCCATTCCTTAAGGAATATCAAATAAAGTATTCTATGAAGTGACAGGCACTGTCACTTCTGCCTCTGTCAGACAATAGCAATGAAGTTTCAGTATCTTTGTGTACTTTAAAGAGGTGTATTTGCAGTGCAGTCTGATTTCACAGATTTTCAACAGAATTCACTCCTTATGTCACATTTAAATTTGCAAGACCATTGCCAAAAGTGAGAACACAGAAATCTGAAGCCTATCCTGTGAAAGGGGTGATGATCCAATTCAGATTTAGAAAGGCAAACAAAACAGTTATATATGCTGGTCCCCTAATACCCCTGTAACTTTACTCAAGGCATCTTCTGTAGTCCCATGTCGTCTTCAAGAAGCACAAAAAGGAAACAAAAAAATTATTGTTCTTCTTTTATTCACAAGTTAAGTGTTATRCTAAAGCAAATACATTAATTGGTTTCCTACATAATCTCAGGGAGGCAGACATAGAATCAGATTTACATCCCAAACTTTAATTGGGGAATTCTAGGTTATCATAAGCAAAATGCTAAGAGACAAAATTGAGTCTCACTCTTTCTGAAACATGTAGTACCAGTTGCCTRTATAGTTTTGGAACACTTCATCTGGAAGAGACTAGAACGAAAAAGTTTTTTTTCCTTGTGAAAAGTGCCATATAATTTCTTCAAACTGCCTTTTGGAATTGAAAATTCAGGAACTTAAAGCTTTCCAGAGCTTAGTGGGGAGTTTCTGTCAAAGGTATCTTAAAATGAGAGAGGCAGGCAAACAGATTTCCAGAGATGATGTGCTGCTATAAAAAGTATGGACTACACTGCTGACCCTGTCTGAAGATAGTGTTGAGCATTTGGAGTCCAAGCAGGGTCTCTGAGACAAGCTTCAAATAGAACCCAAATTTTTAGGTTGGCCACAATCTTCTGTTTGACTTTTCCAATTCCTGAATTTGGAAGATTTTTTTTTGGATAGAAGTGTAGCTGCATAGAAGATCTAGCCAAGAACATATCCATGCCTTTCCAAAGCAAGACAAAATACATGAGCTTGTAAGAAAAGGTTCATTTACATATGTACCTTAAATGAGAGGTTTTGTTTTTTTTATTTGATGTGTGTAAGAAAATTCACAAAATACAGGGCTTTTTGAAATAAGTCGACACATTTAACCAACAAAAAATTCCTCCTATTACATTTGGCATCATGAACATTTGAATATCTATGGGTTGCTGGTTATTCATCAACTCTGTAACACAATTTTAAAATTATGATTGTCAAAGGTATTATGTCCAAACACAGACATATGTCAAGGGACAAAACATATTCCAGTAGACATAATACTAAGTGAAAATGTTCTTTAAAAAGACTAACAATTACTCAATTTCAGTTTGCCTGAAATATATTGTCTGAGTTCTTTTTGTATTTTATTTGTATTTTGGACTTTAAAAAGCATTAAACTGCCATGGTGAGAGCTGTAGTTTTGAGACTACAAAAGARATTTTTTTCCAAATATGTGAAAATAAGTAGCATGATATCCATCATCTGATAGACATCAGGAAATGATGCAAGTAAAAATGATAGAATCATTTTAGTTGGAAAAGACCATTGCGATCATCAAGTCCAACCACAAACCCTACACTGCCACTAAATTATGGCCCAAAGTGCTACATCTACAAGTCTATTAAACACCTCCAGTGATGGTGACTCCATYACTTCCTTGGGTAGCCTGTTCCAGTGCTTGGCAGCACTTTCCATGAATWAATTTTTTTCCTAATATCCAAACAAATCCTTTTCTGATGCAACTTGAAGCCATTTCCTCTTTCCCTACCACTTGYTACTTGGAAGAAGCCACCAACCCTCATCTCACAACAACTCCCTTCAGGTAGTTGTAAGGAGTGGTAAGTCCTCTTCTGAGCCTCCTTTTCCATAGCTCCCTCAGCCACTCCTCACAAGGTTTGTGTTCCAAACCCTTCTCCAGCTCCATTGCCCTTCTCTGCACGTGCTCCCCCACCTCAACGTCTTTCTTGATGTGAGGGTGCCAGAACAGAACAGGAGATTTGAAGTGTGGCCTTACCTTGCTGAGTTCAGGGAGGACAATCACTGCCTTGCTCCTGCTGGCCACATTATTGCTGATCCAGGCCCGGATGCCATTGGCCTTCTTAGACACTGGGCACACACTGGATCAGGTTTAGCTGATGGTTAACCTGCGCTGCCAGGTACTTTCCTGCTAGGCAGCTTTCCAGCCACTGCTCCCTGCCTGTAGTGCTGCAGGAAGTTGTGACCCAAGTGCAGGACCCTGCTCTTGGCCTTGTTGAACCTCATACAGGTGGCCCTGACCCATTGACTCAGCCTGTCCATATCCCTCTGCAGAGCACTCCAGCAGATAAGCACTGCTGCACCAATTGGTGTCACCTAAAAAACTGACGGAGAGTGCACTCAATCCCCTCATCCATGTTCTCAGTGAAGATATTGAACAGGACTAACCCCAAAACTGAGCCCTCAGGAACCACACTGGTGATCTGATCAGTAGCTGGATGTAAACCCATTCACCAGCATTTTTCAAGCTCAGYCATCCACCCAATTTTCTACCCAGCAAACTGTGGACCTGTCCAAGTCCTGGGCTGCCAGTTTCTCCAGGAGAATGCTGTGTGAGACAGTGTCAAAGGATTTACTGAAGTCCAGGTAGAAAACATCCAGAGCCTTTCCCTCATCCACCAAGGATGTTAAATTGCCATGGAAAGGAGATCTATTTGGTCAAGCAGGGCCTGTCTTTTCTAAACCCATACTGACTAGGCCTGAACATCTGATTGTTCTGTACATGTTAATGTTTAAGATGATCTGCTCCATTCTTTTTCGTGACACTGAAGTCATACTGGCAGGTCTGTAGTTCCCCAGATCCTCCTTCTAACCATTTTTATAGATGGGCATCACACTGGCCAAACTGCAGAGCACTAGGACCTTAACCAAGATGATGATGGAAAGTGGTTTGGTGAGAACTTCTGCCAGCTTCTTAAGTACCCTTGGGTGGATTCCACCCAGCCCCTTAGACTTGTGTGTGACAAAGTGGTATAGCAGGCCACTGACCATTTCCCCATGTGTTATGGGGGCGTCATTCTGCTCCCCATGCCTGTTTTCAAGCTCAGGGGACTGGGTTCCCATAGATAAACCAGTCTTACCATAAAAACTAAGGCAAAGAAGCACCATTAAGTACATCAGACATTTACTCATCTTTTGTCACTATATTTCCTCTTCCATCCAATAAACAATGGAGATTCTTCTTAGCCATCCTTTTTGTTGCTGATGTACTGATAGAAACATTTTTAACTGTTTTTTTTTTAGCAGTAGCCATATTTAAGTTCTAGGTGAGTTTTGACTCTTCTAATTTTCTCCCTGAACAATTTCAAGCTCAGGGGRCTGGGTTCCCATAGATAAACCAGTCTTACCATAAAAACTAAGGCAAAGAAGCACCATTAAGTTCATCAGACGTTTACTCATCTTTTGTCACTACRTTTCCTCTTCCATCCAATAAACAATGGAGATTCTTCTTAGCCATCCTTTTGTTGCTGATGTACTGATAGAAACATTTTTAATTGTCTTTTTTAGCAGTAGCCATATTTAAAGTTCTAGGTGAGTTTTGACTCTTCTAATTTTCTCCCTGAACAACCTCACTCCTTTTAGTCCTCCAGAATTGCCTGCCCCTTTTCCCAAAGGTCATAAACCTAGAATTTTGCACATTCACATATGGTTAATGAAGAGCCATGATAAGCAGTTGCCTGGATCAGCAGCTTCTATTAGAGGTATGATAGGTGTTGGTAAAAATTAAGCTACAGTTCACTGTGAAGCTTTATTTTGTTGTGATGGAAGATTCTGATTTCCTTTCATTTAGTATCAACAAATCTTTGTGTTGGTATGATTGTGTGTGTGTAACTGCTTGGATAGCAAGTGCAATTAACATCTACTGGTGTACAGATAGAAGATAGTAATGCATTAGAATGGAGAAATCGTGGATCACTAAGACTTGAAACTGTTCTCATGTAAATTTTTATTTTCCTTTTCAACAGAAGTTATTGTTTCTTTATTTCATCCATATTACCTTTAAATGAAATGCCTGCAGGTTTTTCATATCTGAAATTCCCGGGGTTATTTTCATAGTTGCTCATAAACTACTACTTCTGCTTGGTTTTGTAAGATTTTAAGGTTCTTTAACCAAAAAGACTTCCAAGCCCATTTAAGCATGTAACTAGTACTGATGAGTACAGTAAGTCTACTGACATGCTTAATTKAAAGCCACATAAAAGTCATTTGCTAGTAAAAAGTATGTGAGCATATGGAACTGTATGGTTTTCCAGTTCACAGTTTTAGTATGAAACTGCTCTGAAAAAATGTGTTCTCTGTTAACAGAGAAAGACAAGATATAAAAATATTTCCTTTTCTGCCTTGTGCCATCACAACATGACTCCAATAGCTGGTGAGTAGCTGCACCTACTCTAAAGTCTGTTTCATAATTCTAAGCACTACATACATACTTTGTATCAATGCTTTTTATTTACTGGTTTTGTCTTTTTCATCTCAAAAGTTATTGTAAAGTTAGCCTGTGAAAAATAGCTGCAAAATTCAAGACAAAATTGGCCAAAGTTGTAAATCAAAAATTGCTCTGATTTCTGATGTTTTAAATTATTTTCTATAGAAAGGAGCAGTTGGAAAATTATAYGCAGTATTTCATGCAAAATTTTGACTAAGGATTCAGACTTATTTTTTTACCAGTCTGACTGAATTTAACCTAATTTACTCAAGACCATAATAAATCTCTGTACCCAAATGCATTGCTAGGCTGAGTGAGAAGTTGTGATTTTTTCTGTTCACTGGATAATTACTTTTGTGATTTTTGAAGGGCATACTAGTTACTCAGTAATAGGTTTCTGGAAATGGTTGAAAAGGATACAGGACACAGAAGGTTTTAACCTTTTTTTTTTTCACATTAACATTGGGAAGTGCTCTTTTGGCTCTGTGCCGTGTGGTAGCATACCTGTGACCCTCAAGTCTTTCCCAGGTCCTCATGCCCTGCTTTAAATTTCAGTAGACATTGATTTCTGCAGAGCCACGTCCAACTACCTAAAGCCAAAGTCCTAAATTTCAACTTAGTTTACAAGTATACAAGGGAAGGGAAGGGAAGGGAAGGGAAGGGAAGGGAAGGGAAGGGAAGGGAAGGGAAGGGAAGGGAAGGGAAGGAGAAAGGAAGGATCTTTTGCATCAGGTATGAAAACTGTTCAGTCGATTCTTTCATCTAATTGATATACATAAGCTATGGTGATTAAGGCATCTATATAAATTGATGGAAAAGGAAAATGAGTCTCTGCACAGAATCTGTGAAAATATAATCATTAGTTTTGCCCTGATGTGAATTCTCTTTGGAGAGGCTGCAAGTTWATGAACTTTTTTTATGCCATATTTTACACTCAGTGAGTATTTTTTCTCATTAAGTTTTTTGGCATTGAATTGCTTGTTAATTTGAAGATATGCAGTTGAATTTTAACTAAAATAACTTTTTTTATACCTTTTTAACTATTTTTGAATTAATTTTTGTTTTCATCAAGCAACTGCACTACTTTTATTGTCTAAATATTTTGATGGAATTATGGCTTAATTTAATTACAGAGGGATGGTACAACCATAAATTATTTAGAGAGTAGTGTAAATAAAACAGATGAAGAGGAAATTACAGGTAAAATTTCATGGATTATTACCCACATGTATTTTGTAAAAAACTTTTTTTTAAGTCTTTGTTACAATAGGAATTTAAGAAGTGAATGAACCCTAAAAAGTTTCATAAAGATTTAGAATAAATAATTTACTGATCAGATGTAGACCTTCTTGACAATAGCTTTCAAAAGATATAAAAAGAAAAAGTACATTTGAAGTATTTATATGAAGTGAGAGAGCACAATCCAAACCAAGTTCTTTGGAAAGGGGCAATTTTTTTTTTTTTTTTTCCAGACGCGACTATTGGATTTCATTCAAACTGCCCCCTCTACAGTAAAATACCATTGCTTAGATTTATTATGTAGCAAATATGCAATACTGGGGGAGAGARTGTTACTGATATCTTTCTCTCTTAACAGTTCTACAGGAGTACACTAGAAAGAAAATACTCAGTTCTGTGTGCAGAATTTTCTGCTTAATAGGTCCATGATTACACACCTAATCARCAAACATTGAAAGTTCCCTTGGATGTTTCTGCCTACTTTTACTTACATTGAACAGAATAGGAACTTMATTTTTACCTTTCAGTAGTGCTAAATCCTCCAATAACTCAACTAAAAGATGATGGTAAGGTAATTCACCCTGTGAATTACTGAGGTACTAGAGAGATTAGGTTATTTAATCTAGAAACTGTTGCTGGCAGTGAAGCTTTCACTGCAATGAAGTTTCATTTTGATGTGTTTGATTGGAGGTCTATTTTAACTGCCCAGAGAACTAAACATGATGAGATTCTTTTCACTGACTACAGAGGTACCATGTAAATAAATAAAATTTGAAACTTCAGCTCAAATACCACAGTATATATCTTGGATACTACACTTCTAAGTTGGGAAGGTTTCTGGAATGGTGTGCAGATATGCTGAATTTGATGTGGAACACAGATTGGCCCAGAGAAGAGAACAAAATAATATTAGAAGTTACTTTGAGACCATGAGGTTAATTTATTTGTGCGTGTATTTTATTTGAGGATTATCAGAGATAGAGTTTATATAACTTTCTAAAAGTATAACATGATATCCAGCTGGGATCAGTTTGAGATTTGACAGTTTGAGTTTATTCCCAGTTARGATAAACTGTGGAGTCTTTTTAGTAACTACACACTGCAGCTTGCTTTCCCTCAGATGTTAAGACTCATGGAAATAAGTCCTTATCTTATAAATATTACATGAATAGAGGTAGCAGAAAAATATGATTCACTTAGAAAATTACTATTATAATCTTTTATTTTCATACTTTTGTACCTCTGTAACAAAAATAATGTGGTAATAATTTATCAAGCATCATCTCTGATAAAAATACTTACCTCCACTCTCCAGTTTTCTCTTCTCTATCCATACTCTGCAATATGTTTTGAAATTAGTTAATTCAAACAGTTATGTCAGACACATTTCTCTTATTACTTGCATTTAAATTTTAATGTCAATATCACTATTGATTTCCAAAAWCTGTTTTCACTTGAAGAATTCGGTGGTCCAAGGTGTTGCCTGCCTTAAAAACATTTACTCTTTACCAAGATGAAAAAGGTACCCCAGCAGGGTATTTCTGTTTCTCATCTCATTTATTATGGTGGAATGCTCATTTGGGATAAATAAATAAGTAAAGTTGTTTATATATAAGAGGAAAATTAACTCTCTTTTGAAACCCAACTTAATGTTAATTGCCTTTAAAAAGTGTTTTTGTCACATGTTCATGATTCATAAATTCTCCCAAGWCTGTATCTTAAATTGTAGATCTCTAAGTGTTTGGCAATTTATATGTACATARCATAGAGTCTTCATGTGCATTTACACCATTTCTCTCTCTCCTCTTCCCCACTGAGATATTGAGAGTGATGCAACGTGTTAGAATTAAATAATCCCATTTTCTGGGTGGCCGCCTTACTTTTCCAACAGTCATACTAAAAATARCATCTCTCGAAACAGAAGCATTGTGTATCTGCGTCAGTTACTGGTTATATTCTTCTGGCCTCATGCTGAATTCCRTAGGAAAAGCTCTGTGTTCGTTGTGCAAATAAGGCAGGAAAAACAGAACATAAGGATATTTTTAGAAGTTATTATATATTTTCAGTTGGTTCTCTATGTTTCAGACTGGCTACTTCTGGGGTGTAGTACAAGGTTAGGCTAGACAATGATCTTTCCAAGTTACTCATAGCTTCACACAGAACCTCATCAAGCACAATAACKGAAACCTCTTAGAAACTAAAAGTTACATTTGTCAAATAGATGGTTTGAGCAGTGATAATGTGAAGCTGTGAAGGAAAGATTAACAAAATAACCTAATGACAACTATGGATCATCATCTTCCAAATGGATCTGCACTAGTGATCTCTTTTATAGGTAYATTTATACTGGTGCAGTTTCTTGTCCTTTACCTGCACGTATATATCTTCAATTTGAGGATATATCTTGTCTTTTCTCTTGGGGGGAAAAGAAAGCTACTATATTTATCTGTCTGTGCATTTTTTTTCATGAAATAGACAATGCCTTCACAGTCCTGTATCTCCAAAAACAATCTKATCTCCACAAAGTGGCCTTGATGAGAGTTAGGAAAATGATTGCCAGTAAAAGATGAAGCAGTAGAAAGATAGTGTATTTGACATAAAAGTTGCTTTTTGTTTTTGAGATTGAAAGCAATTTTCAAACGAGGAGCAGAGTATCATAAGTTTTTCTCTGAGCAGGTCTTCGGTCTCACCTTGTTGTTTTAGGKTTTTTTTGTGTAATGCATTTTAATAATTTTTCTTGATGCTTGTTTTGTTTGTATAAACACATTTACTGAGCTTATTATGAGGTTGCTATGAGATTAGGGGTAATACAGATTTTGAAGATTCACTAGGAACATAAGTTTACTGACCCGTGTTTAATGATCAATAGCAATGATTTATTATAACAGACCTCAATGATGGCTGTTAAGGGTTTTTTTTAATGGTAGGGATTCAATGCAAAATCATGCTTCTGGCATTCAACAGTCGCTCTCTGTCCTGGTTTGCTCTTGCAAGGTCACTCAACGTCGCTGTGGCTCCTTTTCTCACTGGGACAAAGTACCCTGAGTATAATATTCCTGACTAATCTGACATTCTTACGTTTCAACTATTCTCAGCATGCACAGGCACTCCTGGAATATGAAGTGAAACCCTCAAAACATGTTGACTCACCATCCACACAAGCATGCTGCAAAATTATTCATTAGCTTACACTGATTAAAATTGGTCTCATCTAAACAAATTAAGGGGTCTGATCTCTCATCCATATGCATGGCTAGTTCTCATTAATGCTAATAGAGGCTATGTGCATACATGGTTGGGAGAACACACCTTTGAGKCTAACTGTACAGTTTCAGTTTGGTTTATTTCTGCAACAGCCATGAAACGTTCAGTGTAAAGCATTTCAATAATTTAGAGAAAGATCAAAGGGGAAGAACTCAATACTGTACCTTTTCTTGTACCTTACTGTGGTAAATAAATAAAACACCTTATATCTGTAAGTTTGGGGGGCAAGTAGTTCTTTTTACCTACTAGTAGCTTTTTATAGAGCCTACTAGCAAATTCAGATTTACATGCCTGTGTTTTCAGGCAGAAATAAGGAAAAAAACCAAAATCATTTATGGATTAAGGAAATAAGGAAATTTACAGGCAGAAATAAGGAAAAAAAACCAAAATCATTTATGCTAAAAGGTTTCATCCTCCCAAAACACTGAATAACAATGGGGTTATTGAACTTTTTAGAGAGATGTTTCTGCCCGAATTAAGGTACAAATGAGACCATATGCTGAAGTCAAAAGTATGAAGGAGAGAGTGAGAAATAGAAAAAATAGGTTTGGGGGGGTGATAAGGAGWGTGACAGAGACAGATTAAGTAGAAAATATCACCACTTCCATTGATCCTCTTCTCCCAGTCTTCTGGGTGGTGAGGGTCTTGCAAAACATAGAAATCAGGGGATTAATATAGGTTCAGGCCAGGTGGGAATGTCCAGGTACCTTTCCTGATGGGGGAGGGCAGGGGGCAAGTTTGACACTCTCTTGCAACAGATTGTGGATCTGCAGCATCACTTGGCATCATGTTCAGTGCTCTGGTTCAAGGCCTCAGCAATGAGTCTGGGGAAAAGTTCAGAGGGTCTTTGATGGACTATGACACCTTCTCACCTGCCTTGATGTGGCCTTCCCGGRGTGGGGAGGTTTACAGCTGAGACAATTTGTATAAGGGAGGGCTGGTGTTCACTGCCTCTCACCAGAGGTTGTGCCACATATCTAAAAACTCCCTCCCCATACTTCCTGCCCCTGAAGCCAGCCAGATTTTCAGGGTGGTACTGAGTTTGGCTCTCTTTCTTGATGCATTCTTCTCCCTCTGYCTTGTTTACTTCTTCCTAAATCTGAGATAAATGGGCAATAGTGTCACCTTTATCTTATCTCAAGTTCCATTTGGTAGTTTAACTCACAGTCCAAAGTTCCAGTCCAGAGGCATATTCAGGGAGGGGTGGGCTTTGGTGGTGACACYTTCTTTATACAGTTTTGCCATAATGGGCAGAAGGTCTGTCATAATAATGTTTAAGACATTAACAATAATTAAAGTCTTTCACAGTATTAAATCTCTTAATRGCTCCATAATTTTACAAATTGTAAATACCGTTTACTGTATTTGAGCATGTTCTTGTACATACATCATATCAGCTGTAATGTCATCTAAATAATTCCCATGACTGTCCTTTCATATTCAGTTAYGTGTTCTCAGAACATATTCTGTCAAAACATTTTAAATATTTGTATAATACTGTTAAAATAGTGTTGTGCATATGTTATCAGACAGTAGGAGATTAATTAGCATTCTTTACACTCTGAGCTACACTGGGTAGGAGAGGTGCACATTACAAGGTCTGGTGCCTCAAGGGACTTTGTTCTCTGCATACAAGGGCTTTAAAACAAGCCCCACTGAGAAAGGCTGGTTTGGTTTTTTTAATTGGAAGAATTGCCAAGTAAAAATTAATTGATTCATGACTACTGAAACACACCAATCACAGAGTTTTGGCAATGCTTGTATCTTTAGCTGCTTTCATAAAGCTCGGGATCTATTCTGGGCTGTAAATTCCTTGATGCAAGACTGTAAAAAATGGCCACATACATCTCTTTTCTTCAAAATTTGAAGGGTCTTTGTGTGTAATACTATCTAAGCCTAGGATTCTAGTGTAAAAATAAGTCACTGGATATGATGGAGGATTGCAAAACTGAGTATTTTAGATTATTGTCATGGGTGAGGTAGACACAGGAACAGAACCACACTGCTTAGTGTGGCTCCTGGCTTCCTGCTCCAAATTGTCTTACCTGGGCACAAATTTGATAGGAGTTCATTTGCTTTGTTTCTTTTCTGTGCATACCTAATCATCAGAGCAGGTCAGGTGTAGCCCAGAGCTAAGAAGCAGCCTCTCCATAGAAGGTGTTTGTGCTTGGTTTGCTTTTATAGCACGTACCAGAGTCATGTAACAGTTCAGGCTGGCCACTAGGCAAATTCAGTCAAAGTCTCACTCATTTCAGTGGTGTTGTGGTGGTTTGACACCAGGTGGAAATTAACTTACAAGTAAGCCACTCGCCTTCCCCTCACCCCTTCCAGTACARGAGGGACAAAGGCAGAGACTATGGAATGAGATAACATTTTACTGAAAACAAAAAGCAATAGARTAAGAAATGCACAGTAACAGCAGCAMTATTAAGAAAAGTATACAAAAAGAGAAGATGCTTTTCTCACAAAAAACCCACATAAACATAGTTCTGTCTGGCCACTGGGACAAGGACAAGCTGGTGGCTRTTCCCATGCTGCTGACTTGCTGTGTCCCCAAGCCCAAGAMMATGGAAAACAGTGATGGCCAAACCCCTGCAAGCTGTCGCATCTGTTCCATGCCTGGCCCTTGCTCTGCTGCACAGGGGCTCAGGCCCCACTGGGGCTGTGCCTCTGCACCACACTGGCTCTACTAGGCCCAGCTGCACTGGGTGCCCTTCAACAGCACATCCCACAGCCACATCTTGGAGGAATGGGAGGGCATGGATGGGGRCAGCAGGGCAATGCTGGCAACCTTCCCACTGCAGAGAGGGAAGCAAAATGGCAGAATTTCCAGGGTGTGCTCACCTTTTCTTCTTTTCTTCCTCCCTCTCTTCAACCAGGTCAGGTGCTTTCAGATAGGTTTTACCCTTTAGCAAGAGGTTTTTTTCCTTTGAAAATTACCATACTTTGTGAACTTGGTCTGAACTTGCTGATGAGGGAGGGAGGCTTTTAATGTGTTTCTGATCAGAAAGATGCACATTGAAGAGATACTTCTTCACTTGCTTCTTTTAACTTAGCCCAGCTTGTGACTTGAAACAACATAATTTCTTACTCATCAGAGTCATACAGACAATTTTGAAAGGCTTGGGATTTTGAGTTCTTAATTAACGTGAAGAACGGAGTTTGAGATTTTTTGTCTTACATTAATCTACAAAGGCATCAACTCCCATGAATTAACAGAAGTAATAATATATTTGAATAGAAGTGGAGTCTTTGAAGCAGAGTTTATTCTGTAGAGTGCTTCATGGTCACTGGAGGAGGTCACTGTTGATCTTAATAATTTTAAAAACTGAAATTAAAACTTTTGTGCAGTGAGAGGCAAATAATGCAGATTTGAAACATAATAAATTATTGTTTCCCTAGTACATGATCCAAAAATAGAGCAGTTACTTTTCTATAAAAGTTTAGGATGTGTCTGCCAGAGGAAAGACAAAAAAAAATCCATTATTTTGACAGAATGTGAATACTGTGTTGGAGAATATTTAAGTTAGAGGGAAAAAAAAAAAAAAGAGTAAAATCCAGGTTTTCTAATGTGTGTTTCCTGCAAATATGTCAGATCTATTTGCAGCTTAGACCAGAGATCTTTGAAGCAATTCAGGCTTACCAAGAACTAGAACAGCACAGAGAAACAGAAAGTGACAGAGTTTGTTTTAGAAGGTCAGCCAGTCCCTGACTTTTGTGGCAGATGAAGGAGGTTACCAAAGTAATTAAGGTATAAAAATTAAAACCAAGATTAATTASTTAAGAAGAAGAAGTGATACTAAGTACTTGCATTTGCTTTGTGAATGTGTTCTGTGGTGCTGAACTCCCACATGTGGGACATGCCATCTTCTGTCTCAGGGACATCTCAGGAGCATTTCCTCTGATTTAACATGCCTCATGGGCTGTTAACATATTCCCTCACTTCCTACATCTGGGCTGGTTTTAGGTAGATCCAGCTCTTTGCTATCATATTMCTGAAGGCTGCTTCTAGCCAGTCTCTGCAGGTTTCTACTTATGACTATAGAAAGAGTATGGYAGAGCTGGTTTTCTGTGGGAAACACAGGGCAGAAGAGAATTAAAGCTGAGTTAGGCTATAAATATACATATAAGCTTTTCTGATGCTGAAAAATACCCCAAACCAAGGAAAAATCCCAAACAAAACAAATCAAAATGAGCATAATGTTTTATTTTTCCTTTTCATTATACTTCTTTTTCTCTTATTCTAGTTCTCTTCTCTAACATTTGTCTGTATACTGTGGAAACCTGTCTTCAAGGAATTTATGTCAGACAAAACTGTAAGCATTTTTAGATTCTAGAGAAATTAATTTTTATCCAAYTCTTCATATAATTTAGTAAAACTACTTCACTTAATCTTATCTCTTACAACAAATATGCACTCTTCATTAATTGACCAAAATAAACTTGTGGGAGAAACGTAGCTTTTGCAATTTTCCTTTAATAAAGAAGAAACAAGGACAAACAAAAACAGAATGAGAGAAGCTCATGTGGGAGATCGTAAATTGATTTTCTTTTGAGATAGAACATAAGGRTTCTGTTTCTGTTCAGTGTTGGCTTATTTGAGTATTTGTGCTGGTTCAAGAATCTGCTGCTAACAAGATGAGTTACAGAATGTTTTGTAGTCATCCTTGTGCATCCATAGTAATGTGAGATGTCATTGAAGAACATGAAAAATTCAAGAATACRACTTGTATGGTTGGTTTTGTTAAAATGAAGATGGATATATAGATCAATGTGAAGACTTGTGACAAACTTAATAATTTGCTTATGCTTTTAAACGAGAGAAAGACCTTAGAAAGTCAGGAGGGAGACTTTTCAGTTTGGGGTATTTTTTTAACCTTTTTTTCTCTGGATTATATTGTATGTAATGGTTTAGGTTAAATGGAAATTTTATAACTTCTTAATCTTACACTAATGCTATAATTACCATTTTATAATCCAATCCATAAATTCCTTCTGATCACATAGAAGAAGATAAGCTTCAGTCTTCTTACTACCTTTTTGTACAGGTAGTACAAAAAATAAGTTCATACAAACTTCTTTTGTGGAATTAGACCTTTTTTAATAATACTTTTGAAGATCTCATTTTTCATACACTGTAAGCCTGCTTTTTCCTCTCAGTTATGCTTAGGCAAAGCAAGTTTTTTCATAGATGTGGTTAAGGTTAGAGGTGTTCATTAGCARCTGAATTTCCTGCTGCTTCACTGATGGTAATAGGATGAGCTTTTTAAATGGTAAGGTTATTTTTCATTCAGTATTATTCCCTTAGTTCCTTATATTAAAAAAAAAAAAAAAAAAAACCTAACCAAAACTCCCACAAAGGTACCACTGAACAGAATAATTCAGCTTATGATTGGCACACAGTCTAGAAGCC
>QVAJ01000025.1:2603613-2623388 GCA_003546035.1 Mixornis gularis | reverse complement strand
TTTTTTGTTCTTTCTCAGAAGTTTCATTTATATGTTGAAGAGTGGGTGTTCCATCAGAGCAGCATTTTCTTATGAAAGAAAAAGTTATCAGCACTATTTATGTCAGTAATGACAACCTCAATACAGGAATAAGTGTTGGATGCAACCCAGAGATCCATGGCTCTGGGAAGAATGAATGACAGTTGACTTTCGGTTTTAAGACTGGCTAGACAGTTCTCTATAGCTCTTGTGAGAGGGAGCTGTGTACAGCCAGAAAAAGCAGTAGTGATGACAAAGTGAAGCCTAATTAAAGTCACTGCTGTCAACAATTCAACTTTACCAGGGCATTTTCTCTATTTCTTTTGAAGTTGGAGGTTTCACCTGAGTGAAGCTAACCGTTAGGCTATGTATGTTAGGTGCATTTGATTCTCATTATTCTCAAACAACTTCTAAAGTATAAAGATACGTGTCACATATGTATATACCATTAAATGTATGTGCAGTGTTCAAAATGATGTTTAGATTGTGAATTTGGTGAAATAAAAGGTGTTGCAAAATAAGGCATCCCATATATTTGAAGCAGAACAGCTAAAGTGGAGGAGTTCCAGGATTTTTGAAGTCCCCTGAATGTGCCCCCTACCTTCTGACCCTCCAAATTCCAGCCAGGTTGATGGAAACATACTGTATTTCAAGGGCTGAAAGTAAATTTTTGAAGCTTCTTCTAGAGGAGGTGAAACAAATTGTATATAAATTGTGAGTCCCTTCTAATCACTAAAATATTCAGTCTCATAATTTTTTTTTTCCTATGGTCTGTGTAATTTATCAGCCAAGAATTTGAGAGAATATCAGATGCCACTAGTATTCCTTTCTGAGGAAAGTGAAATAAGACATTATTCTGGCAATTACAGCTGAGTAAACAAAACATCCTGGAAGCTGGTGATTTTAATTTTACTGCTGGTTTTATGAAATCTTGTAATATAGCTGTAGATTCACAAACATTGATTTTTTTCTTTTCATCATCTGAGCTCAGTTTCCGTCACACAGCCAGGGTCCAAATTGTAGAAGTCTGGAGATGCATAGCACTTTGAAGGCTGATTAAGAGCACTGGAAATGTAATGGGGACTAAATGAAGTGCTGCTCATTTTTAGATTAAATTTAATAAGCTCTGTTTCTGTCCTTCTCATCCCTTTTCAACGTCTCTTTTTTGTTGCATTCACTTTGGAAGAAAATTTAGGTCTTAAGGAGGTGTGCAGTTCAAAGAGGGTAAGGGTTTTACACTCTGTATTAGCTAGTTGCTGCATATCTAATTAACTAGAAATTAGCTATTTACTGAGTTGATATCAGCTAGAGCTTTATCTTTAGTGTCTTGATAGGACAACCATGCTGCACATGCATTCAACTTTTGTTTAACGTTACTATCAAAAGAGATTATCTGTTAAAACAAAAGTTGCATTCTTTTTTGAACATGAGAGGCAATATTGAAAACTGATCTAATGTTGTATGCTGGTTGTTTGCAAAACTTTCTCTTTGTGTGGACACAGCTTAGAATTTATAGCCTACAGCACCAATTGTTTTGCTTAACAATTATTTGACCTTCAAAATTTAATTAAATATCTCCATAAAAACATACAGTCAACTTCCTAACAACTTCTGACATTAACATTCCCATCCACATGTATATTTTAATATCTTTACTGTTAATATGCTTTACAAAATGTAAGTGATAACATAACATTTATTTTTTTCAACAAAAAATAGATTCTGATGTGTTTGTGCTTTATGATCATCTCATCTCCTTGATAGCGTTTCACTACATTATTGTATATAATGGGAAGTCCGATATTTTTTTTAAGGTTATAAAGCAAAGGAATGATACCACCTGTATGGACAGACATTTCCAATAGGTGTTGTCTCTGGCCCTCTTCACTCAGTGGCCCCTTGGACATAAGCAGTGTTGACTGCTTTGTCATGGTGTTCTGTTCCTTATGGCCCTTTCTTCTATATCTCCCTTTGTTTCTTGCATCTCCTATGGCGGCATCACCTCTGTCATGTGGCAGGTTCAGATTTGCTTGCTAAGTGGCATTGCATAAATTTAATTACACTGTGTCATTTTCTCCAATTTTTGGGCATCACATGATGCAGATTCATCATCTGTATATCCATCATGTGAAAGACATGTCAACCTGATTTTTTTTGTCTTATGAAGTTGTTTTTTTTTCATCAAGTAAAAATATCAGGAATTATTTCTTTAAATATTAGCATAAGAGGCTATGTGGCTTCCCGAACCATATAAAGGCTTGTATATGAGAAATTTTGCAGCTGAATCTAACATGGATGATGAAGAAAACATTAGAAAACTTCAAACAAACAAATAAACAAAACCCTGAAAGAATAATTCAGCTTATGATTGGCACACAGTCTAGAAGCCAATATATCTTTCTTCTCCTTAAGCTAAAAGGTCCTTTTTTGTACGGACGTCATTTGTCATACACAGTTCTTTTTAAGTAATACAATTTGGGCTGCCTGCATTTTGGTACTTTAGTATTTATAAATGAAGTAGTCAATAATTTTGTTCTTTAATGTGCCATTTAAAGAAGGTAGATAAGACAACTTTTGTGTACTGGATTGTTTTATGAAATTTTACAGGGATTGTGAAATCTTCAMTCAAGGTTCAAAGCTATATTAGGTTATAATGTACATGAATTTTTGAAAGAGATAATACAGAATCTTCACAATAACATCATGGGTGATTTCATAGATTTGTAATTGACTCTTCAGTTCAAATAGCTAAATTCTAGCTTTAACTTATGTTGATGGATGATCGGAAAAATGAAGCAACCAGTGCCTGAAAATTTCTACTTATGTTGTAATTTTCTTTTCCTTGGCTCCAGAAAGAGAGAAAAGAAGATAAATGTTTTCACTTTTCATCAGAAATTGTTTTAGATTGTTTTGGTTTCTTGGAAAATGCAAAAAACTTGCAATTCATTTTTAAAAAAATCTTGTTACTGTTTGATTTTATAGATTTAATGACTTTTTTGAAATCATGCCACAAGTGAGTGTTTTATGTCACTCAAGGATAGTGGGAAAAGCAGGTTTAGTGCTAAAGTGAAAGCGTGACAAAGTTTGTTGGCAAGGTTCACTCTACTGCTTACTAGATTGCTAAAGCACACAGAGAAAAATCTGAGTAAAATCAACCAAAAATAATCTATGCGGAGGCTTGGGATGGAAAACAGATATGAACAGGAAATTATAATAATAAAAAAGAATAAGGGAAACTCTCCTGTTGAGTCACTATGTTGAGAGTGGATCCCCTTGGCAAATTTAGCCCCAGAACTTGACAAATGGTTCAGGCCTGGAGGTTTTAAGAACACATRAACTGGACAGAACTTAATTGATAGCCTAATTTAAACAATTTAACCAAAGATTCCATCGAATTTGCTAAAGCATAATAAAAACTCACTTCTAGGCCTTACTTACTTGCGAATCTAATGTATTTAAAAATCAAAGAGAACAACATCCCCTGTTCATTTGCTATGTCATGTTCACACTCATACATTCACAGAACTGAAGGACGATGTACAAGGCATATGCCTGTGAAAAATTCCCAATGAATTCAGTGAAGTACTTGTGTTGGATGTCTTTTCATATTCTCAGTGGTCCAAGGTTTGAGTCTTGAGGAGTGGGGAGCATCAGCCCAGGCTCTGTCATCATCGTTGTGTGATCCTCCAGGTATAGCAAACTCGAGACTTTGCTGGTCTGAGAGGCATCCTGCTCAGRGGGGGATGGCTGATCACAGCCCGCTGTGGTCCAGGAGAGCTCAAAGGTCTCACTTAGGACTGCTGTTTGTAGGGCCACAAGCAACAACAGCAGCAATATCTATCAAAGCAATAAACAAAACCCAGAGAGATTTGAGTGGAAGAGTGGCCATATGGCWCCACGGGATGTTCCTCTGTTGTTCCTCATTTGAAAATGTCTGAAAGGCCCCAAAGGCCTGCTGTGCCTTTGTCATCAGCTGCTGCTCCTGCCATCACATGAGTCTGACTTGTTTCTGATAGGAGCAGAGCTGTGGCAGGTTTGTGCTTTTGGAGCATCATCCTGCTCCTTGAGTGCACCCCTGTGCTAGGTCTRGGGCTGCCTCAGATCAATGGAACTGCTCCTGTGCTTGAATTAGGGGCTGACACAGAAGCACACAGCTGAATGAGAGACTTAGCACGATGATTGATGTCTGTTCATCATAACTACATTCTACAAAGCCTCTTCTGTCACTTTCAGAGTTTGTTAATTCATTACTGTAGTCCTCTACCAGTGTTCCAAATATCTGTTATACCCTATATTTCAGTGATGGAAGTATGTGTCTGAAGACTGATAACATTAAGAATGGCCAGTTTCTTGGGACATAGATGCCATAGATCAAASCTGAGCCTTCACAGCAAATCTAAGGGAAATTAAATTTTCAATGACTTATTGCTCTGTTTTCAACTTCAAATACTCAAGCAGGATTTCAAATTAATCTGTTCCAGCATTCATGCAGTCCAATGATTGCATAATACAAGAGCACAAATTTAATCCCTAGAAAAGATTTTTGTTGTAATGTGGTTTTATTTTGTAATTCATGTAGATGTCAGCACTTTAAGACAGAAGGCTTTTATTTTGTTTAGTAATGAAGCAACTGAAAAAGCAGCACAATCTTTTGGTTGAAGGCAAAGTCTGTTTCACCAACAAAGCTTAGTTACAGGGAAAGGTAGGGAATTTCAATGGTACATTACCTAGCAGAAAAAAAAATAAAAAAAATCCCAGTTTCCTGAGCCTTGGTAACTGATGAGCCTTAAATAAAAGTGTTGGGTTACTTTGAAGTACATAATAAAATTAAACTTAAAAGTTAAAATATCATGAAAATACCAAGTTAGCAATAGTTATGAAATGTAACTACAGAAGAGACTGAGATTTGTTTGACACAAAAATGTATAAAGAAAATCAGCCGTAAAAAATCAACACCATAGGGCAGAAAAAACTCCAGAAATTAGCAAAATGCTTTTGTACTTCACTTTTTCAGGACGAGACGGTTATAATATGTATGATTTGAAGGAGAATAGGCAGTCTGATGAGTTTAAATAATTTTTATTGATGCTAAGAGGATTAATTTGAATTCTTAATGCTAATTTCCATTTTGCTCCATTGGTTAGTGCTACACGAACTATTCTGTGTGTTTTCTGTCACTGAAAAAGGTTTTTTTGTTCTTTCTCAGAAGTTTCATTTATATGTTGAAGAGTGGGTGTTCCATCAGAGCAGCATTTTCTTATGAAAGAAAAAGTTATCAGCACTATTTATGTCAGTAATGACAACCTCAATACAGGAATAAGTGTTGGATGCAACCCAGAGATCCATGGCTCTGGGAAGAATGAATGACAGTTGACTTTCGGTTTTAAGACTGGCTAGACAGTTCTCTATAGCTCTTGTGAGAGGGAGCTGTGTACAGCCAGAAAAAGCAGTAGTGATGACAAAGTGAAGCCTAATTAAAGTCACTGCTGTCAACAATTCAACTTTACCAGGGCATTTTCTCTATTTCTTTTGAAGTTGGAGGTTTCACCTGAGTGAAGCTAACCGTTAGGCTATGTATGTTAGGTGCATTTGATTCTCATTATTCTCAAACAACTTCTAAAGTATAAAGATACGTGTCACATATGTATATACCATTAAATGTATGTGCAGTGTTCAAAATGATGTTTAGATTGTGAATTTGGTGAAATAAAAGGTGTTGCAAAATAAGGCATCCCATATATTTGAAGCAGAACAGCTAAAGTGGAGGAGTTCCAGGATTTTTGAAGTCCCCTGAATGTGCCCCCTACCTTCTGACCCTCCAAATTCCAGCCAGGTTGATGGAAACATACTGTATTTCAAGGGCTGAAAGTAAATTTTTGAAGCTTCTTCTAGAGGAGGTGAAACAAATTGTATATAAATTGTGAGTCCCTTCTAATCACTAAAATATTCAGTCTCATAATTTTTTTTTTCCTATGGTCTGTGTAATTTATCAGCCAAGAATTTGAGAGAATATCAGATGCCACTAGTATTCCTTTCTGAGGAAAGTGAAATAAGACATTATTCTGGCAATTACAGCTGAGTAAACAAAACATCCTGGAAGCTGGTGATTTTAATTTTACTGCTGGTTTTATGAAATCTTGTAATATAGCTGTAGATTCACAAACATTGATTTTTTTCTTTTCATCATCTGAGCTCAGTTTCCGTCACACAGCCAGGGTCCAAATTGTAGAAGTCTGGAGATGCATAGCACTTTGAAGGCTGATTAAGAGCACTGGAAATGTAATGGGGACTAAATGAAGTGCTGCTCATTTTTAGATTAAATTTAATAAGCTCTGTTTCTGTCCTTCTCATCCCTTTTCAACGTCTCTTTTTTGTTGCATTCACTTTGGAAGAAAATTTAGGTCTTAAGGAGGTGTGCAGTTCAAAGAGGGTAAGGGTTTTACACTCTGTATTAGCTAGTTGCTGCATATCTAATTAACTAGAAATTAGCTATTTACTGAGTTGATATCAGCTAGAGCTTTATCTTTAGTGTCTTGATAGGACAACCATGCTGCACATGCATTCAACTTTTGTTTAACGTTACTATCAAAAGAGATTATCTGTTAAAACAAAAGTTGCATTCTTTTTTGAACATGAGAGGCAATATTGAAAACTGATCTAATGTTGTATGCTGGTTGTTTGCAAAACTTTCTCTTTGTGTGGACACAGCTTAGAATTTATAGCCTACAGCACCAATTGTTTTGCTTAACAATTATTTGACCTTCAAAATTTAATTAAATATCTCCATAAAAACATACAGTCAACTTCCTAACAACTTCTGACATTAACATTCCCATCCACATGTATATTTTAATATCTTTACTGTTAATATGCTTTACAAAATGTAAGTGATAACATAACATTTATTTTTTTCAACAAAAAATAGATTCTGATGTGTTTGTGCTTTATGATCATCTCATCTCCTTGATAGCGTTTCACTACATTATTGTATATAATGGGAAGTCCGATATTTTTTTTAAGGTTATAAAGCAAAGGAATGATACCACCTGTATGGACAGACATTTCCAATAGGTGTTGTCTCTGGCCCTCTTCACTCAGTGGCCCCTTGGACATAAGCAGTGTTGACTGCTTTGTCATGGTGTTCTGTTCCTTATGGCCCTTTCTTCTATATCTCCCTTTGTTTCTTGCATCTCCTATGGCGGCATCACCTCTGTCATGTGGCAGGTTCAGATTTGCTTGCTAAGTGGCATTGCATAAATTTAATTACACTGTGTCATTTTCTCCAATTTTTGGGCATCACATGATGCAGATTCATCATCTGTATATCCATCATGTGAAAGACATGTCAACCTGATTTTTTTTGTCTTATGAAGTTGTTTTTTTTTCATCAAGTAAAAATATCAGGAATTATTTCTTTAAATATTAGCATAAGAGGCTATGTGGCTTCCCGAACCATATAAAGGCTTGTATATGAGAAATTTTGCAGCTGAATCTAACATGGATGATGAAGAAAACATTAGAAAACTTCAAAYAAACAAATAAACAAAACCCTGAAAGAATAATTCAGCTTATGATTGTATAATTCAGCAGCGTATATCAAAGAAATCACATACCTCAAATTGAAATTTGAAGCTTGTTATTRAATTAATGTGTAATTAAATTTTTGTTTGTTTKTWWYWAACAAACACCCTCCTATCAACGTGTATTCACAAATGTTTTCAGGCATAGTGTAGCTAGTCATAAATCATCTAATTTATGATCTGTATCTTTATGGACTGATACAAAACTAGGTCACTTTTCAATATGCATGATATTGTGAAAGAATAGTGTTTGAGAGAGATGCCATGTTGTGCTATTGACTGCTTAAAACCCACAGATTSCTACCACAGAGAAATTAAATAAAACATGAACATGTGGAAATCTGTGTTCTGCTCCATTTGTATCTGACTTTGTACTTGTAATTTTAACTAGAAATTTAAAATAGAATGAAAAGAAGAAACTACTTATGATAAATTCTTTGAATGCGTGTTACWGTTGCATCTCAATACAATAAAGGTAGCTAAAAACACTAATAACCCGACCTTTTCTGAGGTAGAAGATGACTCTTAAATGACGTTGCTTTTGAGTGTCCTTGAGTCAATTTGATGTGACCAGATCTACTGTAGAACTTGGAAAATTATGTGTTTGGCTCTGTTCTTAAATATATGACTTCAAGTCCCAAGGGGCTGGGATGCATTAATGGCAATTTAAATGAATACATAAGTATATGGAAGGGATGCAAAAAATAATCCAAGGTCTTTGACATGCTATCTAAATTTATTAAATACATGTGCCAGAGTGCTCTGCTTGGATTTGAAAATMTTCCTATCCCTTTTTCCTTGATCATTCCTACAGCTGTTTTGCACAGAGTCTGACTATATGCTCCCCGGCCATAAGATTTGTTACATTTTTTTAAAAAGGTGAAAATTCTGGGACAGAAAGCAGCTAACAGAATTCAGGACATTATCAACATGCTGAGAAAAGATATATGAAGCATAAGTATGAACACAGTTCAGAACTGGAAATAATAAAACTCTAGCATTTAGTCTACAGATATGAGTAAATGCAAGCCTGTCTGGAAAACAAAGTAAGCACTGTAATAGCTTGCTGCCTTCAAAAGGTTAACCGTGTTTACGGTGTGGAAAAAGAGTAATACTTTGACAATATACAAGTTCTGTTGAGCTGCAACTCATGATGAATATTACAGCTAAAAAAAATAGATTATCTACATAGGGAAAGCACTTATTAATTTCAGACTGGGCACTTCTACATCAGAAACAATGAAAGAGTTACCAAGCAAGTGACAAGGGAGCAATAAGGTAAAATTAATCACATATAGTGGCAATTTTACCCATATTATTTAAGTATTTGAACTAAATGTGTAGGTTAATAAAGTGGAGAAAGAGTGACAGCTTGTAATATTGTTTTAGTAAAAGACCTGATCTTGTCAAGAGAGTGTTCTTATTACATTTTAGGAGATGTCAGGTACTCCGTARTTCAGAGTCAGAGAAAGATTCTAACCCTAGCTAAAACTCATGTAACTAAATGGCTCCCCTTTTCCTTGGGAAAACTGAAATTCCATACTTTATTTTTTTTAAATATAAACCCCAACAAAGTAAATCAACCACCAAATTACCTGTACCCCCAAAACAAAATTATGATTGAATTCTTTCCATATTTAGAGAGACAAATAATTACAGGAATGGGAATAAGGAGGATCTATTCTTGCTTAGAATGAAATTCTAGGAGAAACACTTTTACAGTGCTTTTATTAAAGCAAAAAATTATCTCTGATTACTTCTTGGGTTGCCTTTGGCATTTAGTATATCTTCTGGGAAGGAAGACTTTTTTGATATCATAGGATCATATGGGTTATGATGGGCTTGGGTCAGAAGGGATCTGGAAGATCATCTTGTTCCAAACCCCCTGCCATGTTCAGGGTTGCCTTCTATTAAACCCCGTTGTTCAGATCTCCATCAACCTGATGTTGAACACTTCCATGGATGTGTGATAYAATATAGGATATAGTGGACATTTAATCTGAGGAAAAGAAACAAATGAAGGAAAATAACTAGAGATTCTGAGCAGCACTGGGAAAGAGCAAAAAATTTAGGCCATAAGAAACACAAAAAGGGAAAATAATAACTAGGGAGAATAGAGGATAAAGTAATAAGGAAAAGAGTAAACAAAGCAAATGTAAAAATTTATGTAAAGATATAGAAGTYCATCTTGTACATGTTGGGACTATGTGCTTTAGCAGTGTATGGGTACAACACATCCGTGGTTTTGGAAACACGGGGGAAATCCCTCCCTTCCCCCACCCCCCCCCCCCCTTTTTTTTTTCACTCTGGAAGATACATAACATGCAACTTACAGTATTTTGAGAAAATGAAGGAGTTTCTATTAGAGAGGTGAAGCCCTGAAATACTTTCRTAGGAAACAAACCTTCAGATGTGTCTACTAATTCTTCCAACAAGGATATTGGTACRCATATTTTGCCTAGTATTTTACAGTAACAGCATCAAAGAAAACCTCTGCTTTGGTAACTAAAATGAGAGCAAAAGCTGAAAATTAACATTTTCAAAATAAGAAAAGTGTTTCAGCAATGATCATGAGAATGTATAGAAATATAATTTTATAGAAGGATGTTATGTTAAGGATTACTGAAATTGACTGTTATTGATCTTTCCACTAGAAGCTTGGTAAAAAGATCTTTCAGATTGTGAGATTTTACACAAATCATAGAGACCACTCTTTGCAACTTTTTAGATGTTCATGGAGAGACTGGAGACAAGACAGGAGACTGATTACAGACCTATCATCCAGTATGGTGCAGTCCAGCAGACACTGGGCATGAGACACTGCAGGTTGTAATTAAGTCATTAGAGCCTGGGAATTTATATACATTCCCTTTCAAGTTACCCTGTATGTCACCGTTACTACAAACTAAGATTTTAAACAAAGGCATTGGACTTGTTACTCTGTGTCACGTCAGAAAAAAAAAAATTCTGGCAGAGCATGAAGGTTACCTGACTTTGGGAAAAAAAAGTTTGACCTATTTATATGAACCTCAGCTGCACAAGGAAATAGAAYGAGCTGTGAAAGCCCATTGCATAGGCCAACACTGCAAGCTGYAGATTACAGAGCCTAAAGTGGTGGTTAGAAAATCAAATAATGCCTCTCAGTCAGCAATTGTAAGAGTCCTTCCTTCCAARTGAACAGTGACTGTCTTAAATTTGTAAAAAATATTCCTTGCCAACTTGCTGGAAACCTTTTCACTTCCATTCATAGTACAGAAGAATCACTCTATAACGAAGTCTCATAAAAGACAAGGTAAAGGCTTTTCTTTATCTTACTCACAAGCAGAGAATCAAAGAAATGTAAAAAGAAATTTGCCAACCTGCAAGGAAGGAGAGCYTTGCACAGTTTTCAGCTGCTGTCCTGAGCTGTCATATACTGAATTAGCAAAATAACAGATTGTCAATAAATCTGAAATAATCACATTCTARGACAGCATGAGCAATATGAGGAAAGATGTACTGCATTTGTTGGGCTCTGTCTTCTGCTGTTAATGGAAAGTGTGTTGCTAGCTGACTCCTAATTTAAAAAAGAAGGAGGGAAAAAAGCACTAACTGGTTATATTTTATGATAATATTTAATATAATATGACCTTWATTTAACATCTGTTCTGGGCATGCCCAGTTAGATAACAATACGTTATAAAAATCTGAGTGCTTTGAAAGGCTGATGCAAAGAAAACAGGAAATTAACGCTCAAAATTAACCACCACCTTCTTMATCTGAAAAAATTACTCTAACTCTCTGTGTTGGTTGAACTCCAGACAGCAGCCAAGCACCACACAGCTGCTCTCTCACACTCCCCACGGCAGGAGGAGGGGAGGAGAATTGGAAAGGTAAATGCAAGGAACTCATGGTTTTAGATTAAAACAACTTAATAATTGGAAAAATAATAATAACAACAACAATAACTATATTTTCAATGGAAAAAAAAGTAATAACAAGAGGCAAATAAAACCCAAGAAAGACAAGTGATGAAAATGAAAACAGTTGCTCACCACCAACAGACCAATGCTCACACAGTCCCTGAGCAGCAGCCCAACGGACAACTTTCCCCTTAATTTATTTCTGATTGTGATGCCATGTGGTCTGGAACATCCTTTTGGTCAGTTGAAATCAGCTCTCCTGGCTGTTTCCACTCTCAAATTCTTGTGTATCCCCACCTATTTGCTGTTGAGGTGGTGTGAGAAGTAGAAAAGGCCTTGACTCTGAGCACTGATCAGCAGCAACCASAACATCTCTGAGTTATCAGCACTGTTTCCAGCACACATCCAAGCCATATTCCCATACAAGCTACTATGGAGAAACATTACCTTAGCCTTAATGAAACCAAAATATGCTCCACTGTTATTGTGATACTTTCCTTTTAGTAATATAGAGATGAAAAAACTATTTTGACAGTTCAGTTTAAGATTTGATGCAGTGAAGTATTGAAGGTCTTGTATGAAAGATTAAAAATTGTCACTAGGCTTCTGTGGGACTCAATAATCAGCACAATTCACACAAAAAAAAGTGTCAGTGGTCTGCAGGATCAAATGGAGGCAAAAGATCCTGTCTGCTTATCATTGYACAGGTTTTGTAAAGTTTTAGTCATGAGAAGATGCTGACAATGGCTTAAGAAAAAACAATGAAGATCACTCACTAGAGAAWAACTAATTTCCACCATGTTTTATCTTAATAATAGTAATGAGCTACATATCTGTACACCATTGAAACATTTGTCAGTAATGTGATTTTAATGTAGAGGAAAAATACAAAATTAGTAGTGTTTATTGATTGCATATCTCAATAAAATGTATCAGTGGTTCACCAAGGGAAGAGAGGAGACGGCTGTTCTCTCTGACTGAGTAAAATAATGTTCATTGGTCAGTCAAGCACAGGATATAACAGACACGTATCTAAGGAAGCAGATAAGTACTTATTTCATACAAATAGCAGAGTCAGCTGATTTTCTCTGTATGACCTCGATATAGTAACTTTCCAAGAGAAAGGCTGATGCTGCCTGGGTGCATTGGGAGATTTGATGGGAGAACATGGCTACAGGGAAGTAGCATTTTGCCAAAATGTAATGRTTTTTGGTGGAGGCAGTAAAGCAGAGGTTCTCTCTGACAGTGCTGTTGGGATATAAAGTAAGGAAAAGATTATAAATCCTTCTGCCATCTAACCTGCAAGAGCATACCAGCTATATCTGGTTTTGAGGGGAGGAGAAAGAAAATTCTTGTTCAACCTTGGATAAATAGACCAAGTTTCTCTTGTGAGCACATTAAAAGTATTAGAGTCGATGGGAGAAAAAAAAAAAAAAAGATTGAGGGGGAAATATGCATTTTTCTTTAACTTGCATTCAGTTAARGTGTTTTTTAAATGTGTTGATAACAGATTGCCACTTAGATATTATGAACATAAGAACAGGCAGAACCTAAACATTATATCTCCAGCAGGGTTTGGAGCATYCAAAAATGTGAGTCTTCATTTCATCTCCACAGGTTAGGCATCATAAAGAGCAGAAAAAACAGGTGTGAAAATCAAGAAACCTACAAATTGGTGCCTACAAATAAATTTGGGGTTTTTTTCAGCTGTATATATGTCCTATGTAAGGTCAGCTTAAGCTTAAGTGTAGATAGTTTGAGAATTGAATAAGAAAACCAAATTTTGATCAATGTGTAGAAGACAAATTCAAATTCAAATTTGATGCTTACTATCATGGATAAGTAACATTAAAAAATATGATTGTCTTGAAAATAATTGCACATTTCAGCAAGGTGCTGTAGAACAAAAGAGCAGCATATATTAAGCAAAAGAAGAAAATCACATGCAGAGCTATTAAGATGTAATTGTTATAAACAAAGGTTTTACAGAGAATATTCACCACTCTGTAGGAGAGASAAGAGATCAATAGCATTCATGACACAGTGCACTTGAGTAATCAAGTTTCTTATTCTTTTTTACACAGAGTGACTTCCCTTTGAAYACTACACAATTTAGATCAGCCACAAATTATAACTCAGCAAATAAATTGGTGTACTTTTTCCAAGGATTGAAATCAACCTGAAAAAAATWGCAATGAGGTTTAGTTTTTCTTTTTTTGGTTCCTATTATTTTTTTTTTCTTGTTTTRTTTTGTTTTGGTTTTTTGTTCCCTAGATGGTTTTCCTTCATCAAAAACTCATGGGTTTGTACTCTCATATAGCTCACTGAAACTGATTGTGTTTTGGATGCTCTCTTTTTGATTAACTGTGGTCATTTCAAGTTTACATGTGTGATAGATTATAAAACCAAATGCATGTTGCACGCTCTGTGCATGTGACACTGCAACATGAAGTCATTGACAAGTCACTCTTAAAAGAGTAATATTGGAAGCCAAGGAAAGCACTTGCTGTGCCAGATCACATAGCTTTTAAGTACCATGGAAACCTATTAAATGAATTTTGTATTCTCAGAATGCAGTTTTTAAAAGTAGCATAACCTTTTACGTAAGAACTMTTTGGCATTTCAATCTATCACTTATAGTCAAGAAGGACTAGGCCAATGTTGAAGATATATGGTTGGATTTAGTTCAAATCCTAGCTCTGTTTGCTTCAGTGGATTTTTTCACATCCCTTTACTCTATATTCAATTCCCTCTTTGTGAAATACACAAAGTTGCTGGTATTCATATTCTTTGAGGATCTATCAAGATGTTTTATTCATTAGTGCCTAGAATGYCGTGTGCTACACTCTGAAGCATTTATTAATATGATATATTTGGATGTATAAATGAACAGTCCTAGTATATACACTACTCATTATTACTTGTATCACTATTTAGTTTTTTTGTCTTTAGAAGATTATGAAAGAAATGTTTTATGTRGTAAATACACTTTTTCTTTAATTTTTAAGAGGTTTTATGTATTTTTTGTTCAACACCATCAAATTGTGCTATAAATAACCATGCTGCTACATTATAAACTCTTTATTATTTCTTAGTTCCACAAAAGTAGGAGGGGTTTTTGTGAGGTMATTTTTTTTTTCTTCTGAAACAATATGGAAAAAAAAATTAAAACCAGTTTTTGTTTCAGGGTAATGAATATTATTCTTGGATTTCTTACAATARGACTGCAAGAACTGTGTCAGTTGCTTGGTTTTTTTAAAACATTCAGGATTAAAGTTAAGGAAAATGGTAGGAAGATATATAGTAACACCGTAGCTGTAAATATGAAAGTACAATTTCACTTGTGTCATATTTTCTGAAGGTGCATGCTAAGTGTATTAGATGTAGGGTGTTTCCTTTATGATTGGAAAAAAAAAAAAAAGTGACAAATGTTGTTGACCTGTTTTGAAAGAACAGCATTTTGAGGAGATGCATGGAAGGACATTATACCACACAGAAAAGAAAGGTTAGCAAACTCAACATGTAAACATTGAAAAGTGTAACATACGTCTCCTTCCAAGGCAAAACTGAATGGAGTGTTATCAACTTTTGTTTCCTCAACTGTAAACAGATAGCAGAAAAATTCTCTTTTATTATAATTGTAGTGGGTGCTGAGGACCATAGTATGGAGGCCAAAGAATGATGTTTTAGTTACCTTGTTATTGACAAAGGTTTTTAGAAGAAGCACATTTTTACCTTTTCTCACTTCCTTCCTCCCTTCTCTCATTTTTTCTTTTCCCTGGTTGACTCTAAAGCTCAGAAAATATGGTTTCCAGTGTTTCAGCTTCTGAGCTGAAAAATAATTTTGTGGCATGAGTGAACACATGCTTTTGAACAGACAAATGAGCAGAACCAAAAGCACCACTAGGAAAAATGGTCCATAATGACCAAAGAAAAGTCATGCTGCTCACCCAGGGCAATGTGTGCTCACATCCCACTGTGCTTTGCAGCAGTTCTGAATGGAAGAAACACTGACTGTCCTAAAATATGTTATCTACAGTGACCACATGCAGAAAAAGGAGTCACAGGAAATTTAGGCTTTGTAAGAAGCACTCCCAGAACTGCATCTGCAATATATCCTAGAAGTATTTTTTCCCCAAATTCTTGATAAAATTACTGAAATTGCACCATTGAGTGTGTATAATGTTTTTTTCAATCTTTGTAGTATAAGAATGAGGAAAGTCAAGTATCAGTTTTTCAGGACATTAGGGACTTGAGTTCATTTCAGGTGGAACTGATGTATACTGATTTTTTTTTTTTTTTAATCTTCCTGAAAGCTACATTTTCTTCTTCTGAAATGCCATTTTAAAATGCCTGCAGGTCCTGTGAGCACAAAGGTTTGTTTTGCCATCCATATCATTGCTCTAAAATGCATTCCACAAAAGTGGAAAGAAAAGTGGGAAATTATTTGTTGAACTTTTCCAGTCATCATTTTCACAAATCTTTCGCCTCTCTTCTCTTCTTTTTTCTTTTTTTTTTTTTCCCTGACAAGCTTTAGCAAAATAAAAGCGAGCCAGAAGACTCAGAGAAATTAATTGTAAACTGACTTGTTGTTGATTTCATGCCTTATGTGGATGCAAAAAAATTTAGATTTTTTACTAGCACCCAGTCCTCTCTGTTCTTTTTCATGATGCTTGCCTTTCCTTTTTTTCTCCTGGTTTGGTTTTGGTTTGTTTTTTGGGGTTTTTTTNTAAACTGACTTGTTGTTGATTTCATGCCTTATGTGGATGCAAAAAAATTTAGATTTTTTACTAGCACCCAGTCCTCTCTGTTCTTTTTCATGATGCTTGCCTTTCCTTTTTTTCTCCTGGTTTGGTTTTGGTTTGTTTTTTGGGGTTTTTTTKGGGGGGARGGGTTGGGATGTTCTTGAAGGCTGTGTGAATGCTACACTTTTCACCTGTGTGTTTCTAGGCTYTTTAATAAGTCTAAGCAGATTTTTGTGTCAGTTACATTGATAAAAATCTGCAAMAATGCTGTGCTTGTCTTTGGTGCTTGTCTAGGTGTCTATCTGTGTATTTGAAATACAGAATCTTTTATCCTTTTTTTTATTTTTAAATTCTGATCACTGATTAGGAGAAAATGGCTTGTCAACTCCTGCAGGAAAGTTTACTGCATCCCAAATTCAGTTTGCTTTGATCTTGCTTAACAATGGAGTGTCAAGTCTGTCGCAGTTTATAGAGTTAAATGGTGCTAAAAAAAAATCAGAAAATAACAGAAAAAAACCAGAAAAATAAACATTTTCTATCTGTTTGTTACATTCCCCACATTATTTTATTTTCTTCCAAGCTTCAAATTATCTGTGCAAAGGCAAAAAGCACATCTGTCTCCTTGAGATGATTCTGTTTCAAGCAATGTCATAACCCACCCAGGCTGTTAAAGTGACATTCCAGACTTTCCTTACCCTTTTCCTTCCCTTTTATGAAATATTTTAGGGTGGAAGAGAAAGTGTTTAGATCCTCCGGGTGATTTCTGCTCAGCCAAGCTAATTCCATTATCCGTTAGTCATGTTTACATCAGGCTAACAGCTAATAACTCATGAGGAACTCTGTGAGCATCTTTAATCTTGTTCTTCACCCAGGAGCCTGGCTTTCTCAGATTATTAATGGTGATGGGTAAGTGTCCTGTCAGGGTTCTGCTCATGGAATTGCAAAGCGGCACAAGGTCAGCCCTCCCAGACCAGCTCTCTGGGGTGACATATGGTAATCACATGTGCCCCTCCTCCTAAGGAAAAGAGCTGACTATCTCATACAGAGACTCAAAATAGTCCTTGTTCTCACGCAACCCATTAAAGGGTTGAATTTTTCCTTCTGAAAAAGTTGGAGATAGATGTAGAGAGAATTATGACTGMCTAAAAGTCTGCTGTCGGCTTGGTGGCAGGCTGGTTGTATCCAAGGGAGTCTTTTTTGTAATAAAATGATCTTACAGAAGATTTCAGAATTGCAGTAGGCATACAGATGCCAAAAGATGCCCTCAGAATTAAATAAATGCATGTCACAGATGACATACTGAAGAAATTACTTTTTAATTCTTTTCTGAGAGACTTAGACGATTCAGAATACCAACAGTATTATAGAGCAATAATMATTTTGTAGTAATTTTTCAAAATGCTTAGGTATGAGTACTTGAAGATGTGAATAGTTACTATAATTTTCATGCATGTTTTTGTAGACAGCAAAMAAACCCCGGAGTGTCAACATAATAATGTCAAATCACAGCTTTAATCTTGGACTATACTGGATAACTGAAACTGAAATAGGATGAAGAACTTGTTTAAGCTATTTCTATTCAAGAGGGCAAATCTGCTCTATTGTTGCAACCAGAATGAGTGAGTGTAAGCAACATCAGGCTAAGTGATCCTGCTTTTCATCCTAGACCGTGCTCGWAAAAGCCTGCCTTTGTCTATTGAATAAAGATGGTGTGCTAGTATCCTGCCAAGCTTCAGTTTGTGAAAACTAAATGAGGCCAAGAGCAGACCTTGCTAAGGAACCTGTAATTTATGCAGCCCTGAAATGGTAAACATTCTTACAGGGGTGTTACTACTGTTGTGATAAAAAAACAAACAACAAAAAACAAAACTAAACCCAAACAARAACTGTCAAAAACAAACAAACAAACACCCCAAGTCTCCACCAAAATGATTTGGTCATGTAAGTCTGTCAGGAATGAAAAATAGCTTAGGATGTACTCTGCTCTGTAACAGTCTCCTTTATTCATCCCAATGTAAATCTTCCAGCTTGAATTAGGCAACAAAATCCTTATCTTAACAGATAACATATTATCTGCAAACAGATAATATTTAATTGAATAAAATGTGGAATTGTGGATTTTCTCTTGATGGACATGAAAAGCAATCTGCTAACTTAGAATTTGACTGCATCACCTTATTCTAAAGAACAATTAAAAATATATATATATGAATGGGTATAATGGACCTTAAAATATTTTCAGACACTTTATTTGATCATTTAAACAAAAAATCTCTTTTCTTTTATAAATGAATATAAAATCTCTTTCTTCCCTTTTTTCTGTCAAAACTATTYATAGACTCATAGTATCATACAGTCACAAAATGTTTTGTGTTAGAAGGTGATGCCTTAAATTTTAGCTTTCATGTTTTTCAGATTCTGTGGTGCCAGGGGGTGTAGTTCTGAGCCTCATATTAAGTGCTAGTAAGCCCTTTTCACAGAGTAAATAGATAAAGGAAAGACGTCTTCCTTGCTGAGGACCAAGGAAAACGAGTGCAATTTTCAGGCCCAAAAACATAAACAATGGTGGACTGAAGAGAGAAACAAAAAGGATGAGACCTCACAACCTGAGGCTGTGGCTGGACAATTGGGCCCCAATATGCAAATGGACCAAAACATATAAAAGTGTGAGACCTCATGACCAGTTGCCCATTTTTTTGTAACCATTTTTTAGTCCATCTTGGGTGTAGCCCTGATCAAGCTCTTATCCTGCCCAAGGTGTACCCTAAAGGCCTTTCAATARATACCTACTTTATTGTCTAGCTCTGTCCAGTCTCTGTTTCAAGTAGACCTCCCCAAGGCATCAAAAGGAGACTAAAAATAGTTTATTTCATACCCCTTGCCATCTGCCACTAGACTGACCCATCCAACCTGGCCTTGAACAATTCCAGGAATGGAGAGCATTCCTCAACCTCTGCTAGTGCCTCACCACCATTTGAGTAAAAAAATTTCTTCCTAACATCCAATCTAATTATCCCCTCTTTTACTGTAAAACCTTTCCCCCTTGTCTTGTCTACCAATGTAAAATGTTGCTCTAGATCTTTCCTATAAGGTCCCTTTAATTACTGAAAGGCTACTAATAGGGATTCTCTGAAGCCTTCTCTTCTGCAGTCTGAACARCTCCAGCTCTCTCAGCCTGTCTTCATAGGAGAGATGCTCCAGCCTTCTGATCATCTTCCTGGCTTCCTCTGGACTCCCTCCAACAGGTCTAGCTATGCCTTCCTTGTACTCGAGACCCCCAGAGCTGGATGCAGCACTCCAGGTGTGGTCTCACCAGACAAGAGGGGCAGAATCTCCTCCCTTGCCTTGATGGCCACACTGCAGGATATGWTTGTCTTTCTGGGCTGCAAGCACACACTGTTGGCTCATGTTCATCTTTCTGTCCACAAGAATCTCTAAGTCCTTCTCTGAAGGCCTGCTTTCAATTAATAATTTTTCTGTCATTTCTGTGATTGCCTTGACCCAGGTGCAGCACCTTGCACTTGGCCTTG
>QVAJ01000025.1:2588072-2603182 GCA_003546035.1 Mixornis gularis | reverse complement strand
AGTGGTTTGGTAAGAGAGCAATCTTAATTGATGTTGTGGCCTTTGACCCAAAGCAAGGACTTTCTGTTACTGTATGTAATGGGGAAAGGTGGGAGGGGAACACAAGTGACAAAAGTGGCAGAAGAAAGGAAAGCCAGGCTTACAGGCCCCATGGAGGTTGGTTTGCAAGCCTCGAGAGCTTGAGCAGCTGCAAGAGTTCAGGCCTGCCRGGAAACTTTGTGTTGACAGAAGGATGGAAATTCATGCAAATAAGCCTTTCTTGTCACAACTTAGCATTTGATAGATGMAAATTATGCTGATTTTATAGAWTTGAACTGTCATTTTATGGGGAGARTTATTTAGAACTGCTGGGTTATAATATTCAATCATGTGAACATAAGTAAAGGCTGACTTAAAAATCTTTACCTCTGAGTCCTTGCTCTTCCTGCTGACTTCCAGGAACACTGTGGCCTCYTTTGTATAACTCATTCTGTGGCTGAATTTCCTCTGCTTCTGACTGCTGGATTTCTGTAGTCTCCAACTCATAAGGTCATTTTCCATCATGGGGACATAGATTTTACCTCTCTGCTAATATGAAATGTTAAACCATCTGGGCAGACTTCTGTCTTGGGTTTTATGTTGAAAATTACTTTTATAGTTTCCTGTGTCTGCTTTACAGGATGGCGCCTTTTAATATTCTCTTTTTCCCTTCTGTTTGTACCTCCTAAAACTGATATCTCCAACTGGAATGTACTCCAACTAATTTATGACATCAGTGTTTTCAGGATTCAGGGCTACTGCTGTACTTGGGGTTATTTCCTTTTTTTGTTGTTTGTTTGTTTGTTTTTTGTTCATAAAGATGTGTAGAGTTTCTGTTATTAAAAGGAAACGGAAAACAATTGTGATTCAACACTACAACATACTGTTTTTATGAGTAGTCTTACCTTAGAATGCTTCATTGTATGGAAAAGAGGGGTTTTTTTCCCTTTCTGTTTAGGAAACCTATTTTAAACAAACTTTTTTTATAACAGTTCTTGATTTTAAATTAGGATTGGTCTAAAAAGCTGAGAATTCCAAAAGGAAAGGAATCTGTGTTTCAATTTGTTTGTTTCTTTAATTATGAATAAAGTGCAATTTACAAAGAGATGAGATTTCAGAATACTATATGAAATTAAATTGTATTTTTTTTAAATTTTGAGGTCAATACACTGTTCATTATTGACTATTTTAATTTTTTTTTTTGATTCTAAATGATATTTTGTATCTGAAAATACTTTGAAAAAGTCTGAAATGAAAAGTTTTTCAAAAATATTTCCTCATTTCTAAAATAWTTTTTTTTTAGTTTTACCTGATTTGACTTAGTTTAGCAAACGATACCATTTYTGGTAGAAGTTTTTCACATAAGTTACCAGTCATATTTACTTTTCATTAAATAATAGAAAGACAATTCAGATCTAAAAGTTTAAAAAATAGAGAGTTTCTCATTTTATAAAGTTTCCTGCTTCATATAATTCTAATCTAAATCTAATTCCATTATTTTTTGAGTCTGTGCATGCTTCTTTTATTTTGCCTCGTTTCCTGTAATCTAAAAAGGAAAACTAAAGCAGTAGCAGAAGAGAAAATGTCATGGAAGGTGCATGAAAAGATTAGACATTTTAAATGGTTACTTTTCAGTTTCTGTCATGTTTCATTTTGCAATTTCTCATCTTCTTAAAAATCTCAGTAAGTGTCCAATTCTATTTTTCACAGCTTGAAAGTTTTCTGGCCTTTTTGCTTGTGCTGTACTTTTTGAGTGCTGCAGTAAGAATTTGGTAAACAAGGACAATTTCTCTTATTAATTCCTTATTTTGAAAGAAAGGAAAATGWATTCTAGCATCTCTTGTGTTTGCAATTTATCCATTAAGTCTTAAATTTTCATCATGTTATTCCTCCCTCGCTGCCCTCTGTAACCTCAAGAAGCTTTTGGGACACAAATAGGATTCATTTTATTTCTTTTGTCAAAATTAAATCTATAGTTCCAGTTTTGACGAGAGAAAATTTAAAAAATCAAGCATGGAATGTAAAAGTGCTGCGGTTAGTGCTTTCAATTTGAAAAAAAAATGTCAGTGGTACACAGTCAAAATAATAGAAAATGCGTTTGAGTTTTATACAGGGAGATTATACTCTTTGGGATAATGCATTGTATTTGGGTTTTTGGGGGTTTTCAGCAGAAAAATATATTTAATTTTCTTATTTTTACTTCTAAGCACTGGACCACTGCCCTTTGTAGAAAGTGGAAGATATACCAAATGTCTGTTTATTTTTTTACTGGCAAACAGCAACTTTCTTGGAGCACATACAGTATGGGAAGGGAAACTGCACCCTAAAAMCTCTGAGGAAGTCATATTACTGGCAGTGTCCTTCAGGAATTCTTTTTCTTTAGGCCAACTAGGTGTGGAAAGGATTTTTACACTGTATAGGGAAGATTAATTTATATTATTCAGCAGCTAATTGTTTTACTGAGAATTTGCCACTCTTAGGCATGCCTGTAAGGAATACACGTTCATTTTTCTTAGATATATATAAACATGTCTCTGTGTGTCTTACTATTTATGCATACATATACACATAGAATACAAAATAAAGGGATATCTGCTGTCCTGAATTTTTGGACTGAAGACCAAAACAAATGTAGTTGTCATGAAAGCTTTGTTTTCGTAACATAAGAATGACTGAAAATTGTATTATTTTTGAAATAAGTTGAAGAAAGTTAGRGACCTGAGAGTTTTACCTTGATTTCCTGGGAGAAAAAAAGAAATCAATAAGWGCTTGTTAGGAGAAATTGTAATACTTGGCTTTGGCTTTGCTGTGAGATTTTTTTTTTTTTTTTAAGTGGTTAAATGCTTTGCAGAACAAAAGAGATATGTGTGGGAGGTGAAACTTTGTTACCTCCCTTAGGCTCAAAAGCACAACAACTGTGAAAGACAATTAAAAAAAGTCTTAGGTTTGCTGCGAATTCTTGAATAAACTAGTGCTCTTCAAAATCAGATTGGTCACAGTTTGGTCTCTCTGTTTTAGAGATTCCATCAAACAGGAAACATATGAACTAATTCATTGAGGATGCTGTTATTTTTTTTCCATTACTCATATAAGCAAACAAATTCTGAGTTTTAACATGGCATATAGTCCAACTTCCTATACAAACTGATCATGAAGAGATATATTATGCCCCATGCTAATATGTATCTAAAAGCTTGCCCTAATTTTCCGAGTACTCTGCACACATGACCTCTGAAGCAGACCTCTTTAATTCGTGTGTCTAACTACAAACTTAATGTCTTGTTTTAAAATGCTGTTGCATTTTAATGACAGCCTCATCTCCTCTCTCTTCCCTTTGCCCTATTCTAARTACTGTTTCTAAAATTCATGAAGAGAAAAACAGCAGCGAAGAGAGTAAGAAAGGGAAGGTGATTAATTAGTGAGCAATAAAGGGGTGACTTTATTGATGTGTTGACATGCTGGAATGCTAGTGCAGAATTTTGTTCTGAATTTTTATAACTTGAGCCAGTATGACAACTGGGATGTTGCACAATTGCTGACACTCATTTGTGGATTTGTGGGGCAATTAGCAATTCCCTGCACCTCAGCTGTATGTTTTCTTATATAACTGCACTGTGGTTATCTCTCAGTTATAGTAAAATATCAAAGTCTCTGTAACCTGTCTGAAAACTCTCATTTGCATAACTATTATTCAGCTTGTTTCTGAACAAGGGCTGAGTAAGTCAGTCTTTTTCATTGATTAGCTGAGAGCCATTTTAGCTGCCTTATTAAGAAATAATCACAACAATTCTTTCTGCTCTGATTGTGTGCTGTTGCCCAGCCAGGCTGCCAACTATTGCTGCAGATGCTAACTAGTTAAATATTTAATTATAATTAGTGWTGCTTGAATACCATAATGATGGCTAACACAGGTAACAGAGAACTACAGCCTTTTTTATTGAGCTGGGAAGAGCCTTCAGAAGGCACAGTACTACAGGGGTTTTGGGGTATGTATAGAAACACGCTGGGGGAGCTCTTCCACCGGCTAGCTCGCTCCCTGGCTCCTATAAGAGAGAGGCTTGGTGGGTCTGAACCTCAGGCTGAAGCGTGGTCGACGGTGTGGAAAAAAGAGTGGACTCTCACTTGGTTTTAGCTGGTTTTATTTCTCCTGGGTACCTCCCATGTGCAGATGGACAGTGCAGGGAGGGAGAGAGAGTCCCGGAGCCCAAAGTGAAAGGTGACCGGCAGCCCCCTGTGCTCATCTTTAAGTACAGGGGGCGTCTCTTGGACAGAAGAGAACTTGGAACCAATCCCAGGAGAGGGGGAGTGATCTAGAGTTGGGGAACTTAACAATGAAAGAAGGTAGTACTGGGGTACCTTGTCAAATCCTAGGGCTTTTCCCCCAGAATCTTCTAGATCTTACAAGGTAATTGACAAGGGAAACACAAGGGAAACACCATTAAGGTTTTGGGACAGGGGGGTAGGAATAAACCATTACAAACATATAACAAAATATACAGAACATTGTAAAACCCAAATCACGCACCGCAACAGGTATGTATCCTAGAGAATTAGCTCATCCTGTGCTAATGACAAACTTGAATCTTGGAACCTTGTTTCTCCATTTTATTTTCTGTGGGGACACTAGATTTGTTTCTGCACCTTCCATTATTACACAAATAAGTTCTGCAGAAACCTCATGATGTTCACTCAAACAAAAGTAGGATAGCCCCCTTCTTCAGCATTATCAAAACATAGTTAGGGGGTTTCAGGTGAGTGACCTTAGTGCCAGTCCAGGTTTTGAACTGCTCAAGAGAGATTCTATTTCACACACATCAGRCGAGTGGTGTGTCTGGTGGGCTCCTGTCTGGTCTCTCTCTTCCTTTGATCCTTACCTGAAATTCTGTCCCTGGGTCTGAACAAAGCTGGCAGATAAATAGGTGGAAATACATCTGGCGGTTTAGCAGATGCTGAGAAACAGAAGAGTTGCAAGTGGTGAATCAATGGAAAATTCTTAGTCATAGGAGTTCAATGCATTTTGCTTTGTCTTAAAAAAACAAAGGAGAAATGAAGTCAATACTGGTTGATATAATCTTAAAAGTACAACTTTATTCCACTTCTAAGTTGCAGGGTTTGGGTTTAAATGCTCTTTAATGCCACGAACCATATAAAAATGTGTGTGTGTATCAAAAGGGGTAAAACCAAAGAATTGTTTTTGTTCTTTTTGAAATGGAAAATAAAACTCTTCCTGGGGGCAAAACCCTCCCAGGAATTTCAAAAGCTCTAACATCAGAAAAAATTYCAGCTAAAGTGAGGTAAAATTATAAAAGAATTTCAGTCGGAATTTTCATAAGCAATAAGATTTTACTGTCTTTTATATCATCAATTGCTTTTAACATCTTTGAACACTCAGCAAAGCAAATACTTGATTTTATGGTGAACTGATTGTTCTTTTTATATATCTAAATGATCTGTTATAAAATGATGAGAAATAGTTTTACATTTTTTGTTAGAGAAATATAGAAGCCTGAGTAAATTTGCAAAGAATATTAGAGATATAAGGAAATTAATTTACAGATACATTTTTAAAGCTTTCTGTGTGAACTGAGCTCTTTCTTTACTTACATATGAAAATTTTCCAGGTAACAATTCTCTCACTGAACAGGATTTGTTCATTAAAAAAAACAAAATTTTTTTCATTATGTTTATGATAAAATGTGACCCCAAACATTAAAATTTAGATCTTTATGTGAMAAAAAAAATCTATATAAATGTTTTAGATGTCATAGGTGAGCTCCTCTTTTTGTCAATTACATTAAAATGTTGTCTTTTAAATAGCTTTTATTTAGTGTACTTAATATGTGTTGAGAATCTACATGTGTATTTGCTTGCAATTCTTTAGAGTGTAGCATGTAACTTTTTTTCTTGAAAGCATTCTAATGATTTCACGCTTATTTGAATTTGAAGTCCATAGTGTTTCTGAAAAATCAAAATACTTTATTTAGGAACACAGAATATAGACCTATATTTTGGGCTTCCATGTTCACAAATGTAGTAACTAATGATAAAAAGAGACTAATTTATTTGTAAGGAAGAAATTGGGAATTTAATTGAAAAATGAATAATAATATTCTCTAAAGTCTTTGGGAATTTCAAAGACTCCTTTCCTAGYGGAAATTGAAGAGGGTTTGAAAAATAAGAGGGTTTATTTTGGCTCCCTTACTGTCTTAGTGTAAACAACAAAAGCTATCTTCATGAAGAGACTTGGTCATAGTGCTTGTGGGTGAGGCTTTGAAATTCCAGGAAAAGAGGAAATACCTGCTGCTAATGCATAGACCAMAGAAGATTTGCTCTCAGTGATGGAGAACCAGGTTGGGAGTACTTCAGCTATCAGTAATGATACAAATCCATGGGGCCTGAGGCATCAACCTCACTTAAGTCCTCAGGARAAGAATAAAGCCCTGGAAGCCTGGAAACCATTTCCAAATACAGAAGGTCAAGAAGAGAAGTCTTGTCCTGGGCTGAGAGAAGTCGATATGGATTTACAAAGGAGAAACCATGATTAACCAACCTAGTAGCTTTCTATAACGAGGCAACTGGCCTGGTGGATGAGGGCAGCATAGTGAAGGTAGTTTACCTTGACTTTAAAACAGCTTTTTACATTGGCTGCAAAACAATCTCACAKGGAAACTGCTGAAGTTAAGTGGACAGTGAGGTGGATCAAAACCTTACAGAATGGCCAGGCCATTGAAACAGGTCACCCAGATGGTTGTGTAGTCTCCATCTGCAGAAAAAACTGTTTTGTCCATGTAGCTACAGCTGATTCTTGTAGCTGACCCTGATTAAGCTGGGGATTTTAAGCAGATGAACTCCAGAAGTCCCCTCCAGCCTCAATTCTGTGTTTCTGTGATTCTGCCATTAGAGGAACTACACAGKGGGTCACACTTGACCACAGACCAGAGGTTGCATGGAGGGAAATACATGTTTATTTCCACTAATTTATTAGCCTTCCTTCCAGCTYAGTCTTTGGCCTAGTACTCCATTTATACCAGGACAAAATGTGTGTCTCTGGGCTGTGTCCTCTAGAAAGGTTAATTCACTAATCTTAGGAAAATATTTGATTTAGGTTGCTCCAGACTAAATGTGTCAATCTTTCTACCTTGAGACCTGAAGGTATTTTTTTAGTACAACAGGACAGTGCCCTTAGCGATTACAATGTCTGATTGATTGGCTGCAATCTATAATACTGCAGGTATGACATTATCCTCTTGCCATAGTGCTGTTGCTTCTGAGTTCAGCTGAGGTGCAATTTCACCAGGACTATTTCAGCACTTCGTTTCACTGAGCTTAACCTTAAAAAGACATTATCGATTTTCCATCTAAACTGCAATATTGCAGACTGAAATAACTAGACAAATTTATGTTTATTATAAAAAAAAAAAAATATGCAATATATGCAATAAACAAGCTGCTCATTACATGTCTTGAGGTAAGTTACATAAATCATAAACCACCTAGCCACTGTACAGGAGGATTTTTACTGTAGCATGGGAAGAGCTCAGACAAAAATAAAGGAAAAACTTTTCTTAAGTTGCAAACAAAAAAGAAAAAGCAAACTCTGCCTTTTCTAAAGAATGACGATGTTGACTGTAATAGTTTATGAAAATATGTGCTTTGTTTTCATTAATACTCATTTAATTATTAAGATAATTATTAATATTAAGATAAATATTAATAGTAAGATGAAATGGTTTCTATTCTGGGTTAAATCAGTGCTAACTGAAAATGGCTTATGACCCTTTCTGGACATTTTTATTAAAAACAAAAAAACCAGCGGTTTTGAAATTGTAAGCTTACATGGATTGATGAGATTTTACATTTCATACTTAAATTTGTGTATTTTCTGTATTTTCTGTCAATCTGTGAGATTGGGCATGTATGTTTGTATGAACAATGAAACAGWCACAAAATAATATTTGCCTTTAATTTATTAAATTATAGGAGATGCTTTTGTGAATGACATTATGAAAATGTATTCCTAGCAGTTAGWAAAGATCCACTTGTGTACCAAATGGGGAAAAAAAAAAAGATCAGTGAGAAGAAACCTCCAATAATTAATGTTGCTGAGTGTCTTACATAGATGAGAAGACCTGTTTCTTTTCGTATACATTATTTTCTTTTAATTTGAAATTTAGAAATGTAGGAAAGAATCTAAACGGAAAATTATTTTTGCCAATAATATTTGCATTTTTTTCTCTAGACAAGACAGATAGAGCTGCAATAGTGAGTGTCACAGAAATGAGCCCTTTATTTCCTCMTGCACCACCTCATCTATTGTCTGTGCTTGGCTGTAATTGCTGAATTCACAGCAGGCATCTGTTATAAAATTACTCAATTCATTACTCTTGATTTTGGGAAATGAACAGTCGTACACAAGAGACATGAGAATTTATAAAGATGAAAGTGAGGCACAAATATTATTTAATCTTTTTTTAGAAACTGTACACAAAATGTCTCCTGGCTGCTTTTAGCATCTCTGAGTTTAATCACTGACTTAGTTGGGAGCACTTCCACATTGACTGGCAAGTAGAGGTTTTTACTTGAGTGAAAGGTTTCTTGATGAGACACATACAGCTATTCACACACAGCTTTGATATTTGGTGAGTCTTCATAAAACACATCCAGTTCTGAAAAACAACATACAAATGAGGATTRCTTTGGCTGAAGTTATTTGTAGATGGCTGTATTCTCTAGTACAATAGATGTTGCCAGTCTAACTAGAGCCTRTCTCAGTTGCTCTGATGACCTTATATTCCTATACAGTAATACCGGGCAGAACAAAGAAAACTTTTAAAGAATCAAAATGGAAGCCCTAGCATTACAATTTCTGATACTTTAAAATCCATTAARGTTTTGTTTTGTTTTCTGTAGTTCATCGATGATCAGAAAAGAGTCATAGTCCTACCAACAAATGGAAGTAAGGTGAAAGCAAGTCAAAATGAGTAGTRAAAACAGATAAATTATCAAGCATAGGAATTATTTTTCATTTAGCATTGGAGAAAGCCCAGGATAAAGTCGGTGACTCCAGAATACTGAGAGGTCTGAGCTGATATTCTCACAGCTGAGAAAACTGATGGGTTATCTCTCTCTTGTTTCTGGGACTACCTGTTAGAATTCACAAGATTGATGGCTAGAAACCTGTTGGGCACAACTACTGTCTGTAACGTTTTCCTGAGGATGGTATCATCCTCTGAAGTTACATAATTCGGATGCTGTTAGAACAAATCTATTAACCTTTCAGAGTACTGAAAGTCTAAAAGTTGGACTATGGATTTCCATAATCTCCTACGGAAGGACTATTGTGGATTAAATACCTTTTAATACAAATGTCTGTTGATGGAGACAGGGTTGCAATAAAATATAAAAGTTGCAATAAAATATAAAAGTTGCAATAATTGGCAAGAGGAGAACCATATTTTCAATTTTAAATATTTAAGGTAATACATCACGTTGATATTAAGCAATAACTGCATCATTATATATACAATGCACAAACAAATGCCTGCAAGAACTTACTTCAAAATTTCTATCTTTGAGTAGGTTCTGTAATTTAGTATATTTTTCAAGTCCTTCTAACACCAGAACCTATAATAAATTGTTTCAAATTTCTTATAATCAGGTTCTGACCAATAACATACAATATTTTAATAATGAGATCTTGGCTAAAGTAAGATAGTGCAATTTGAAATAATTTATAGAATTCTTGACAGGTTCAGAAAAATGGAAATATCCTAAGGATTAAGAAAATAGTGTTACAGAGCACATTAAAATATGCTCACATGTATTTCAATACCTTGCATTATATGTAAAATTATAAATATGTTTGGGCTGCAGCCTCAGATTTATCAGWTCTTGCTTTACACGTGTTGCTAATGTGTTTTGATTTATTTGCCTTTCCCTGCTTCCCCCATTTCATATATTTATTCAAAAAGCGTGGAAGGACTGTAGAATGAAGGATTRTTTCTTGATTGTCCATGCTTTAGCATTGACATTGACAGATTCCTAGCAAAAATGAAAATGTTTGTRATTTATCAAAAATAAAGATTCTAGATCATTGACAAAGCAGGTAKAGATTCAACACAGGACTTTTCTGAGTCAAACATGACACAAGACAGAATAAAAATGAAATTGATGATACTACATCATCTGACCATATTTGGAAAGGAAACTTTGTTCTATTTGGAAACAGTTTGTTTCTTTCCTTTAATTGATGATTAAACTGTASAGCTGCATTATGTTTTTATAGAGTAGTACTGGCCTGGATTTGAATCTCAGAAAAATAAACTTTAATTATTAAGGTGGAGGGGAATTCCATTCTACCCGAGTTAACTTTCAAGAGTTCAATGAACCACAGAGTGTTGTGCATTTACTGATATATTTACACTTTATAATGAAGATTTCAGTCTTTTTTTTTTTCTTATTTTACAATTATTTCCTTCATATTCTTAGGCATTTTTGTGAATTAGAAGTGATAATATCCCAGGTAGAAGATGATGGTTCAGTCATAAATGATCTCCTATAAGTTCAGTCATAAATGATCTCCTATAACTATTGTTAATGATGACAAAGCTGACACAATATGTATAAATAGTTGCATACAGAACCAGTTAAATATTTTGCACTCAGAATGTTTTTACATTGCTCTTCATTAGTTTTTCTGTAAGCCTCAGCATTGTAGAGCTACACTGCTTTTGGAAGATTGTAGCATTTGATTTTGCTGTTATCAAACTCCCTAAAGTCATCACTTTTTTATATGCTAGAAAGCCAATTATTAAAGCGTATCTGTAAAGCTACAATAATTTTATTATTGTAAGGCTTCAAAATGCCAGACATAACTAGACTTCTTTCCAGTGTTAGGCATTTCATAAACATGTTTACTAGGTATTGATAGAGCATATCACACTTTTTTGTGCTGTAATGTATCTTTGTGGCAACCTTGCTATGAATGTGCTTACAAAGACAATCACACTCAAAGATGAGAGACATCATTCTCATCTCATTTTGGTTTTATGCCAATTAAAACTCAATAGAGTAGTCCAGATTCATAGATGGAATTACTCTGTAGACACAACTAACATCAGAATTGATCTCTTAACTAGCGTACAAAATACAGCTCTGCCAAGAACAATCAAATAGGAAGTGGCTTTGGCAATCAAATCCAAAAATCATAGCCTTAATCAAACTGATATTATTTTTGCCAAGTCCAAATATGAGTAACTTTATAACAAAATAACAAAATATTTGACATGAAGTAGTAGGATTTGGGGGCTTTTGTAATAGAATTTAACAAAAGCGAGCTAAAGTCACTTTATTGCAGGGGAAATACTTCCATCTGTTGTTTAGTAGTCTACAGAATACAGTTCTTGTCCRTTTGATGACATATACCTTCCAGAAATACCAAGTTTTAGCTTCCATATGTGTATTTTCTACATCTATTTCTCATGTTCAATCACAATGCTCTCATCTCTAATCTACAGAATATTTGTGTTTAGCCTAGGTGATTTGGTTTCTGTTCCTCTTCTTAATCAGCAACTTCATATAAACAACCTCTGAAGTAATGGGACTGAGATTCAGATTTTCAGCTTTGTGAAGATTCAATCTAGAAAGCCAGAGAGCCAGCCTAGCCTTCTGTGCTGGTTTTGGCTGGGACAGATTTAATTCTGTTCACAGTTGCTGGTATGGGACAGTGTTTCATGATTTGTGCTGGAAACAGCACTGATAACACAGGGATATTTTATTGATTGCTGATCCGTGCTTGCACAGAGTCATGGCCTTTTCTGCTTCTCACACCAACCCACCAGCACACATGTGGAGATGCACAAGAATCTGGAAGGGGACACAGCCAGGAGAACTGATCCCAAATGACCAAAGAAATGTTTCATAACATATGGAGTCATGCACAGCAATAAATTAGGGAGAAGGCTGRGAGCTGCTGCTTGAGGACTGGCTGGGCATTGATTCACTGGTGGTGCCCAATTATTTTAATTTGTATTTCTTGGGGTTTGTTTCTCTCAGTTATTTTACTTTTCATAGCAATATTATTATAAATATTATGAATATTTAATGATATTTCAGTTATTAAACTGTTCTTATCTGAACCTACAAGTTTTCCTGACACTGTTTTACACCACARCGACACAGACTCTGAGATTCAGAAGGCTGAATATGACTTCTTTATTTTCARGATGTGTCTCCCGTATATACTATTTTACGTAGACCAATTTGATTGGWGAAACAAAGGCAAACTTCTTTWAACACATTAGTCAGACCAGAGGGACGTCAAGAAGTAGTCCCTCATAGGAAAATGGTTGAATAACATAAGTACAGTTACAAAAATATTTCTCCTGTTTACAGAAAAGAATTTCAGAAAACTAAAACACCTCAGGCATGGAACCAGGGCTACGTTTTCCCACTTTTATTCTTCCAGTTCTCTTGCCTCCATCCTGCTGACTGAGGGAGTGAGTGAGCAGCTGTGTGGTGCTTGCTTGCTGACAGATGCTAAACTAGGACAGTTTATGCAGCTTATTAAATCTCACACAAAGGGAGATAAAGGAATAACTGGCTTGGATCATGTTAGGACTCCARCAGGTAGAAACGTTGTAATAGCTGCAGAGGTGGAACCTGCTTAATCTATTGAAAGTGTTCTGACTTGTAGGATGGACAGATTGAGAATTAAACTCTTTGCTAGTTTGAAGCTTGTAATCTGTTTACTTGTTATCTTCCCCCTAACCCCTCTTTTGATATTACCAAGTAGTTCCTACCCTAACTCAAAAGAACAGGGGAAAACAGGAAGAATTACTTTTACTTGCAAAGTGTCTAGATAGGTTGTGAAGCTCAAGAAAGTCAAACTCACAAAGAAATATGGTCATTTAGAGTCTAATCCCATGGTTTTTGTTTAATTAAGTATAACTTTGTGGATAACTAATTTGTCTTAAACTAAGAGATTTRCCTAACTGATTTGTCTTAAACTCAGAGAAAGATTTACCTTATCCTTTTACCATTCTTTAACCAGATAATATATAATCTCAAATACTTTCACAGTTAATTTTAATAGATATCAAAAACATGAACTTGCTTTTCCTGTTGTTTTATTTTCTTATTGCAAGATATTGCAGAGAAACAAGATGACATGGTCAGCTATTCAGCATATCCATAGTTATAGATATTATCTGGCTTTCCTGCTGGCACGATCAACCATCTTACAGTACCGCCAAGCTTTTTCGAACCTCTTTAGGAGTAGAAGATGGTTGCTCTACATYAGCTCTTATTTCACATGAGCTAAAGCATTCTCTGTGCTGATAGATTTATGGTTAAGGTGGCTGCAGAAATGTTCCCACCATCAGTGCATAATGGATACTTTGTCAGTAAGCAATTTGCCTCCATTCATGGAGGTTCAATTACCAGCCTTGCTGGACTGATGACGTTTTTGAGTGCATCATGGAGCTTTAGYGTTTCCTGCTTCTGTGTGTGTGACAGTAGTGCATCTGTGGTCTGATCCAAGTAGATACGTCATACAGATCTGCACTGTTTTGGTTGGGGTAGAATTAATTTTCTTCATAATAGCCAGTGTGAAGCTGTGCTCTGAATTTTCCTGAAAGCAGGGTAGATAACATGGGGACACTTTAGCTATTGCTGAGCAGTGCTTATGTAAGGTCTTTTCTGCACCTCACCCCACCTCACCAGTGAGGAGGCTGCGGGTGCACAAGAAGTTGGGAGGGGAGACCGCCAGGACAGCTGATCCAAACTGACTAAAGGAATATTCCAGATCATACGGTGTCATGGTCAGCATATAGAGCTGGGGGGCAGGGGAGAAGAAGAAGAAAAGTTGGAATGTCTGGAGTGATGGCATTTGTCTTCCCGAATCACCACTATGTATTATGGAGCTCTGCTTTCCTGAGGATGACTGAAAATCTCCCTGCCAATGGGAAAGGAGTAAATTAACTTCTTGTTTTCCTTTCCTTGCATTTGCAGCTTTTGCTTTATCTATTAAACTSTCTTTAGTTCAACCCATGAGTTTCCTCAGTTTTATCTTTTTGATTCTCTCCCTCATCCCACTGGGTGTGAGTGAGCAAGCAGCTGGGTAGGGCTGAGTTGCTGGCTGGGATTAAAACATGACAAGATTAAAGATCATTTAGARTTTCTTTTCAAATACTTCCCTACATGAGGCCTTATGTGCATACTAGTGATTGCAGAGGATCAATGGCACTTCTCTCTACAAGGGATAACCTTTGCCAAGCTTGATGAGGTGATTTGTGTCTGCAGTACCATGACTCCCATCGATTAAGGATTGTTGCAGCAGCAATGGCATGCATCAGTCTGGTATTCCAAAAGCATTTCTTTGCTCAGGCTCTTTAGATTAATGGCAGTATAGTCCAGGTCAGAATCAAAATTCTTGCAGGAGCACCATTTCTACTGTATTTTGTTATTGCAAATAAATAGTTTTAGTACTGATATTTTATTCATCATTTGCATTTCATGAGTTTCTAAGCCTGCAGTGTGCAGTACACAGTGAATATGTTCAATTTTTTTTTTTTTTAATAATTGTGTATTAACAAACTGTCCATGATTGCTGCTGGGTCATTTCTTTCCACTTATCAAATTGGGGAAATGAATAAATGTAATTTCAGTTTATAAAAGCATGTGTGGGGCTAAATTCATAAAGGGTAACCCTTTGTAGCTCTCCTTATGGGTTAATTAGATCCTGCATAATGGTACTTTAATCAATACAAGATAGCTTGAAGAARTGAGTAGCAACAGCTAATATTGAAAAAATCCCAAGATCTAAGAAAAATCTGACCATCTGTACTTTTGTAATATATAGGAAAGAGATGCAATGAGGGTGCATGTCTGTTCACAACTGTCTCACTGGATAAGTATTTCTTTATGAACATCACTGAAAATAATACCATAGAAATTTAGGAAATATAGTACCTTCCTTATGGTTAATTTTTCTGATTGGATTTCTAAATCCTTGTCTCCTAGCTGTCTTAATAGTTTTCTGGTCAGAGGTACATAAAGTACCAATGAGTGTTTAACAGTATTAAAGCACTAAG
>QVAJ01000025.1:2559146-2586477 GCA_003546035.1 Mixornis gularis | reverse complement strand
TTCTATGTTATTTCTTGTTATGGGTACTAATGATATTATTCATAAGGAAAATATAACCTTTGGCAGTATTTGAAAAGGAAAAATATATATGGTTAAGTACTTYATTATTCTTGTTTTTTGAGGTCCATATCATGTCATTGATTTTTAAGCAGAACTCTATTGATTTCCTAGAAACCTATGCTTAAAAATCAATGACACAATACAGCCCTAATAAAGTGGTGACTTCCATAGTGCTATAAATTGTATTTTTGTTTTTAAAATATAAAATGCATCTATCTTAAGCCCTACAGGCAGGGTTTTTTTATACTTGGTAACCAGCACAATTTAGAGAAGACTTCAAGAGGCTTTTTATGGCAGAGAAAGCATGGAAAGGATTCCTRCTCTAGACAGTAGGGTGAAAGAGTGGATCCCCTGTTCTACAGCATTTTTTTTGTAAATCTGGAGTAAACATTTTTGATATCACTGGTGGGAAACAGTTTTGCTTGATAACTGATCCTAAAGCAACGGCTACAGCCCTCTCTCAGACAGACACAAAGGTAATTCTGAGCAGATCAAGAATGAAGTATTCCTGAGATAACTGCACAATGTTCTAGAGCAGCTCAGTGCTACAATGCAAATAGCAATCTCTTTTAAACTGTGATTCTTAATCTTTTTGTCTCTGAAACTAACTAGRTGTGAGAATTTTGATGAATGCTTCAGTGTAATCCTATGTAATTTGATGTTGCATGTAAATCTCTTTTATAGGTCCCTATAGATGGAATTTATTGCGGCAAATACCTTGTCATCAGAAGGATAAATGCCTGCATTAGCATTTCTGCAATAAAATCAGAAGCTAAGTGGTGAAGGCCACAGACACCTCAAACCTGGGTTCCTCTGCTCTGCATTAAGTGCTGGAGTTTTTATTACTTGCGGTAGGGAAGCCATTGCCAATGCTCACAAGGAACTGCTTATCCCTGCTTCTCTGGGTCCTGTTTGATGGAGGTCTCCTAACACCAYTGCATCCACAACCACAAGAGATTTTAGAAGCACAGCCAAGAGAAGATGTTGTCCCAGTGCCAGGGAGGAGATCATCTGCCCAGCGAGTCAAACGAGGCTGGGTGTGGAATCAATTTTTTGTGCTGGAGGAGTACATGGGCTCTGAACCTCAGTATGTGGGAAAGGTAATTTTTTTTGCTATTTCTTTAAAAGTTCAAATGATATAGACAAGTAGTATAATATGTTATAAATGTGTATCTGTTTCTGGTGGGACAAATCTTCTTCAACTGGCAGTACTTCTCTCTGCTCATTTTTACCTAGCCTCATTTTTATCTAGCCTTTCCTGTAGTCACTATATACTTTCTGTCTTTTCATGTTTGTCTTATTTCCCCATTCTTGCTTTTGGAATTAAACAAAAATAACATCAACAACAACAATAAACACAAACAAACAAACAAAATAAGAGAGTTCTGATATGTCTGTGTTTCACAACTAATTTTAATTGAAACTACTGTAATAGCATATTTGATTTTTAGCAGCAAACATTGTCCTGATATCACAAAATAAGGTATAAACCTTAAATCTCAAGCCCAGAATGCACAGTGATTCCTGTGATTGATATGGCTATTCCAAGTCAGTTTTCAGCTAATGAAGACACATCTTGTTTTGATCTGTTGTCTAATGTTTCAGAACCATTTACTTTTMTTTCTGATTGTTCAGATTGTTTTCAAGTATTTCTAATATGTTTTATTGCTTCATTATTCAGTGTTCTGCACTATAGCTTTTATACTGTATGTAGACATGCACAATCATACCTGCAGAGAATTTTTGCAATTCTCTCTCTCATTATTGTCCACTGTTTCTGTAAGAGGGCATAAGTAATTGAAAGAAAAGTATTTGAGGAGCGTAGGGGTGRTGAATTTAAATAACAGAGTTTTCAGACAGGAAAGCTGAAAGGGACACCTGAAGAAAATCTTAGCAGAGTGTATAATTGGATGCTGTGTATAATTTTCAGTTTAAGTAGAGGACCTTACTCAGTGGAAAGAACAAGTCAAGAATTTGTTTCCTGGGTCCCCAAATGTCACTTCCCTATACAGCAAGGTTTGAAATTCACCTACTGTAAAAATGAGTCCTTACGCTTCAGTTTTTACTTTTATACCATTGTGAACCTGGTTTTTGTTTTGTTTTGGTTTTTTGTGCACAAGTGGGAAATCTCTTTTTTTTTTTCCTAAATATAAATAAATCAGCAGAAAATTATTTTTTCCTCCTACCCATCCAGAAAACTGTTCTGATGATGTATAAATAAAACACTAGATTATTTAACAAGGCAGCTAAAAATGTACTTGGATATTGCACRTGAAGTTAGGGTTGTGTTAAATCCTAAAATATATTGGTCAAAGCAATTTGCATAGCAGTGTATTTGTATCACAAAGTTAATACAATGAGTATGTTGTTAAGTCTGAAGAAAGGGGGACCACATAATGACAAAAAATCATAATTTTGATATCCAGTTGATACAAGTTACACTTTCTCCAACACATACCTTTGTTCTGGCACCTCGCTGAAGATGCCAACAAAACTCTTATCACATCCAATGCTGTAGCACAGGCAATGTGATTGCTGTGCCTTCAATGTCAAAAGACAGAGAAATTACTGCTGTGTCATTATACTTTCGCTAGTCTTTATTCCTTTGTGTAAGTTTTTCTTGGTAATCATTAAGGGTCAGTTCAAAAATGGACTATCATCAATATACTAATGAATCAGCTTCTTCCTTTGTCCTGTTTTTGCTCCACTGACATTAAGTTTATCGGCAACTTTAGAAGTGATGGGATATTTTCATTAAAAGTGACACTTATCACAGATTTACCTGGAATATTTTTACCTCTTAAGACTTTTTTGAACTGTTACAAATTGTGGGACACTTGTCAAGTATGAAAAAAGTTAAAAAGTCAGACCCCTTTTTTTAAAGTCAAAAGACACCCTTCTAGAATAGACCAATTAATTCTAGGTAATAACTTTTTTCAACAATTTTTATTTTGATGYTTATCACAGCTTGTTTTATCTATATAAACTATTTGCTTTAATATAACTGAAAAAAAAMCCAAACCCTGCTACTCTTTGTATGTCATCTCTGCTGAATCTTGTAAAAACAGAACACAAACAAATAAGCAAAACCAAGATGGAGACGTTTGTGTTTTCCCCTTATTTTCCACAAAGATCGCAATGAAGGTATAACACTGAAAGAGAGAAGTTCCTTAGAGAAATTGTGTTTTTAAATCCAGATAGCAAAAACTAAGCTTCWTATAATTTCAAACTATTGTCAACCTACTAAAATATACCCACTGGTCGCTAATCAATATCTTTACATCTTGTGCAATTTTTTAAAATCACATGAATTTTTTAAGGTTTTAAATGTAGTTGACTTCTGGATGGGTGGCAGAACTAAATCTGCAGAAATAAATGATTCACCAAAATGAAACATTTATTCCAAAAGCATGTGTTTTCAATTTAATTCTTYTTATAATGCTACTGCTCTATATTTTAAAGTGGTAATAAGTATATTATAAAGTGTAGGATATTTCATGTGACCTGAAATCACAAGGGTTTTATCTTCTTCGAGCCATGATATCAGGACACCTGTGCATAGGCATTTATATTGCTTGTTATAGAACTACTGCGCTAATAATGGCACAACAATTTATAAATAGGAGTTTAATCTATCTATTAAATCAGCTGACAGTTTCACTAAACAGTTGAGGGTGACTAGCTAATATTGCAAACCTTCTGTAAGAGAATACAGATTTACAGAAATAATGTCTTCTGTTATCAGCCAGTGCAATTCCTTTCAGGACTGTTTTTAGAAAAATGTCTCAGGAAATATCAGGTTGTAARTCAAAATACAGTTTACAAACTGATGGGAATTAGTTTACAGGTTGTGATTTTGAAATAGTGCTTGAAGCTTACACATTAAAAGCATTTAACCTGATTATTAAGTTTGAGAATCTGCTAGTGTAATCCGGAAGAGGAATAAAAATCCATCAGATTGATAARCAGAAGATAACCCTCTTTGCTCAAMATTCATTAAGCAGATCCAGTCTAAAAAGTAAAATTAGAGCATGGTATTACCGTCTGACCCATGAAGATGGACAGGGTGCCAGAGTAAAATCATGCTTGCTCATTTACTTTGCAGTGYTTTGCTTGTTTTCCTGGTACTGTGAAGCTCCAGAAGGCCAAGCAAAACTAGCACATGTGTRGATGAAGGCAAAAARGTGTGGTGTGGGGTTTTTGGTTTTTTGTGGGTTTTTCTTTTGGGTTTTTTTGGGTTGGTTTTTTTTTTGTTTGTTTGTTTGTTTGTTTGGGGTTTTTTTTGTGCAAAAGCTCAGGTCCCAGTGAATGGTGACAGAAATCATCAGAGGATCCGGTCCTCAAGAATGAGCAAGTCCCAGCACAGTTTGTGCCCACAAACAATGTAGCAGTTTTAATTGCCCTTATTCAAGGATAGTGGAAGGGGCTGCAGCCCCAACCAGAACACTACAAATATGTGTGTAATCTTTCTTTATTGTTGTGTTTCAACAGTGACTTACAGAGGGAGTAAAATAAACTAAAAGTTCAAGAGAATAACATGGTCAAGATAATACTAGCAAAAGTTTTAGTTGAGCTGCATGTGGCATCTTCCCTTTATATGTGTCTTTGCATTCTTAGTGTGTAAACGCATCACGTCTGTCTTTGTTGTACACCTGCACAATTGCTTCCAGTGTGATTTTTTGTTGTTGTTGTTGTTGTCTGTCCCCAAGTTTGCAGAGACAGGCATATGGTAGCTTGTACTAGATGCAGAATGGGTGCATAGGAAAAGATTGCAAAGTCCTCTTCAATGTAACATCCATTTCTCTTCTATTTTCCAGTGTAGGGAAAAAAAAATCCCAGAACCTCAACTTACCAGATATTTTCTTGCCCATGAATAACCTATGTTTTACAACAGTTTGTTCYTTAAACTTCTGTCACATTAATGCATGCTCACATAAAAACTCCTTCAGATATTTTTGTTAAAAAAGGATGCTGACAAATTTAATACTCTCAACTGCTCTATGGCAGTACAGGATAATGTAACAATATGGTATTTTTCATCTGACTCAGTCCTGAGAAAGCCTCATCTTCTTCAAAGGTTTGCTCATATATCAAGGCAGAAAGAGTGCTGATTTGGAGGAAGCAGAGCTCTATATCTGTGAGCAGAACAGTGTGCTTTTTTGAAACCTTGTAATTTATCCTCTGCATCTGAAATATGAGCATAGAATTCATTTGTGCATTTTAAGTGGATAATTTTAATATAATGGAAATTATGTTGAACACCTTCCATCAGGTTTAAATCAACATTTACTTCTGAATACACACTCTATTTTTTACAGTTATTTTACCCCTTGGGTGAGTGTCTGGATGACAGAGCAGTGTGTAAAGGAAATTTTGCAYTGCTTGTTTTGAATCTGTTCAGGCGAACAATTTTAGAGTGCAGTGGCTATAATTTTGGCATTATTCATAAGGACTGAGTCAACTTGAAAGAAAAATAAAATTTAAGGAAAAGAAATACGTGCAGTGAATTTGAAAGCTGCTTCCCTTTGAAGGAAAAAGAAAARCTTAAATCTATTCATAAATGTACCYTGATTAAACTTATCTTTTTAAAATTGTATTGCTACAAAATCTCTAGTAAGATGATCACAATAATATTTCATTTAAGATTGTCAAAAAGGTTTTGTAATTTATCAGATTCCATTCCCACAACTGAAGTAACAATATTAAAGGTAGCCGTRTATTATTTCCATTAGACATTTGCACAATGCCATCATCAAGGAGATGAAAATTGTTTCAGGGACTGCTGCTAGTAATGTATTAATTGACTCCCATGATGCAGGACATCACAGTTACTCATTTCTTGATTTTAATATGAAAGGTATGCTATGTATACGAATGAGCTTGTTGAGTATGTCAAACATATACTCACCTCTGTCTGCTGRCATCAAAGTGAAATCTTGTTGGGCCTTAGTGGTCTTTAGATAGTAATTTAAAGAGCAATCAKGCATGATCACATTAACCTGGCTTACTAAATTGGCTTACGGAGTTTACACCATGCACATATTCAAGCAAAAGCACTGTCACAATTTATTACGGACAAGGAAACTGATGAGGAGAATTAAAATGGTAAAAAAGGTGTAAGAGGAATCAGGACYGGTATCAGAATTCTGGATTTGTTTTCTTGCTCTGTTGAGCTGAGACCTTTGTCTCTACCAGTTATGTCTATCTGGTGAAAAAACRTGATGACTTTAAAAGCTTTGCATCCTGTGTATTGCACAGAGTATGTGAGACAGAAAGTAATTTTGACAGTTGCACGTGAAAGTGTGAGAAGGAAATGGAACCATGGAAACACAAAACCCCCATGAGCAAGTCAGACTTGCATTTAATGTTTACTCCTGAAAGCTTAGCTTTTTACAAGGCATACAAAGACATACAGCAGAGATGAACAACTTGCAACAGAATGTTTATTATTGATCTAGTGGCTTCACTTTGTTTAGTGATTTGTTTAGGTAGCTCATAGAAGGAAAATTAAGAGCATAGTAGTAGTAAGACCTCTGGCCTGTGGTCCTTTACATTGATGAAAATTGTATGAGGTATTTGGAGCTGAAAAAAAAGGACTGTGTTTTCACTGATTGCGTGAGAGAGGAGAGAGAGTGAGCTCAGGACAAGGAGAGATCAAAATAAAAAGGAAGGATCAACTTCTTGAGCTGTCACCCACATTTTAGAGGATGTAGAAGGTTGAGGTTATTTTTCTGAACAGCTAAGGAGGTCACAGACTGGAAGATTTCAAACTCTAAAGTTTAGCAGGCTGTATTATGCAAGAATTCAGTGATCACTGTAGAAGATTCAGAGCCTGCAGAAATGGTCCTGTTAGAATGAATAACTGGGTCTCACAACACCTCTGAACACAGCTGAGTGTATGGTGCTAAYGGTGCTTGCGTGTGCCTGAAATTTATGTTGCCAACACAGATGGAGAAATACAAATGAGCTTGTGGAAATTAAACTGCTAAAGAAAAATCTTAYACCTATCGTAGTTTTATTTGGAATGCTTCTGTATAAATGGCTTCATTTGGGCAGGAAGTTTATTTAAACAGGAAAAKATGGGAAAAGATAATTTAAAAAAATATTTAGAAATTCTTCATAGGACTTAAGARGAACAGACAAACCAAAACATGGTGTCCTCTTTTAATCAAAAAAAAAAAAAATTAAGATTTTAAATTTGTTTAATCTAAATAYGGAGTTTGGCTGAAAATTTTTGATTCAGCTGGTAGACATTATATTATTGATAGTGAGTGAGATCAGACATGGGCATGTATTCTGTATGTCAGCAATGCAAGCTGAATTTATAACAAGTGAAACATTAGATCATCGATTAAAATTCAGCTGGGATCATGAGATCTACTTTCGGGAAGATCATCAGAATGCCAAGTGATAAATTAAATAGCATTTGCCAGACAGCAAAATGTGGGAAAATATTAAATACCTGTAGCCATTCTTGTATCTGGGTAACAATGTGTAAACAAAAATAACAAGGTTCAGAAATGGAATAAAATTTACGGTTGCTGCAACATGAAAGGTGTTAAAAAAAAAGGGATAGCATAACGCTTCACTTCAATGTGCTAAAAAAGTATAAATTTTCAGCAGGAAAACAAAAATTTACAGAAATATTAAAGAACTGCTAAGTGACAAGAGAATAGATTAAAGTTCAGGATTTCATATCTATGAGTGGAYTACTTTTTTCACAATGTGGACTTTGTTTCCTTTGCTCATTGTAGAGGGACACTGATTAGGCAGTAGAACAGCAATTGAAAAAAAAAAATTACACTGCAAGTTTCAAAAATATAAATAATTTATAATTCTACTTAAATAGCTGTCCAAATGTGCATATTTATTTAATTTGTATATTTATACAATTTTCACTGAAAAGCAGCACTATGGGGAGGGACCTGGATGTCCTTGTTGATGGCAAGTTGAACCTGAGCCAGCAGTGCCCTGGCAGCCAGGAGGGCCAACCCTGTCCTGGTGGGAATCAGGCACAGCATGGCCAGTCGGGCGAGGGAGGGGATTGTCCTGCTCTGCTCTGAGCTGGGGCGGCCTCACCTYGAGTGCTGGGGGCAGTTTTGGGTGCCACAACTTCAGAAAGACATTAAAATATCAGGGAATGTCCAAAGAAAGGCCACGAGGATGGTGGAGGCCATGAGGGGAAGCTGTATGAGGAGCAGCTGAGGTCACTTGGCCTGTTCAGCCTGGAAAAGAGGAGACTGAGGGGAGACCTCTGCACTTAAAACTTCTTTGTGAGGGGAAGCAGAGGGGCAGACACTGATCTCTTCTGTGGTGACCAGTGACAGGACCCAAGGGAAGGACMAGAAGTTGTGTCAGGGGAGGTTTMGGCTGGAGATTACAAATGAGTTTTTCACCCAGAARGTGTTTGGGCACTGGAACAGACTGCCCAGGGAAGTGGTCACAGCATCAGCCTGTGAGAGTTCAAGGAGCATTTGGACAATGCTCTTAGGCAAATGGTGTGAYTCTCTGAAGCTGTTCTGTGCAGGCAAGGCCTCAAAGTTCCTTGTGGGTCCCTTCCAACTCAGAATATGCTGTGATTCTGTGACTATTTCAATAAAATGCAAAGTTTTGAAAACACAGCATGAAAAATCACCACTGAAATTCAAAACCAAAGTATGAGCATGAAATAGAATGTAAYAAAATTAAAACTGAAATTCATTTTTTCCAAATAAAATGATAAATATCCTGAAACAAACAAAAAAACCACAAAAAACCCAAAAAAACCCCCACACTAACAAAAACCCAAAAACCCACAAAACAAACCCAAAACCCCACAGCTAGAATCAATCAATCATTAATAAATCATGCTTCATAAGATAAAAAATAATTTCCTATCAGCTCTCCAGCACCAACATATGGGAGAAGCTAACAAGTTAGAAGGTTATCTATCTCATCTTCAGTCACTGCAGTTAATATCCTTGCATGCATGTCATCAACAGAATGATTTGGACTGGCAGTCTTTTCAAATGCTGCCATTACATAATATGGTTTGTGATTTAGGGCCCTGAAAGTGTTTTAACAGCAGATCCTCTAAAGTGCAAAAACCCCTGTTCTTCTGAAGGCAATATAGCAAACCACAATTTCTGTAATATAACATAGAAAGCCATGGACTTGGAGCAAATATTGGTTTTATGGCAATGACCATTTCCCTCTCGGCAACGCTTCATCTCCCACAGGCTCTACCTGTCCTGTCATTCCTCTCCCTCTGGAGACAGCCATTCCCTAATCCTTTTTCCTGTCTCCCTGTATCTGATACCCACTCTGATGCAAAAGCTACAATCACCTTACTTGTTGCATAGGATCTGTTATGTATGCTATTAAATTCTGAGGAATTAACACAGTAAACAGCAGGTTTGAGCTCCACAGCTTCTCTTTCAGTTTCAGATAGACCTTGTGTTCCCAAAAGCTTGCTTATATTTTCCATACGTGTTGCTGAAATTAATTGTCTTTCATAAATGAACCTTGTCTTTATTACTTAACAATTATTTCATAAAACAGAGTAGATTACATTTTTTTTCTACCTGGGAAAAGAATGCAGAAAACTCAACATGAAAAGTCAAAAACGTTTGTAACAAAGAAAAGTGGAAACAGGCAGGATTTAAACTGAGGACATCATAATGATATATAAAAATAATCAAATATTATTTATATGCCCCAGTAGTGGAAAATAATTTTGTAATGGGAACACTATGGCATAGTTTTCTCTCTGTTGTCACTTGCTTATTTAGTCAATCTAAAYGGAGATTATAAAATCCCAAATAATCCAGTGACCTTCTAGAGGCATTTGCAGACTCTTAGATGATGTTGTTTCTAAGGGGGTGGAAGATGATCTAAAACATAAAAACAATCTGGTGTAAAACTGGCATTTTCCTTTCAGTATTTTTTTTAAACTCTGATAAGTTCCTTGGTGTAATTCACTGTGTGGTACCAGGTGCATGCGTTCTAAGACTGCTGCATGGCAGTGAAACATGTGCTCTATTAGCAGGAGAGGGTGAATTAGGAGAAAGGTGATTACATCCACACTGCTGGGTTACCTGTCTTTTCCCCACCCCACCCAGGAGCTGATCTCATAGAAGGTGAAAAAGGGAAGAGAAAAGCTGAAGACCTACCAATAAGAGAACACCATGTCCACTAGCATTGACTTATACTAAAATTAAAACAAATGTAGTTTTAATTTTTAGTAACTAGCTTAAATTTAATTTTTCTCTGGAGAAATTTTGTTTCATAAATACAATGGGTTTTGTCTAAATAGCTGTACACAGTAGTTATTCTTGTCTTTGCAACAAGAGAAAGAAGTGTGTGTAGAGAACAAAGCAAACTTGGAAAAAATTCCTGTCTTCTAGCATCAGCTGTAATTATAAAAAWTATTACCTTGCGTGCATTGTATTTATTGTCGCTGTCAGTCTCTGAATATGTAAGTTAGAGTTGTTATTGATTCTGTTATCAATGATTGATACTGTAATGACATTAAAACCTTGCTACTGCTTGCTAAAAAATAGATTTTCAGTAACAGATGGATTATTCACTCTTATTGCTGTGAAAGTACTTATCTGACCACTGAAAAAACATTACTGTATTTCATCCTGGAAACTATGATGCTGCATTCAGTATCAGTAAGGGTTTAGGCTGGGGCCTGTGCTTTTTAATGCCATCATAAATTATCTTGGAAAGTGTGAGAATATCCAGGGGAATGTTTGCCTTCAAATTAAGCTACTAGACTTACTGAAGACAAAGGGTAAATGGAAAAAATGTGAAAAAGACCTTATGAAACAGGAATAAAATAAGACATGAAATCTGATGTAAAGCAGTACACACTGTGGGAGGAGGGGAATAATTCCAATTTCAGTAATAAATTGTTGTGCTCCATGGAAATGATAATCTCTCTCAAATGAGATCTGTTTCATAATAGCTGTATGCACATTTGCTTAGTGTGTGGTGTGTGCCAAAACAAGCAAATGGGATGTTAGAAATCCTTAGCAGCAGCCGAAGGAAATAGATGTCATTAATACAGCTTTGTATCTAAATTTCTGGTGMGCTTTCCACACTGGGAATGATTTCTCTCAATCTCAGAGAACATGTTTCCCAAAGAACTGGGAAAAGTACAGACAAGGACAAAAGGTTGTCAGGACCTTTGGACTGACTCCTCAGTGAGGAGTTACTGAGTAAGATAGATTTCCTTAGCCTGGAAAAGAAAAAAAGAGGAGGAGTTATGATAGGTCTCAAAAATGTCTAGAACATAGGGGTGAGAATGAAGGGGGAAGATTCTGGCCTTCAGCAATGCAAGGTGTGTGGGGCACAAGTGAAGCCAACAGGTGGCACATTCAGAGCAAAGAAAATGAAGTGATTCTTCACAAAATTAATCAATCCAAACTAGGCAGCTCCATGCCACAGGTTGCTGCAGCGATAACAGAATTTTTCATGTTAATGATAAGCGAATGAAGAAATTAATTAATAAAAATCCATTTTCCAAAGTCTAATAACTGTAGTCACCACCAATATCTGCATGAACTACTGGACACTTGGAAATTATGTGGTGAACTGTGCTTTCTCTGACCTTCACTATGCCAGAGACAGAGTTCTGTGCTGGAGGCCACATGCACCCAGTGCAGCATACCTTGCTTTGGGGACCAACGGTAGTAATGGTTCTATGACAGACATGCTCCTCCACCTAGAATAAAATAATGRTAAGTGTTTATATTAGTCATGTTCCCAAAAAGTGACTCATTTAACTTTGTTGTAGGTGGTTTGGACAGTTTTATGGACAAGGAATTTCATCAAGTTAAGAAATCAATTTTAGATAGAAAAAATAGATTCTATTAAATAACATTTCTCCTAGTGAAAAATATAAACATTTGTCTTTATATGTAAAATGCAAACATCTGCAGTACTTCACAGAGCAATTTACTAATTGTTCTGTTGATTTGGCTATTTTAGTAATAATATTAGACTAAAAAAACATAAGACAGTAGTGCAGGTCACTATACAAATGTAATGCCAAGAAAAATGTCCAGTTAGCAAGAGGCTTGAGATGTTGTTGCAAATCTTCGTGCCTTTCAATATCTCATACTGCCAGCCATTTCACACTAAGTGCTTCTTTAGTTTTCTAGTGCATGTCATTGATGGTCCTTAAAGCATCCTTAAAAAGATCTGAGCCTCTTCTGGCCCCTTACACGTCCCCCAGAGGATCCCTTCTGTCTGAAGCTGACCTAAGCACAAAACACACTTGCTATGCTGAGGATGCAGCCCACACACTAAGTTTGTGATATGATTTTTTCCTTTCTGACTCTTAAGTGAGAGGGAACTAGCTCAGCCTATGCTCAGACCAACTTGGGAACGTGAGAGGATTTGATCAGGTGCAGTGAAACCTCCCAGAAAAGCTTATCATCCACATGCAGCATAAATGTGACAACCACAGTAGTACCTACACTCAAACTCAAACAGACTTGCAAAAGACAGACAGATACAAAGCACAGATATTCCTGTATGTCTTCTGCTGGGATATTTTTGCCCTCCTATGCAAATTTTGTGGCATTCTTATAAAAGGCAATAGGTGGTTTAAATTATATTTARCAATCTTTTTCATGAAAATAAAATGACCTCTTAAAGAGGGTAAGAGTTGTGATCGTGTCTTGTTAGTCTGATTGCCTGATAAGTTGAAAATCAAGTAAATGAAAGGGTTTTTTATTACACCTTCTGCTTTACTTCTGTGCAAGAATTCCTTCTTTGTCTTGCAAGCTTAAAAACCTTCAGAATTTTGTATGTTTGCATACAGTCTTTATATACAAAATCCCACATACAATGAAGGCGAGTAGGTGTTTTATGTGCTGGTTGAATAAGAACTTAGGCCTGTCAGGAATACATGCCAGCCTTTTGGTTTTTATTTAAGTTTTGGGTCTTCAAAAACCCTTTTCTGGTGTTCAGTTCTAGTTGTCCTTTAACGAAGTTTAAGGTGAGACACGAAGRGAGAGTTTTCTGTTCCAATATCCTAGAAGATAATGTCAATAAATGAGTTTTAATTAGTAAATCTTTTTCTATGTCACTGTGGCAGTGGGTAAACTCAAGTCCCTGACRATGATTCTGTGCCATCCACCAGAGGTTGTTCTGTTTAAGTATTTTCTCGCAGCACTGGTTTTCAGGAGTGATGTCTGAGTAAAATGTTGATCACAGCTGATTCTGAATCTTTTATGTTTTCTTGTACCTTGGTGTCAGTGTAAAATTACTATGTTGAAGAGAGTACAGTTTTTTACTGTTTCATAATGCAGTATCCAAAGATATTTTCTTTAGTGTGTCAAGTGGCAGATTTGGATAGTCAACAAGAGTTATTGTGTCAAATAACATCAGCCTATAAATATGTATGTATTACTGCTGATGTGAATTAAGGATTATAATAAAAGAGTGAGATAGGACAGTGTAATTGCTGTAACAATGTTGTTTTTTTTCTTGCTGTGAGAATTGAAGCATAAACTGTGGAGGAGAAAGCTAAGGAAAAAAGTCTTATTTGACATTATTAGTGCAGTATATATTTTCTAGAAACCAAGAGTAGTTTTCAGCACTGTCATATAAGCCAGTTAATGGCTCCTGCTTGTCAAATCCAGCTGTATCAGCCCAACAGTAGGTAACTGCTTGYAGTTTAATTGATGCCAGTATTAGAGTCCAAGAAAATAATCAATGAGTGTTTGCAGAATCAGGAGATTGCTGCACAAGCCAAATGAATTTTGGCAGACAGAATTTGTGCAGATTAGGGACCATTACAAAGATGCTGAAAACTTGAAAAACTGACCAGTACAACTGAAAATTTCTTTTCAGTAAAGGTATGCATTGCTGTGTTTCTTTTCAAAAGTAAAATATTTATTTATTTTGAGTAATTAATATGCTAATGAACTCACTTGATATTATCAAGAAGGCAGTTAAAAGGCAGTAACAAGTTAATGATTTATATTAAAAAAAACCCCAAAACTTGAGCTGCTTTTTTTGTGTAGCAAAATACTGAACCAAAAATAAATCATTCTTTCATTTGGATGCAAACAAGATTGGGTTTGGTTCTTTTTTATGTACTATTTTATTTACTCTATTCACCATTTTGACATGTTTATTGAACTATCATATCTGAAAGCTATTGTAAGGCCTGGTTCTGAAGTGCACTTGATCATTCCTTCTTCAGCAACCTCTGAGTCTTCTGCCAGGTGAGCCTGGTAGCAAATATAGCATAATTTTATTAYTCAGCCCAGGGTAATAAAATGAGATATATTAACAATTAAAAATAAATTAATGTCTAACCTATTATTTTGTTTTGGAGCAACACTTTTTTAAAAGAAATTGTAATTGATCCTACAAAAAAAAGAATTGTTCTGTCCTCTTTGTTTATTAGCCTGACTATAAAGTAGAGTGATTCAAAGACATGCTTTTATGGGCCTCATCACTAAGGCATCTGAACATTTCAATGACTATCCTTGCAGTGCCTCTGTGAGGTAAGAAAGTATCAGCTCTCTTCCCTAAGTAGGGAGCTGAGGCACAGGAAGACTGAATTATTTGCCTGAATAATTTACAAATTAATTTGAAACCTTACAACCGAGAGAATCCATCCTTCTGATTTTTCTAATTCTTGTTAAATGTGGGCTTTTTAATATAAATAATGGTCTACAGTTTGATATTGTCTGAATTGATAAGTAGGGAGTTGTGTCKCTGTTGAAGGACACAGTAGCAGGGAGCTGGGCAGATCTGCTTACCTGGAAATTAAATAAAGGATTACTGATTAAATTTTCCTACATCCAGCACTGCAGTGCTCTTTAGATTAAATAGTTAGCTACCAAGTCCATTCCTAGTCTTGACATTAATAATGTCAAATTTGTGACTGCAAGGTAAAAAGTTAGCTAAAGTAAGCTCAAGGGGAAGAGGGAAGGGGATTAAAGGTCAGTGCTGCCAAGTCTTTACGAGCCTACTATATTCATGGATCATCAAGATAAATGACAAAATTATTAAAATAACTGGCAAAACAGGCAGCCAAGAGTCTTGTGTTCATAACAGTCTGTCTGCCTTGTTTTTTATGGGTATTCACTTGCATTCCTTGTAATAGATTGTTCACATGTTTCTTTGGGGAGCCCAGCCCCAGAGACTGATTCCTAAGTAATGACTTCCTCAGTGTATTAAATAATTCTGACAGGCTGTTCATTTTCTTTAATTATCTCCAAGTATTAGTGGTTAAAAACTTGTAAAAAGTAATGGTATAAGAAATTAGCCTATTGACATTACYTTTCCTATAGGCTATGCAAGATAATAAGAAATATGTCCTGAATTTGATCACATTTTATGCGTTGTAGAGATAATTTTGTATTATTGGGGGAAATATAAAATGGTAATTTTTTGGGAGAAAAAAGACACATGAAATCCCTTTTTCCTATATCTAGGACAGGAACCAAAGGTTCTTTTATTCTGGGTGTTTGTGGGGAGTTTATGTCATGTTTGTTAGCGATGGACAGTCCATATGCTGAGTTAAATAGGTAAGCCAAAATTATTTGCTTCAGTAATTTGTCTCCAGTGTTACTTTCCAGTAATGTAACTCCAACTGTGGGAAAAAAAAGAAAATTGCARAGATAGAAATGGTTAAGTTTATTCAAGGACTTTTCAATGCCATTGATATTCTTTCATGACAATGTCTTAAAAAAACCTGAAAGTCATTCATAATGTTCATTAATATTATGCACTAAAGGACAAGATGAGCCTAAAACAATGCTTACAAAGTAAATAGAGACATTTTTTTAAGTGTTGTCAATACCCCACACATTTTGACAGAATTTGTTAAGAAAAAACATTTTCAGAAATTGTTTTTCAGATCCAGGGATTTTAAAATAAATTTTCATTTTATCYTGTTAAATTCCAGTTCACTTTACTTTATGCCACCACAAATTTTATAACCAGGTAATGAGATCTCCAAATCTTTACTTAAAGATACAATGCAAACTAAAGTTCRCTTCCATTTTGGGCTGTATCCAAAAATTAAATGGGACCTTTCTTAAAAAAACTCTTTTTAATTCTTTCAAAATTAACAAGCAATATTATGCTTCTTAAATTCTGAAGTCATAGCCATGTTTCAGAATTGTAACCAGATAGCTGGCAAATCTTCATGAGTGTTTTCATTCCAAATCAAAGAGTGCTTTTGAGGCAAATCTCTTTACCTTTCAGACTTACTCTAGTTTTGTTCATATCAGGAGAGGTCTTGGAGAGTGCAAACTAGATCACTTCTCCATAAAAAAAGCTGAGAGGATGCACTACATGAATTGGCACTTAGTCCACCGAACCAGATGAGATTTTGTTCGCAGCAGAAAACCCTGAGGTGCGTTTATTGCCTGCATCATTCCTCTCCATCAGCTGCTTCATTCTACAGAACACTCTCACTGGTTCACATTACCTGCTAACATAGGTACAGCTTGTGTCAAATAAAAAATAGATACAGAGACACTACCCGAAGCTAGGTGAGTCCTGGCATACTTAGTCAACCATCTTTCCCTAGATTTTGGTGAAATTTTCCAGTATGTTTAAGATGACCTAAGGAGCAGAAGGGATTTATACTGTCTAATGTAAAAAGGTGGGGTGGGGAAGAAATTATGCAAAATAGCAGTATAAAGCATGAGTGTATAATCTCAATTTTTGAGTAACTCTTAGTGATACTTATATTTATGGTACATGCCTCAATATGTAAAAAAATCAAGTTAGTAGTGTATCTCTTTCATGACTCACAATCCTTGAAAAATCTAGGTACTAAAAATAAGTCTTTACATTGTTTGTGTAAAATGATATTTATTTAGAAGAAATTAACTTCCAAGTTTTTTTGCCGCATGTCTGTGTGTCTATGTGTCTGTGTGTGATCAGAAAGTAAAAGTTACATTTGTCCAAGTCTTTTTTTTATGATTACTTCTTATCTGTGTTAGAACACGTTCATCCATTACTTTTCATGTTGTGAAAAAAACATGTCAAGAACAATAAAAATTATGTTGAATTCACCAAGATATTTCAATTTGAATAAATTTTGACTTGATCTTAAATGATTGTTAAGACAAAGCATGAAACAGGCAATGCAAAGTTATAAGAATCATACCAGAATAATGAAAAATTATTTATTGTTGTATTTAGATTATGATAGATGGTCTATTTAAATAGATTTTTTCGCTGCAACGATGAAAGATAAATGGAAGTGTAATTCAATTTTTTTATTAAATGGTAAGAGAAGTAGAATAGTCCAACAGAAAACTGAATATTTCAAGATAAAAATTTTGGCATAAAAATTATACAAGGTGTTATGAAGAACAGAATTTTCTGTATACTTGTTTATGCACTTATCATTATTTTTATTTCTCTGAAGGCTAATACTTCTGAATATGTGCTCCTGAAAACATTCATGGTAATATTTTCTAAACTACAAAAATTAATATTTCAAAACATCTTTTATATATAAAAGATATGGGAAGGATATATACATTATTCACAATCTGTGATAGAGAAATCTTGTATGTAAAACACAGTCTAAAATGCCGTCTGTTTTTTCCTTTAAGGTTCTCATAAAATGTGYATTTTTAAAATACTCGGCCATGTAAAATTCATTTGCCCTTTCTTTTGGAAACATTTGTTAACTGTTTTGTAGCATCTATTAGTAATGCATATGATTTACACCTTTGATCACAGTCTTCTTTTTTTCCCTTTATTTATCTTTTTTTGGGTTTTTTTTCCGTGTTAACCAGGAAAAGAGATACTCTAAAGCAAACATATGGACAATCTGTGGGTGTCTGTGTGTGTAAAACCTGCACTTGGGGAAACTTCATTTAATTGTTTACTTTTGAGCTTGTAAATCATCACCATCCAAATTTTCCTCTCATAGGTCCTCTGGTTTCACAGTCTYGACCTTTAGTGGTTTTGACTTTAAACCTTCATTGAACTGACCCAGTTTCATTTGGAAGGAGAACAAGTTGCTTTAGTTGGTGCTCTCCGTAGAGTTGATGTTTCTCTATCCTCTGTCTCTCTCGCTAACTCAGATGGAGTTACTAAGATCAATAATTTCTTAGGTGTTCCTAGCTAAAGTTCTATAAAATTAGACTATTCTTCTTCATTTCTCTGACCTTTTGGGGTTCTATGGYTTGAATGAAAAGCAAACTTCACACTCATCTACAACTATTGTGCTGGAAGGCAGCTGAACGATTGAGTGCTGCCATTTAAGTCAGTACACTTTCACTGAATTCTGTTTACAAATTGTGCAATTGGGCTTCTTTGTACCATTCTATTTCTTTGTCTGTTTCCCTTCCTCTAAGTAGGGTTGATAATGCTCTCTGAAAATTGATGTAAAGTTATCATTTGTAGCTCTTACATGAACATGGCTTTGTAGAACCTGCACATCATTAACTTTCCTTTGTCAAAGTCYGTAATACCTCTGGGACACAGCGTGTTGCTACACAAATCCTATATGCACCCTGCAGTGCTGATATGTGCTGCTAATTTGCTGTTGCCATGACTAGTTTATTATTTCGCCTGTCCACAAGGAAAAGTGCTTTTCCATTCTTTTCACAGCTGGCAGTACTGCTCAGCCAGGAAATGTAGGAGTTCTCGTGGGCTAAGTAGAGAAAGAGCTGGTATTTGCTGCCCTAGCTTGGCATTGGCACACATACCTCTCCTGTGGGACAGAGGTAGGTGTAACAGTAGGATCAGACTGCAAAATGTAGTCAGTAATGCTGGGAAAACAGTGGTTTACTTGCCCTTTTGGGAAGTCATCTGGAAGCACCTGACAACCTTCCCTTAATGATTCTGGTGCATTTGTGTTGCTGTGCTGAGGAGGGATGTATGCTAGATARTTGCACTGCACTTATGGGGAGAAATATCCTCCAGCTGAGATCTGTAACCTCTCTTTTATAACCTCTTTATGGACAAGGTGTGTCTGTTCTTAATATATGTGTCTGTTCTTAACTGTGCTTTGTGCAGCCCAGCCTGGCTGAAGCACCTATTCATCTGCCTATCAAAGTCATGACATTCRCAGATCACAGGCAAGTTGCAGAACTGCTCGGTAGATATTTTTTTAATGTCTTCCAAAAATATTTCTTGTTGCTCCTTCTTAAAATTGAAAACCGTGCCTGTTGAGGGCAAACTTGCTTAAGCACAGAAGAATTTTTTTGAGAGCAAGTTAATCAGTATCAAATCAATTTTTAATTTAGGTACTGAAGAGACATCTTCAGATTGTCCCATTCTTTTTTTTTTTCTTCTAAAATACAGTTTCCATTTCACATTCGTCTCACATTTAAGGATGAATTTGTATGTGCTTATCTTACAGGAATAAAGATTTGAGTTCTTACAGGGAAAAAAAAAAWTCAAGGAATYTCATATTCCACAGTCAGTTATGTGGTGCTGATAAGAAATGCATCATACAAGCCCCAAAATTGTTTATAGGGATCCACAGTACTAACCCAGTTCACAAAATAKATGTTTGAGGAAGTCAGAAATGCTACACTGCAATTAGTGGTATAGTGCAGCTGACATATCAAAATATGAAGAAAGTATATAACTATTGCTCCAGGTACCAGTTGTTCTATTAATGGAAACACCACAAGTTAGTAGTATTGTTTAAATCAAATTAATTTTAAGATTATTTTCATTTTATGTGAGATTGGTATTATAATGGCTTGTTAATCAAGTTAAGCTCAGTCTAACTAGGTTATAAAGTTAATGAACAAAATAGGAAAGAAATCTTGATATACTTATGGATTTCAAAATATTTATTGGTGTTTCTTACTAAGTTTATGAATTTTAAAAAATATTTATAGAAAATTTGGTATTCAGTTGAATTCTTATGGAAGAACATTATCCTGGTATGGCTGTAAGTGTTCTGGAACATAGTTTATTCATGATTTTATAGCATGAAATTTCTTTGTGACAGGTGTTTGGCATCCCACAACACCAATTCATGTTTCTAGTAAATGTATCATTAAGATGAAAAATGTGTACATTTAAGGCACACATATAGTAAATCAAAAGCTTGGTCTCGCTTAATTTTTTTTTTCTGTCTATGCTATATGATTTTTTCAAAGAAAATTTTGCAGCACACAAAACAAGGCCAGCTGGATGCCAACRAGAGATGAATCTATTCTGAAAGCTTAAAAAGTCTCACTACAAGCGAATGCTGCATTCTTCTCATTCTGCTAAGCCAGCCTCTCAAAAAACTTAGTTCTAGAGTAAAAGATGTGGCTCTAAATCAGATCTCACAGCAGCTCAAGAAGGATGGCTATTTCCCTGTGCAGGTGTAGAGGGTCAGGGTAGGAAAGTGGGAAGCTCTGTGTATAAAGCCTTTTTCTCTTCTTATTGAGTCAAATGAGACTCAATTACTTAAAGACCTTATTCTTTTAATAGAATCAGCTCTATGGGGCACGTGGCTGTTATAAATAGACCTGTGTCCTGCTGTGGATATGGGCTTTGGCAGTTACTTGTTATTCCCACTAGATAAATAAAGTCCAGTTCTACAGAGTACATCCTTGCATGGCTTTCCATGGTTGGCTTGCAGACTCTTTTTAGAGGCTGTACCTGCTGTGTTCCTATAGTCAGTCACACACTATGATCATAGTTTGGTAGTTAGAGCTTGCCTYCTGAATGAGATAGGGAAATACAACTTGCCTCAATGCTAGAGTGCATTGCTCTTCAATTACTGTAAGCACTACTTACAAGGGAATACGGTCATACAGCAGTGTTCATATTGAATTTATTCTGATTCATTAAATCAATACTGCAGAAGACCAGTCATCATCAGGTATCCTTGAAAAAGGGATTTTCTGACAGACAACTTCACACCGAAAATAAATGTTTTAATATTCAATTTGTCAGTAAAATTAAAATCACTAGCTTTCTACAGATTTGGTAATTTTTATATCTAGAGTATTTTCCCCTAAAAAAGTGGGAGCAATAGAATTAACTGCTGTTTCCTGGTTTACTCATTTTTGGAAAATTCGTTAGCAAATAACTGCAATTACCTCTTCATTATTTGATTTGGTTTAACCAAACACTCTTTATTTTTTACCTCTCTGGATAAATTGGATGCAGTAATGGATTTCTCTTCCTATGTAAATTAGACTTCATTATCCCTTATTTTAAATTTTAGTTCAATTTATGGTCCAAATATGGCTAAAGTGAAAGCTTTGTTACAAACTAATGCCATTTCATTTGATTTGATCTAATTCTAAAGAGGTGCTATTGTTCTACATTCTCATTAACAAATATGAAGTTTCTATACATACATCTTTCAGGCATATTCAAAATTAAGGTCACTTGGTTGYGTATTTTCTTAAAGTGCCTTATTCACTAGAGAGATTTTCTATTATTCAGTGAGTAAAATATTTACACAGTCTTTTTGAAGAGGCACACTTTCCATAGTCCCCGTTTCTACGTTTGGAGCAAAAGTCATAAGATGATGAAATCTGTAAAAACTTAAAGGCAGACAGCAAAGGAAAGATGATATTTGATGCTCAGAAGGTCTACAGCAATTGAATATATTATTATTTAATAGATAAGTCTGTTCTTATGTTCAAAAAGGGYGTCTGTTATTTATCACACCAAGGGAATAATTTTAGAAAAATTGCTAAAATGGGTTCCCTTTGTGAATCTCACTCTCTTGATCGTAATTAACAGCTGCTGCAAATGCAGGTGAATTTAGCTACCAATAAATGCAACATTTGTCAGTGAAAGAAACCTGGCTTCTGCAAACATTTATGAATGGGTAAAAGCCGTGCCACATCACAACTAACTCCTGTACCACTGAAAGGATTTTGCAGTAATTTCTGTCTAACAAATGTTAGTGTTAAATTGCAAAAGCATTTTTTTTGATAAAGTTTATCCTACCACTGAATCTTGAAACAATCAAATATAATTGTTTGAGGTATTTGGGGTTCTGGAAAACGAAAAAGGAGAGGGTGGGAGGGATTGGGGGGAGAGATAATGAATGATTTCCACACAAGAAAAGACTTCTGTTGTTTCCATTTTGAGATTTTTAGTATGGTAAAACTTAAAGGTGAAAAGAAAATTTCCCTAAGTGCATGAACTTAAACAAAGGAAAATGTTTACTCTTAGTCTGCAGGAGAGAACCCTGCCAATACTCTGCAGGAGAGTACTCTGCTAGTGGTTGCAAAGCCCTAATTATTACTGAATGAAATTGGAGACAGTGGGAGTTTTGCCATTGACTTTCTCAAGTCAAAGATTTAGGCTTTACAGACCAAGTTGCACTTCCCTGGACGCTGGAGAGATTCTGTCCTTGTAAACTGATTTCCCCAGGACTTCTAGAAGAGTCATATGCAAGATGGGAACAAATTAACATCTGTGTTGTTTCAATGAGCAGTTCTGTCAGAAGAATGGAATATAAACTCATCYACACACAGTTTTTCTACCTCACTCCCTGCTTCTTCTAAGTTCTCTGTAGGAAGAACCTTCCCACCCTCGTCTCTGGGGTAAAACGACTGTATGCTCTTCTCTTCCTTCTCCACTAYCAGTAGCAGCAGCAGAGGTGACTGTATGGCCATCTCATCAGTATGAAACCTAAGTACAGCCACAGCTATAGAAAACAGAGATCTTACAGCAGCCATACAATAATTTCTGTTCCTAATTAAAAAGTTTTCTTTTTTTTTTTTTAACCTATTGTGTTGTACTCTCCACTGATTCATAGAAACATTTGTCCTTATTCATTAAAAAACTTGAGTAAATCTTGAAAGTGAATGCTATAGCTAGCATCTAACTACGTGTAAATTCAACATGTTTTTCTTAAAACTGAATTGGGAAAATCCAGGAAAGACAATCATATTCAGATTTATAATTACTAAATCTGAATTACTAGAATTATACTCTGCTCCATTTGAGCAGAAATGATGTAATCTTGAGCTGTGGAAGATATTTTTCTTTTGCTTAGTTAGTAGATAGGTGTGATATTTTTATTAAAAGGAAGGCATACCAATATTCTTACACAGTGTAGCTTAATGATATGTGAAACATTAATGTATCCATAACTTAGAACATATACAGGATTTCTGGGATTTGATTCGGTTCTGTATAGTGCCATATAAATGCTACTTTTTCTAAGTAATCCAAGCCAGAAGAACAAACTCTATCTGATGCTCTMCATGTGTCTTAACCTACTTTTCTCCCATGCAAATGTTGATTACTGARAAGACCCCACTGAAACAGAATGTTTACCTATTTTTGCAAAACCTCAAACCTCAAACAACACCCCCCTCAAAAAAAAAACAACAAACAAACAAAAAAAAAAAAACTCAAAAAAACCTGTGTCACAAGCTAGCAAAAAATGCAAACTGTGCACCATGTCCCTTGTCTGGACTGCTTCAGCAAAACTAAAGAAATACATACAACACAACTCTTTCCTATGCTGCTTCTGGAACCTCAGGAAAATCAACACTGCTGTGTGATAATACAGCYTTTAAAAATATTGTTCTGAGGAAATCTTGCAGCCAGAACATTATTCATGGGGTTATGCTTTCTTGAAATTGATTCATAGGATACAGAAGATCTCTTTCAGCTTCTTGCTGTACCTGCTATTCCTTGCACGTTAAATGTTATTTGTTCATGCTTGTGGAGTTATTTTGCAATATTTTTAGTGTCTTGTAGTGTAAAGTATRCCTGAGTTTTTTTGGGCCATCTTAAGACAATGAGATTAAAAATTGAGAAGAGATTGTATCTCACTCATAAAATTCCATGCCGTAAATGTCTTAAAATTATCCCTCTAATATATGTGTTAAAATTTMTATTTTTCACCTCTGTGATGGAATTAAGATTATTTTTTTCCTGTTTAGATAAGAGAACTGTCAAACAGTTTATGATAGTATGCCTTGTCACAGTGATAGACAGGCTGAGGTAAAATCCTTCTACTCTGTCATTCCCTGCCTGTTCTAGTGTATCATTATCAAACAAAAAGAGACACCTTAACTGACAGAGCTTTACAGCAAGTGTGATTTATGGAACAAGGGGTTTTTTATTTAACTTAACATTAAATTTAAATCTACGAGGAAGGGAGTTTTTAACATTCATTTGCTAGGCAGTCAATAAAGAATTTTTTTTTGAAAAAAAAACAAACAAAAAAAATGTATTAAGGGAAGGATAAAAATGAAGAAAGCTTCATCAGCACCAGCAGAATTTAGTAAAGCCTTTACTCTAAACCTTTCCAAGTACAAGCTGGAGTTGAAGAGTACAGTGATATAAATCAGAAAATACCAGATGTATTTKCTAAATAAGGTTCCAATCAGTATAAAATTAAGCATAAGCTTTTATAATCAGTTTATAATATTTTACCTTTCCAACTGCAGTGGATTTAAACTGATACTCATTCAACACACATTTCTAGGGATGCATTTAATACAGTTTTAGTCTTTCTTTTTACATTCTGACTACAAGAACCTGTCACTTTTTGTTTATGACAGAGTGCCTTTTTGAAGTACTTRAAAGTTGTGTATTTATCAGTATTGTTGATATTTCTATTATTGTCTTTGATACTGAAAAATTTCAGCTTATTTACCTTAATGGGTAARGCAACGGGAGTCTGTATAATGATGCGTCACAAAATTGTGACTTCCTGGAGGAAGTGAAACAAGAATTACAGAAAAAAAAAACCAATTCTTTTTTACTTAATTACTTTTGAATAAGATTCTATTCTAATCTAATTTGAACAGAAAGATACTTCAAAATGCAGAACCATGTTGTCTATTACTATTTTTACAAAAAGTAATCCAAAGAATGTCAATTCCTGGAGTAAACCTAGTTCAGGGAACCTAACCAGGGTACAATTCCAGGAACGATGCTGAGCCCTTGGCTTTACAGAGAAGCTATCTCTGGATATTTTTCACAGCTGATTCAGGAACCTAGTCAGGCTTGGAGTTCACTTTGTGTGTAGTCACATGCACCATTTATGTGACTGTGGAATTCAGCTAACCCAGTTACTAGGGTTTTCTATGTTGGGGATTGATGAACAGTRGGAGATAATTACTTTGTGACTACTTTGCCTTTAGATATTTATGGCTGCATAGCTGGAGATGTATCCTTCCCCTAGGTGCAGCTGTGGTATGGAAATGTATGCTGCCTCACAGCTACTGTCCCTCATACAGGTTGCTCCCTCCTCAGAAGTGCAGCTCCAGTAGGAAATTTGAGTTTTCCATAATTAATTTGTAAAGAGTYAGGCTTACAAAAGCCAGCTATGCAATTCCTCTAACTAGATGGGACAGTCTGATATAAAAATTTCAGGGGAATTCAATTAGCTCCCGGTGTTTAGGGTGGAAAAGTGAATACAATCAAGAAGAGGAGTGGGAAACTTCTCAGAGTCAAGATCTCTTCCAGCAGCGTAGCAGTCGTCAAGAGGCAGCTGTCTTTTTGTCTGTCACTTCAGAAACTAAATGGCACACCCCACGCTTTCTTTCTTCCCTATCACACAAGGTATTCCTACTAGCATCAGTAGGGCAACTCCTGTGAGAGAAAAAATGCCATGCAACTGACTGGCTGTAGCTATAGCTTTCATGATAAATTATATTTCAAATAAAGAATCATAAGAGATCTATAGAATATAATTCTAAAGAAAATGGATTGTATTCACTCGCCCTAGAAAGAAAACAGATTTTGTCATTTCGTGACCATAAACATCTCATCCTAGACTGAAAATTTCTAACCTTTACAGCTTAAATTCAGTGACACTTTGCAGTATAAAGTCCCTTCTTGTTCTCAACTTTCTGAACAGTGATCTTCAGAGAGACTATGTTCATAAATATAAGTAGATAGTCATTARAAATGATAAACTCTCCTTTAACAGGTGTCTTAGAAATTTTGGTTTAGATGTAAAAAAAGTCACATAAAGACTTCCTAAGTCTCTAGTGTCTATTTTTATTATATTTATTCATACAGCATAATTCATATTTTCATGCACTGATCTTTTATATATGTTGTAGAAGAGATACAGCAGGGAACACAGTGCAAAATGATGTATTACTGTCAGTATGTGTTATCTAGAGACATGCAGCTCTGTTTGATATTCTTCCAGTGATTCCTCTGTCAAAAAGGAAATATTGCAATCGCATACTCTACTTCAAAAGATCTCACCCCGTCATACTTACCATTTTAATTGATTACAGCAATGCCATTGAAMATTTTGCTGATCTTGCACAATTAAATAACAAGAGTTAGAATTTGATTGTAATGCTGTCTTTTCTTCATTTAGTTTTCAGAATCAGGGAATAAGTGTTGTCTTTAAGAGGAATACAAATATCTCCTGCCTGAAGCTGGGACTTTTATTTTTTTTTTTTTCCTCAGAGCCCTGTTTGAGGCAAATTCCCTTTCCTCATTTCTGTGTTTTGGACATCAACATTATTGTCTGATTTAACCAGCCAGCACGGGGCAGAGGGAGTACCAGTGCTTTCATAAGTGTAGATCAAACCAGGCCTACTGGTACCAACCCTAATGCATTTGTTRGTGACAGGTGATGTCTTCCACAGGCTCCTTCAACCCAAAGGATTATTTACCACAGATTTCGGGTGCACAGTAGCGAAAAGAAAATACTGCATCTGTCTATGAGGATATATGGCACAACCTCACTTTTCCAATCTGATGCATTAAGGGTTTTGGGTTGTGAGTGTTTCACATTCAATCCCATGTTCAGTTCTTATTAAATACTTTGAAAAATTCTAAAATTATAAAAATTTAATAATATGGTAGAATCCATTTGCACCGAGCTGTCAGCAGCTGCACACTCCATTGTAGCTCATAATCCTTTGGAAGGATGTATAAAATTGTGCTGAATAAAGAAGAAATTGGAAGTTGATAAAATTCCTCAAATTTTGTCTCCTCTTGCTATCCAACAGCCAATACTGGAATTTGTTGTTGGAATATCTGATTATGTTGTTACTTGACAATGGTTATACCCAGAGACCTCAGCAGATTGAAGTTCACATCGGCTGTCWCCATTCTGCAGCACATTTCTCTCAAATGACATTCAACATAACTGTGAACTGAAACCTATCAACACATGTACACAGAGAGCACTGTAACAGAGAGCAGTAATATGAGATCAGTAGGAATCATTTAATTGCAAAAATTACTTCTAATGTTGATTCTTGAATTAAAGGTGAAGAAGGCAGACCAGAACAGTGTTTCTATATGCATCAGCTCCAGCTGAATTGGCGATGCAGAAATTATCATCAGAAATCTATGTAACTTGTAACTTACATGTATA
>QVAJ01000025.1:2527644-2548315 GCA_003546035.1 Mixornis gularis | reverse complement strand
TTTTTTTTTTTTTTTTCTTGAAGAGATAGTTTTAGGACTGCTGTTTTTACTTAATGGTGCTTTCCTTACCAGGAGCCAAATTCCTTCATATGTTCTTAAGAAAGAAGGTTAGAAGGACGTTGGCCAACTATAAGCTAGGATGCTAACCTATTTCATGCCAAAGTTTGAATGRACAGCCAGCCTTGCTCTTTCCATACATGCACTGTAATCTGTTCTTCTGTGATGGAGAGGAAAGTCAATCACAGCCACAAACAAGAAAGATCTTCTCTTGAAAGCCTCTTGGGTTACCAACTGTTGTAACATACAGGCTGCTGGACCCATCTGTGATTTCCGGTGTTTCTAACAGTTTCAAAGTGGGCACAGTTTCCTCACTGCAGTGGAAGCATATCAATGCCTCCAAAGTTGGCATTGTATTGCCCATGTGATAAATGGGGTGCAGAATACTTTATGGTGAGGATTTTATTTTTTAAAGGACAATGGTTTGAAATTCCCTGCAGAATAACTCAGCAGATGGAGTCAGATTACAATGCAGAACTACTATGTTAAGAACAGAGATTGCTGTGCTGTTCTCTTTTGCCTAGTAAGAGACTTATAAAAGCTTAAGAGCTGGACTTCTAATGTTTTGGTTTGTGTTTTTTGTTGTTTGTTTGTTTGTTTGTTTGTTTGTGTGGGTTTTTTTCCCTGCTATTGAATTGGTTTTATCAATATCTTTACTTGAAAATAGTTTCTTGATTTAATATAAGTTCCATAATGTAGAATGAACGAGGAATGGGTATTTATTTATGAGAACTGAAAAGGGTGCCCTAATATCTCCATTTGTAAGTTTGTATTAGCAAAATATGTTCTCCTTAAGTATAGTTTAATCAACTGTGTTGTTGCTTCTGGCAGCTGTGCCAGCTTCTGTTGCAATATAGTTGACGTAAGCATGCAAATATAGCTGAGTTTAAACCAAGGTTATCCCCTTATTAAAGCTATCAGTCCAGATGACTGAGAATGGGGGCATAGCAGCATTAAGCACACATTCAAGAAAAGATCTTATTATATATTTTTATACATTTTTACATAAAAATGTGCACAGAAATGCATTTGCTTTCATATGCATTTCTTTCACTGAATATGCTGATTTTAACAGCAAATTTATAACTTCTTTTATCGCAGTCTCCTAATTGTTTTCTAAGATCTTTATTCCTTTATTCATTATTCCTCTATGCTTGTACATAGACCAGCTAAGGCTGTACTAAACACATCAATTCCATAATATACAGATGCCATATGTTCTTTCCTACGCAATTTCATTTCATGCTTTTCCACTATATTAACTGTTTATTGATTAGGGGGACTGTACAAACTCCAGATCACAGTGGCGGACTAAAATGGTCAATGGTAATAGAAAGTTAATATCAGGTTATTTTTACTGTATTACTCAGTTGTGCAGAGCAGCTACCTGAAGAGTGTTATGAATTTGCTTCCCATGGTACTGTCAATGTGAAAATAGTCTCTATACATTTTCTGGCAGTTTTCCTTTTGGAGTGAATACTTAATTGGCTTCTATTTAAACATTGGCTTATATTAGAACCTTGATAATGGAGCATATATATACATCCACAAATGGAGCATGTATTTAATATATCCATCTATGTAGTTTCATGTGTAAGAATTACAGTATGTAGAAAACTTACCTGGTGAACCTGAACTCTCGTTTAGCTCAGCTTAGCACTCTGTGCCTGAGTTTAGCCTGAAGCTTACAGTGAGCAGAGGCTGGGGAAATGAGGACTACAAGGCATTGGAACAAATACTGAATGATTCCGTCTTTGATATAAATTCCTAGCTGTTGGCGATATATTTTTAAGGGCTTACCCAGGCTGTTGCAGAAGATACTACWTTGGGAATCCATTGAGACCACAGATACTTTTGAATGGCATTATGCATGCTCATGGACAGATAACTGACAGCATAATCTGTCTACAGCCCCTCCAGCTCCASCCTGGTCTCCATGGGTTTTTTTTCTGGTTTTATCAAGTCTTTAGAGAAAAAGATGGGAGTTAGATGTCATATTCGAGATACAAACATCTTGAATATTCTTTATTTTTATCCAATTTTCCTTGTTGAATTATTCCCATTGAYTATTTTTCTGTTTTTTGTCCTCTGTTGATCATTGAGAGGAAAACTTTGTAGGATTTTCTACAGCTTACCTCTGTGGAAGTCCCGATAAGTTACTTTTTCCCGTGCCTCTGTGTTTCACCATGTGAAGTTCCATATTCTCAGTTTCATGCTATGTAAAGMTCCCCCTGTAGCACTTTGCAAGGAAGCTTTCATTTTGTCAAGCTGTCATACGTTCATATATTCTCTTTTACTGGCAACCTATGAGTTCAGATCCAAGAGATGCCAGTGGCAACCCTTCTCTCACATAAAGACTGGCAATTCATTCCTACTGTTTTAGATCTCTTTTTATTTGGATTATTTTAGGAAAAGCTGCTGTGTCTTAAACTTCCTTTATTTTGTCTTCTTTTTTTAAGAGTCTTTTCTTAGTAACTTTGCTGAAAGCTTTTGTGAAATTTAGATACTCTTAATCTATGCCAGTAGTCGTGAGCTATAAACTCACTGATGCACCCAATAGTTTTAATAGGTTTTGTGAAGTGCAACTTCCCTTCACAAAACTACTGAATTCGACCTTGCAGGATCATATCCACATGTCCTCTAATTTGGTACTTTATTAAAGTGTACAAATTTTGTCCATCACAGGGGTCACACCTGGTGCCCTGGGTCTTTTGGACCATGTTACGGAAAAATTCATGTTCCATCATTGTTTTGCTGTACTCTTGAGGTTATGTCAGGTGACAGTTACCCCATCACAGTTGATGGTTCAGTGGTTTCCCACTAAGAATTACTTTTTTTTAATTATAGCTCTTGTCTTTTGAAAGATACCTCTACTGCACTGATCATCAGAATAACTTTTATTGTCACTGTGTAAGAAAGTGAGTTTTAAGGAAGCAGCAGAAGGGAAAGCAGGTTAGGGCTGCTTAGCCTTTTTTTCAAAGAGTGTTTTTCCCTTTATATGGGACATTGCACAAAACCTAAAACAAAATAAACAACCCAACACTGAGATATTGACAGAATATTACAAGTAGGTAGTCAAAGCTTTTGAAACAGAAGTGTTTCTTTATGATAGATCACTGGGCAACCAAGGCAGCTTCAATTATGGGGCAGGGGGAGACAGAAAAGAAAATAGATCAAAAGGGAGGGAGAATATAGTGCAAAAATCAAGACTTGATTAGTTAAAGGATAATGGTTGTTACCATATTGTGAGTTTCCTTTCATACACCCTGGCTGTTGGATATTGTCAGTGAAACAAAGACATTTGGCAAATGCTGTCAGGTGGGCAAATCTATGTAAAATGAAAGCTGTGACAGACAGGACTATACAAACATGTGAACAGCAAAATTCTCAGCAAAGCTAAGAAGCTTTGGCTGCTAAAAAGAGATGCTGRTAGCTGTTTCCTACGAGCTTTTTTTATAGTCCCAAAGTTCCAGTATTAGTGCTGAAACCATTAAAAGCTTTTGATTCTTACTTCATATATCTAAGCCTACACTGGATTTTCTACAAGGACTTCAGCAAGGCTTTCAACACTGTCTCTCATGATATCCTCATAGGCAGACTCAGGAGATGGGAATTAGATGAGTGGACAGTGAAGTGTATTGAACTGGCTGCATGGCTGATCCCAGAGGCTTGTAATCAGTGACACAGGTCCTAGTTGGAAGCCTGTCATTAGTGCCATCTGCCAAGGTTCAATACTGGGTCCAATATTGTTTAACTTCTTCATCAATGGGTTGGATGAAGGGCCAGAGGCCTCCCCAGCAAGTTCATTGATGGCACAAAGCTGGGAGGAGTGGCCAAGACCCCAGAGAGCTGTGCAACCCCTCAGAGGCACCCCAACATGTTGGAGAGATGGGCAGATAAGAACTGCCTGAGATGCAACAAAGACAAGTGCAGAGTCTTGCAGCTGGGGAGGAATAACCCCATGGGCCAGGACAGGCTGGGGGATGAACTGCTGGTAAGCAGCTCTGCAGAGAAGGACCTGGGAGCCCTGGTGAATAACAAACTCTCTATGAACCAGCAGTGTGTCCTTTTGGCCAAGAAACCCAAAGGTATCCTGGGATGTGTTAGGAAGAGCATTGCCTCAGATTGAGGGATGTGTTTCTGTTCCTGGGGAGGAACAGATGAAGTGCTGTCTCCGTTTCTSGGCTCCTCAGTTCAACAGAGACATGGAGCAGGTCCAGTGGAGGGTAACATAGAGGATGATGGAGCATCTCTCTTATGAGGAAAGGCTGAAGGAGCTCAGCSTGTTGAGCCTTCAGAAGAGACGACAGAGAAGGAATCTGATCAGTGTCGGTAAGCAGTGTGTCTAGAGTATGGGGCCAGGCTCTTCTTGTTTGGGCCAGGTAGTAGGGCAAGAGGCAACAGGCAGAAATGGATGCACAGAAAGTTCCACCTGAACATGAGGTGACCAAGCACTGGAATGGATGGCCCAGAGAGGGGGTGGRGTCTCCCTCACTCAAGAACCATCTGGACACAATCCTGTGCCATGTGCTCTAGGATGACTCTATATGAGCAGGGAGGTTGGACCAAATAGACCACTGTGGTCCCTTTCAGACTTACCCATTTTGTGATGCTCTGTGTGATTGTGTTTAACTGTATGTGGGCTAAGAACTCATGTCACAACAGTTAAAACCATCATGTTTCTATCCACACACTGACKTTACTGCAGCTCAGTAGAATAAATCAAATAGTATATTTCATCATACATGTATTTTGATACAACCTAACCTCTTATAGGTTGCCAAGCAATGCCTTCATTATTAAAATWAAGCTACTGGCTTTGTTCTAAATGTATATTCTAAATATTTTTGGTAGTTTCAGTGGTATTGAGTATTAGTTCTTTTTGTCTATAAGAAGCCTTATAATTATGGGCCCAGTCTTGCTGTTTGCAKAAACACCTCTAGGTTCATTAGAGTTACATTAGAGTTGTTGGGATTATGTGGTTTTCTGGGGTTTCTTTTTTGTTAATTACACAGTTGATGAGGGAAAGAAATTGACATATTTAAGTGTAGTATTGAAAAATGTTGGCAGTATTTTTATATGGGCAAGTAATATCTGTAAACATAAAACATTTTGTATTGATAGTTGTTTTAGTAGCCACAGATCAGCTGTAAATGATAAAAATTAACAAGAAGTTGCTTTTTTTACCACAAAAAATACTCYGAACATTAAATATCTTTCCAGTAAAAGCTGTTCTTTTGGCCACCAAGTAGTTTTAAACATTACGCATATTTTAAAAGTATTACTGTTCTCAGCCACTGAGCGACTGTAAACATTAAATATGTTTTATAAAACCTTTTTTTCAAGCTACCGCCTGCATGGCTATGAATATAATTTTTGTTTAAAGTTGCTTTTCAGACTCTGAGCTATTTTTTTCTTACATGTTCAGTTMTATTTATAATTTTTCAGAGAAGAAACAACTGCAAGGTTTCTCTGGCACAAGGCAGCTCTTCATTTATGATAAGTAATCATGTCCTGCCCATCTTCTCGTAAAAAACACTGCAGGTAATAATARCAAGCCAAATTTTAAAAGGATTTTAATGGATATTTTGCATGGAAAGTGAGTGCATATCTAATGTTCTAGTCACCCATTTTTGTGTTTTACTCTGCAATAAACAAAAAAGTAAAAGCAGACACAACTGATATCCTGTACTAAGAAATCTAAGAAGTCTAAGAAATCAGTCACTGATGGACTGTGTGAATCAATCAAGTCATCATCCGCCCTAGAGGAGGGCAAAAGAGAATGCATAATAGTCTCAAGATTACTAAGCAAATGGGAATTACTACACCAAATATGATTAAAGGCTTTAATTCTGTGTGCAGAAATAACTCTATGTGGCAAATTAGATGTAATCCTAGCAAGGCCTGGAGTGATAAGAAAAGTGTTCATGAGAATCTGGCTTAACAAGAGCTAAGAGAAAAATCACTGATCACAAACATACTGTTAAGGACAAATTATTCTCTGTTTAGAGAATCCCATAAGGCTTTGTCTACAACAAAGACACTGCAGATAAAAATAATACCTTAGGAAAAGAAAATCTACATAAACCGGAGGTCTAAAAATATCTGCAGACTGGGGAACAGAACATACAAGAGTATCTTTAAATGGAATGTCAGCCAATTAGTAGGTGTATCTGTCTGCCAACTTTGGATATAATGAGTCCTAGGTACTTAACAGCTCTCCTTGTTTGTAGTAAGGAACAGCATAGATGGGCAATCCAGTCCAATATCTGTCCTGTACAATGTAGGTTTTTCCTAACCAAGGGACTTTTACAGATCTTGTGGAACAGGAATCTGACATTCCTCCAGCCTTTTTCTCAACAAGGATCCTGACAGAGGCGATTGAAACCTTTCCACAAGAGATATTTTRCTATATAAGTTTCTGTACAACTGAAAGGTGCAAACATGTAATTCTCTTAAAACTTTTTATGAACAACCAGATGGCTGCCTAGTGAGACATCCCACAGGTTAGCTGGTGACTGGAAAATTAAACAGKTGGATCCTGTATTCGTAAAGAAGCATTCTTTATATCACCCTGACAAGCCGAGCACTGTCTGGCTTGGAACCCATAGGCAAGGCAGTATTCTCTGAACCTTGGAACATGGTGCGTTTTTCTGTTCCCTGATTTCTCTTCCATATAKTTGATGACAAGACAAGTTGTCATACTTTCAGACAAGCTAGTCAGCCTGCAAGCTAAACAGGTCATAACTAAGTAGGAAGAAGACCAGTGGAAATAAAAGAAACTGTTCTCTTTGCTAGAAAACTTGGCAGTCCCAGTATTGTTTTCTAGAGTGCAATTTTCTTTTTTTTTTCTTTTTTTTTCTGGAATGATGCAGGATGAAGTGAAAAATCTAAAACTATCTGAAATATCACAGTAAAGTAAAATTTCACTGTCTAGATATCCTTACTTGCCAGTTATGTCTGAGCACCTTTTGTGCAGAAGCCAGCAGTAAATGTGAGATCATTGAGGATTAGAGAGGCGAAGACTGGAAATAGAAGGGGAGTTGACTTCAAGCAGGTGAGAAAGTAAAGAATGACAGCAGAGGAAGAGGAAAATCTTTACAGACTGTTCAGCTTTCACTTCAAGAGCTACTGGAGAGAAAGTGACACCTTTAATACTGCCTTGGACTTCATTTAAGTTGACACTGCTAGAGACACAGCTATTATTTCTGTTAACAAACATCGGGACTGTTCTTTTATTTTCATAAAAAGCTTAAAGGGTGTGGATGCATAAGTACCCAAGATATCAGCATTCCTATGGAGCAATCTTGAGGGACCAAGAAACAGCAAGGGATAGGCAAGAGGGCCCCCAACCAAGGGGTTACCTGACACACCATTCTGAACCAGGATTGATGGAGAATGTTGCTTCTGGTACTCTCAAAGGTGTAATTTCAGCTAACCATTCACATCTTGTTACACATTGTTAACAACGGACGATTTTCACTGCAAATAGTTGGTTGACTACTAGTCATCCCACCGAGATTGGCATGATGCTTTGGGAATAGATATTCTAAATGGTAAAGGATAATATGAATCCTAACAGACAATTCAATAAAAATCTGGTTAAGAAGCCTACAGCTGGAGATWATCTCCTCAAAAGTATCTTTCATCTTCCATCTGTGTTTATTGCTATTATTGTATTATAGTACAGCAAGCATCAGTTTTATCATTTGTTCTGATCTAAAGGAATATCCTGACTTATCTGAAACATAAGATAATTATGTAGCTAACATTCCCATTTTGTAGAAAGATCACCTTAGAAACCTATCTATCCTCTTGTCTCTGTAAATTTCCAGAACCAGAGCCTGGGAGAAGGTTAAACACACATTTAGGCAGATTATAATGTCACAGCCCATATGAGGCTAGGTTTTACCCAAGCACAATTTACTGCTTCTCTATCTCTTAAAAAGGGTTTGAGTTCAGGTACATGTCAAATATTTTTCTAATCCCCATTTTGTTAGGTGTAGTGGCTCTACATTGCCTAAATTGCTCATGTCATTYTACAAAACATTTTCTTTTTCTATTTTTAACATTTTTGACTTTTAGTCTTGAAGATAAAGGTGTATAGGGACAGATGATTTAGCTTTGGTATAGTCCTACCTACTGAATACATCTCTATCATGCCACATCCTTTTGTCTCCTTTCTAAATTAAACAGATTAAATCTTTAAAGTTCAATGTGGAAAACTTTTCATGTCTCAATCACTTTTACTGCTTGCCTCTGAGCCCCTGTTACTTTTGCTGTCCTTTTAGCGATAAGGTAGCAGTAATCAATATTTTCAACAGCCTTGAGAGAATTCAGATGAGAAAGATGCCTGAAGGGCAGGTTCAGGTGCTCAAGCCTACAATTTATGRTCTTGCAAGAGATGATACAGACACAGATGCTCAAATTATCAGCCCTACTTGCTACTTCTCTGGTTCAGTAGCTCCAAATTTATCCACTTTTTCTTGCTGCTTTCACTCCACATCACCTTATGCATGAACACAAACCAAACCCTTTCAGACAGTTTTCAACAGATGCTTGATAGCCCTGGGATTCTTCCATGATTCTTCCATGTGATTCTGAATGAATCCTTTGTTCACAGGTTTTAAGTCCTAAACCAATATTAATCACTGAGCATGATTCAGTGAAGCACAGCGCCTTGTTGTTCAAACAGTGGATGATCCTGTGTGCCTTCCAAAGATCATCCAGTTGCTAGTATAGTGAAGGGGGGAGCAAAATCTTACCCTGGTTGAGTAATAAAAATAGATTTACCCTGATATATTAAAGCACTGTTTTGATAGTTTTGTTTGCAATACTGGTGAGGGAATAAGGAGGACTCAACATTTGTGGAGGGAGAGGCAGTGAGTGAACAAATGTAAATTGCTGGTTTTATTTCACACAACCCAGATTCAGACACTGCTGTACTAGGAATTGCTGCAACATAAAATGTTGGATAAGCAGTTCCTACATCAGCTTTTCTTTGTAAGAAATAAGCAAAAGCAAATTCTAGCTTTTCCTTCTGAAGAAAATCTCACATAAATGACCCGAGAAGTGCCAAGATGTCAGACTGTCTGCCTGAATCAAAAGATTGTAGCAAGGTATCAGCTCCTTAAATTCCAAAATCCATATGAAGCTAGTAATTGAACTGGCAAGCTGTAAAGAAGGAATCCTCTCTTTGGGCCACTGCACAGCAATAAGAGATCTTTGAACGGCTGATTTAAAGGAAAGATAAGGTATAAGAACTGCACCAGCACATCCTACTGATTTACTGTAGGGATGAAGTTGTGGCAGTTCAGTAATATCTATACTGCAATCTGGATGGTTTATATTTTAGCCACCTTGATCGATTTACTTTTGTTAGCACGAGGAGACAGTAACAGTGAGGACAGGACAGGTTTTATGGCAACATAGTACAAGAGACTTTGGGACACTAACTCCCCAGCTACCTTGCAGGAATGTCCTGATGGTTCATTTCCAGTGCTGCTGTTGTCCAGACTGCCTATATTAAAGGCTCCATGAGGCTGCACCTTTTACACTGCAAACGTGTTCTATGATTTGAGTATTGACTTACTTGTGGACACAGTGTGCATCATGTCAGTACTACTCTTATCAACACTAGAGATTTTAGACWCTTTAGGAGGGTCTTGTTCATAGAAGCTTTTCATCAGCACATTCTCAGGACAGATTTTTAAARGTAAATTGGCACTGAGAGTTTTACAAGCGTCTTGTGGGTATTTTTTTTTTTCCTTGATATGACTAAGTGTAGGGCGTGTAGATGGTTTTGAAAACCCTAGTCACTCTTTGGACTCCCAAACGTCTTTTAATAGCTTGAGCTGTACCACTAAGTTCCTTATCTATAGACATCTAACTTTTGCTGACCTACCTTATAAATATGAGAAAACGTGTCCTCGAAATTTGGACAGGTACTTGGAGCAATGTCTCTGGAGCCCAATCGGATCAGACACAAATCAAATTCAGCACTACTACAGTAAGTGAGAGCATGCCACGAAGGGTTAGACACCCACATGCATTTATGTGTCTGATTCCACATGAAAAGTCTTAGCACCTGCCTGAAACTGTAAAAAAAGTATAATTCCATGATTTTTTTTTTCCATGGGTACCTAAAATGTCATCTAAGTCTGTCCCCAATCTGCTTGCACATGGAAGCATCTGAACTTTACACTGCTSAGCAGCTAGAAGCCAATTAATGCCTAAGCACTGTCAGAAATCATAAAGTAGATATACCTAATTCTCTTTCGGAAGCCAGCCAGTGACATTTTCAGAGTTCAGAGTTACATCCCATGCAAAATGTGGCTGGAGGAGAAGTTACATGTTTTTCATTTTGCACTGAGGTAGGTAGAAAACTTGCACAAGATGCTGCAGATGCAGCTTTAATACTTTCCTTTTTTTGAATACACCCTCTTATGTTTTAACCAACAGAGTCTTTGTAGTTTTTCTTCCTTCTCCCCTTTTTGGCCTGATGAATATTTAATGATCCTACATAAAACAGATCAGCTTCCTCCTTTTTTTGAGAGAGTGATGCTCTTGAGAGAGCATTCACTTAGGAGGTAAGAAATAAGCATTCAACCAACATATAACAGGAGAGTGACTTAAAAGAATCTGTACCTCGTGTATCCACTGAGCAGTCAGGGGGCAGCAYCATCTGTTTCTTCATTTTGTCACAATAAGGTTGCTTTAAATTGTTAACACCGAAAAGAGTTCAAAATTGTTATCCCCAGTAAATAATTTCTGAGAAAGAAGATATCTAGGATACAGCTTTTCTCATTGCTATTTCTTACAGCAGCTTTTCACTAATAAGCTTGCTGGTACATATCTCTTTGTTAGGCATCTAAATAACACCAAAGAGAAAAACCCTGCATCTGGGYTTATTGCATTTTGCAGTGGCTCTTTCTTATGATTCATACCCTCAATATTGTTGTGCATAAAAGCACCATGTAATGTCACTTCTCTGTTTTATACGTGTAGTCTTGAAGTTGGTGAAAACTGAGAAGAAATATTCATTGCAGAGCTTGTTTCTTAATGCTTATTTGGTACCAGAACTGACAAAACACAGCTAGAACATGTGTGCAAGGGAACTGGGGGAAATTACTTTAAAAACCAGTATGTTTTTAAAATGTGTTTGTGAAGGTGTTAGGTGAAAAAATATGTTGATGAATACCAAAAAAAAAAAAAAAAAAAAAAAAGTAGTAGTAGAAAAAAGTTAGTAGAGAAGGTAAATAATAGAACAATATATTAATGCTCATTAAAAAAAAAATGAGCAGGATTAGTTTAGGGATTTGATAACCATGACGTCTGTTTTTATCTATGAGGGAAGGACTGCATGGGCTATTTAAAATTAGAATCTGGGGTGGGTTTTGTTTAGTTTGTTTGTTGTTGTTGTTGTTGTTGTTGTTTGTTTCATTTGTTTTTCTTGTTGTTTTGGTTGGTTTTTTGTTCTAATTTGTTTTGTTCATTTGGGATTAGGATAGAATTCTCTTTTGCAATTTTTACTATTCTTGATCTTTGGGAAAAATAAATAACTTGGATTGTATTTCATTTAGAAATTTTAAGGAGAAGACAAGAGTYCTTGAATACAGTACACAATAAAATTTTAGATAGTTGATATGTAGGCCTGGATTTGATTTTTAACAGATGTAGATTAATCTTTAAAATGACAACACAACAAATGTGTTGTCACACACAGCAAATATTTTCCACTGAAATGTAGAACTCTGTTTTTATGAGTTAAGCAGTATATCTAGGTCATATTTAGGTGTATTTRATTTTAGCTCTGGTATTTCAGAAGTTCAGAATTTTATGAATATCAAGGGTTGCTTACCTCACAGGTTTTAGAATTTATGAATAAACATAAAGATGTTGGAGGGCGKAATAGAAAGGCAAATTTCTAGAATAGAATCCTCAAGTAAGAAGGGTCAGRCTACACTTTAGCCTGGACAGCAGTCAGATATGTTCTGCCTTTACCATTTTAATTATCTTTAATTATTCTGATTTGAATTTTTGTTTTTCATGGTGCCAATTTAAGCATTGCTTTTTATCTGATCTCCAGAGACAAGTGGTTTTGATCATCAAAATAGAGAGAGAAATGCAATCGGGGGGAAAAAAGTCACAGAGAAGGCTCAGGATAACTCTCATGAGTAAATGATTTAAACTCCTCTCTGGTAAGAATAGGAGTTAAGGTAGAGTTTCTACCTTAATGATTTTAACAGTGTGAAGTACAGTTAGGCCTTTTTGTATCACACTTAACTAGAATTTTCTGTATCCTAGCTGTGCTATACAAAACTTGTATTTATGCCTTTATGTATGGTCACAATTTATTTTCGTGTTGTTCTAGTCTTTTTTTTTGTCTTGTGTCATGTTTAAAGAACATATTGCATTGCAATAAAATCAAGGCATTAAAGAAGCCTTCAAATAAGATACAAGGGCTTAAAATTTAAGTTATAAAAGAATGCTGCACCCCTCCKATAAAGACAGTTAAGCATCGTCTGATTTTACTCCTTTTTTTCAAAATTCAGATATTTTAATTAARGAATCATCATTTCTCAACAGGTTTCTTTATAAAACTAACAGATTGCCAGTGAAATATTTGCAAAGTATATATACAGCTATAGCTATGTACACCTTGGATGACATCAGGAGAATGTTATGTTGTGGAGGTGATGGCTCAGAACTCCCAAATAAGAGAGTGTCTTCTCAAAGAAGAATTGTAAGTAACAAAGATCTTGTAAGAAAGATTTGTCAGTCCATAGTCCAGTGACAGCAGAGAAAGGCAAACAAATGTTTTCTGCTTTCATTTTACGGCTGGGAAATTAGGCAGATAAAGAAAGTTTGGGCTTAGATTTTCCCTCAGAGCTTTCCTATTACCAGTTATGCCCCTGAATTTTTGGTTATTGATAAGGAACAGAAGCACATGGTGAAGGAATGACCATGGATAAAGGAAATGAAACTGTGTATTGTATTACCAGATATCCTTCAATTATTTCAACAATAAATCCCAGTTGCTTACTTTAAGACATAATTRTTTCTGGCTTAACTGGCTCAGTGTCTTCGGTACCTTTTAAAGATCTCACTGGCTTCAGTACCTTTTAAAGTTTTCTTTAAATGAAACATATGCCAAGAGATGTGTTAGGTATTTACATTCTTAGAGCTTGCAGTCAGGCTTTCATTCACATTTTAGATGAATCCAAGGCTGTGCATACCCAAGATATYTGGGACATGGAGTGATGTAATAAGATTCATGTGTGGAAGTCCTGACCTGGACTGSTATTTGTCATTTTACTCAGGGATAACCCTCCATGAGTAGAGAATAACTTCTACTGCTCCTGTTTGAWCAGTGTGAGTTTTTTGACAACACTCAAATGATAGGGAAGAGAGAAGGATGAGCCACCCTGGGTGGTAGGGGGAGCTCAGGACAGTGAAGGTGAAGCCGAGGGAAGTCCCAGAAAAAGACATCTTGAAACCTTCCTGCAGGGGAGTTTCCGTGCTGAGCTTCTGCTGACAGTCAGGAGTCCTCTGACTAAACATCTGGGAAAACGAGATGTTCTGAACATACATTATTTCTGTACTAGGAAGCGGATACGGCATTGGTGAGGATTGTGTAGATGTGCAGTGAGACTATCTTGCAGCCTTTCTGAGTGGTAATTTTCAACAATACCTTTTAAATAAAGAAGAAATTCACAGTTTTGTGTTTTCTTTGACATAGTCTAKAGTTAATGAGCTATATTTCTGATCTTGTGCACACATCTGCCTTCAGCACATTTGTGCTCTCCCTCAGGTGGTAACAGGCAGACGTATATACAGGTCCATGACAGCCATCCTTGGTGACTGGGCAGAGCTTCATGGGTCACCCACACTTGTTTTTMTCTTCACACATTGTGCTGGCAAATACTTAATCCCTGTCATAAAGTTGATATGATAAAAATTAAAAAAAATACAGTTTTCACTGTTAGAAACACCTTCATTTTTACCATCAGGAAGATAAACACCTTTAAAATCTGATCTGTACTGTRTGCTTATCCGTATTGTACTCTGTCTCATCCAAACTAGACACATAAAGTGCCATATTGAGTTATTTCTCTAATGTAGGGGGAAAAATGGGGCCCCTAGTTTTTTGGGTTTCTTTTTTTCTTTTCTATAGATACCTGAACTACACGCAGTTAACACTGCATTCCAATTTGCAGCACCCCAAATACTGTACACTAAAATGTAGTGGGATTAGTTAATATTTTCCATGAAAATTTTCAGGCATTTTAGTTTGAAAGAAAACCTGGCAGAATTTCTGTTTTAAGGTAAAACAATCTCAGAGTTGAAGAACTGCWACCTCATTCCCAGATGCAAAAATAGATAACTCAAGTTCTTAGATAGATTTATGTATCTCAGCAACTCAGAACCTCATTCTTCTCCTCAGTGTTTTTTTCCCCTAATCTCCCATCTCTGTTTAGGGACTCCCTTCTGACAATGAAGTAGTACTGCAATATGAGAAATGGACCCTAGCCAGAACTCCCAGGCCCATATTAATTCTGCTTATTTATTTTGTTTGCTCTTTCATGTTTTGTTTTTGCAGTTCCACATGAGACATATTAGCAAATACACTGTTTTTTGTTATTTTGTTATTTTCCTATGGGTGGAAAAAAAATTCTGAAAAATCTCACCTTATTTTTAGAAGTAATCTTCCAATACAGAGAATTTTTTGACACTAGCTCTTTCAAAATGAAGAAAAGTACTCCATATAGCAGTATATTCTGAAAATACAGTTGAAAAAGTTATGAAAATAATATCTTTCACTAGGCTGATGAATTCCCATGATCTTTGGTTTTTATAGATGTTCACATCATGAAATATTCTGAATGTTTTTCCACTGTATTTGTAAATTAGTTCAACTTTTCAGTAAATTCCCAAGTATTCCTACAGATCTCATGCCCCAAATCTGCAAAACAGTGTATAATTTAATCTTAGACATAATTTAAASCATATTGAAATACTTCTTTGAAATAGATTTAAAGCAAGCAGCTTTTAATTTTAAACTACTTTTGTGTAATATGTCCATCCTGTATGTAGATTAGTAAGTGATCCACATGAGAGTATATGCTCACTAAATGAAAAATACTGAGAAAAATTCTGCTGGAAGAATTTAAGATAACAGGAAAACAATATAAGAATGTTGGACCTTTGCTGAGAGTTTTATCTTAAGGCATATTTTCTCACCTGTAGTTTAGTACAGTGGTGACATACAACATTCAGTGCTGTTCCTTTTTTTTAGGCCAGAGGCCATAGGAAAGACAGATGACCTTTAAAAATSCTTTTTTTTCCCATACACTTCTTGGTTGGTTTTTTTTAAGAAGATGCTCATTGTACCTTTCTTTTACATTTGTACAACGGGAAAAGTCATGTCACACCTTAGTAATSTAAATATAGTTCCTTTTGCCACTGGCTCCTTTCATTAAGCAGATCTTTAACTTGTGAGCAGAACTTTCATTTTCTTTTCTTGTCCATTTTTTGTCTGGGGAACCACACTGACAGAATTTTCTTGTTTCACGAATCTATGCTTATGTTTTGAAGTACATATGCTGTTGCCCTGGAGAATCATCAGAACCTAATCTTATTGGGGAGTTAGAGATGTTTGGAAAAACTATTTATCTTTCTTTTAATATTTACGTCATATTTCTTTTTGTGACACGTAAATAAAGAGTTTTTACATACAAGTRGTCTGTACAGGTAACTGTTTTTTTCTTAGTTCACTGACCTGAAAGATTAGGACCACGTAAAAAATTACTTGTTTGGTAATCAATGATTGAAATTTTGAAACCCAAATAATTTTACCTTTCTTACTATTATTTCAGAGATAATGGTGGCAAAAGTGTTCAGCACAAATATAGACATATCTTTCATTAAGATGAACCTCAGTTATTCAGTTATTTGTTTACATCCAAAATTAAAACAGTGCTAAGGGTTATGTTCCCAAGGGGGGACAAAACCATTGAAAAGCCTTGAAAAGATTTCTTAACATATGAAATACTTATAACTAAAGTTTTCACTGAAGATCAATTATCTTTTGGAACATGGCTTTTGCAAACTTCTGTGTGGATTTAGTTGGGCACTAACAAATGGATCCAAGATCAGCTTGGGGACTGCATTGATACTCTTGCACATTTCAAGATGATTTTAACAGTTGAGTTCCCACCATGTCAGTATGCAAGAGGAATGTAATTGCAAATCTTTCAACATAGTTAAAATTGTCATAAATATTAAATGTTTCTGGATTTTTGAGGGTTTTGTATAGACATTTCCCAGTATTTTTAGCCTCTCTAATGTGACAAGTATCAGCATAAGGTTTCCTTCCTTCTAGAAGAGGTTTAGCGCTACATCCTTTATTCCACACACCTTGAGTGTTTCAAAGGAATAAGCAGAACTAGGTCATGTTCAGGTCACTCACTATTTCATCTCTCCACCTCCGATCCCAGCTGGCTTATCCATTCTTGTGCTTGTCATTAGACTGTTGAGCTCTGATCACCCTGATGGCATTGGATGGGTGCACTGCACAGGCAAAGCTGGGGCTACTGATCTCTAATTGTCCTCAAATTTACTACAGTGGCTTTCACTAATGCTCAGTTTTATTAAGCTACCAGAAAGAACTAGATAAATCATCTTTCTATGCTTGAAAACCCCACTGAGCCTTTAAAAGCCAGGTGATAATGCTGAGGAGCTGCATTAAATTCTACTAGAAATTAGAATAGGAGGAGGAATCTATTTTTGTGTCTAAGAATATAATTTATATTGCCATTGTTGTAGGTGAAAACATCATTAATGTTTGCAATCCCATATGGATTTTTTTTTATACTATTCAGACCACCTCTGGGAAAATTATAATCACAGACTACAAAAGATTTAAGTAAGGTCAAGTGAGTGTTTGTCTGGCCAGGGAAATGGGAACTGCCCGTTTACAGAGGACCTTATTCATCTGTCCACATGTGATGTCAGCCCCAAAGCTGAGCATCTAGAGGTGATAATTCACATCTGGCTCCAGGCACAAGACAGGAGGAGGCCAAAGATCAGGAGTGTTTGAGAGCTAGGTTGAAAAGGGTCTCACAGTCAGGGAGCTCCCTAAAGATGTTTTCTTGCTGCTGTGCAAAGTGGAGGTGATCTGGAGTGAAGACTCTGAGGCACACAAGTTAGTCTGAAAGACCCAGGAAAGGACRGATATTTTGTAAGCAACATAACTGAAATAGCTCATGGAGAAGGTATAACCTCTATGATATATTATACCTGTTATGGATTATGTTTTTAAAAGCATGGCTTGATTTTAACAAGATGGCAGAGCTGATGGTGGCTCTTCTGAGGGCAATGCAGAAGGGGACCAGAGAGCTCTGTAGCTGGCACTGTGCCCTAAACCATGAGCCAAGTCATGACATGTACATGGCTGTATCAAGTGAGGCTCCACCAGATCCCAGATCTTTCTTCCCTGTTGCAAGCTCTGCACAGTGAAGCCTTAGAGTCAGTATCGATATCAAAAGGTAAAAAAGAGAATCAAACTCTCTGACAAAGMGCAGTTTTACATAAATGCATCTCTGGTACAAGGGAAGTTGTCTTGAGGTATCTAAAGATTCTGAGTTTGTGTTTCAGTCTGAAGAAAGTGCTAAGTACAATGCTATGCAAGTGTGATACTTTTGCTGAAAAAAAAACAGCAAAAGGGAAAAATAACTTTGTTTCTACTGATGCTATAGTGCAATTTGTTTTACCCCTAGAAGTTTTCTTTAAGGAGATTTTTTGGCTAAAGTGTGGGAATCTAAACAGAGAAGAGCTGTGTTAAATTTCAGCTGAATATGCCTTGAAATTGAGATGATATTTAAACTGGAAAAGAATAGTTTGAAAACTGTGGGGAAAAAAAAAAAAAAGCTGTTTCAAGGAAAAGGGAAAAAAAAAGAGAGAAGAAAAAAATCCATATCACATCAGTCTAAACTGTGGTGCATCAGAAGTATCAGTATGGGATGGCATGTATTTACTACATCTCAGTGTGCTGTTCCAAATGTCTTTGTACTTGCTGCTCTGTGTAATCATCACTCCCTGTTGGATTCCATGTAAATTCCAAGTGCAAGCAATACTTATTTCCTCTGGAAGCATTTCACTCTACAAAACTACTGCACAAGGTGATACAATATTCCCATTGCTCAGTGGTGCCCTTTTTCATGCAGCCTTATCTTTCAGCCCTTAGGGACTGAAGCTGCATCTGCTGCAGAGCTGTTTCAGTAATAGCTCTCTGAGAGCCYATTCCAGGTAGTCTCTAATTAGACACACCCAGATGGTGGGCACCGAGCAGATGTCCTGCCAGCTTGGGGTGGATATGGAAGAAAGTTTTCTCCTGGCTCCCCGTAGTTTCTTTCTAATGTTTTCTTTTTCCCCCATTTTTCTTCACAGTGAGCATTTGAGGTGTTTGCTCACCATTTCTAACATATGAAGCAAGCTCAGGAACTGTAATYTAAGATAGCAAACATTCACAGTGTTTGGTGTAGTCTGAAGTCTAACCATATTGAACCATGTTACCCAAATGTTGTCATGAACAAAACTGCTCACTTGTGCTTTGATACACAATCTTTATCAGCAATTAAGATTTTATTCTGGGACACTAATTAACAATTATGTTCATACTGCCAGAGACATAACTAAGCACACTCAATCATGTCTGTGTAGCCAGCCTTGCAGATGAAATGAGTGCAGCTAGCTGGAATAGAGTCTTATGTTTTCAGCCACATGAGTAAACATAAGAAGCAGATCTCCAAAGTACAAAACAGTTATTTTCTGAGAGCTTCTTTTCACAGTAGAACTGCACTTTAAATGTTTAGCTACRTCTGACATTGAAAAGGTTTTGAGGCAGAATATTTACTTACCCAGCAATTTGACCATCATGTTCACAGCGCTGTGTTTCATGCTCCATTTGCCATAAATGTTGATGTGTTTTTCACAGCATTTGGGGCAATGACAATTTTAATTAAAAGTTTCTGATATTATTCCTCCACCTTTCTAAATGTGATCACATACAGAACAACTAAAAAAAATAATAAAAGCTTAAGTAGATTTGCAATAAAGTGTCCTGTAATCACTTTTGTTTCAAGAGATTTAACAAAGTCAATACTCAGATATCATCTTTCTATTGTAATGTCATTTTTAAAAAATAAAATAACTTAATTTATCAAAAAATGGCTGTGCACAAGACAATATTTTATGATGTAAAGATTTGTAAAATATGTAACTTAGGAACTTGTGCTTGTTTTGTCTGGGATATTTTATTTACAACAATACAAATAAATGTAAATATATAATAAATAATAAATAAAAATACATTTTTTTATTTACAAAATTTTATTCACAAAGRCTGRTATGGGGTTGCGTTTTGGATTTGTGCTGAACCTAGGGTTAATAATACCTTCTGAGTATTTTTGGCTTTGTTATTGCTGAACAATAGCAAAATATGTTTTTGTTATTGCTGAACAGGGCTTACACACAGCCAAGTCTTTTTCTGCTTTTCATACTGCCACGCTGGTGAGGAAGTTGGGTGTGCTTGGGAAGCTGGGAGGAGACACAGCCAGGATAGGTGACCCAAACTGACCAGAGGGATATTCCAAACCATATGAAATCATGCTCAGTGTATAAATTTCAGGGAAGGAGGAAGTGGGTGGACATTTGCACTGATGGTGTTTGTTTTCCAAAGTCACCATTCTGTGTCATGGGGTCATCTGTGTCATCACCCTGCRCTCCTGGAGATGGCTGAACGCCTGCCTATCCTTGGGAAGCAGTGAATTAATTCACTGTTTCTCTTTGCTTGTGTGCACAACTTTTGCTTTCCTTATTAAACTGTCTTCATCTCAACYCRYAAGTTTTCTACCTTTTGTCCTTCTGATTCTCTCGCCAGTTCTATTGGTGGGGGAGTGRGCGAGTGGCTGTGTAGGATTTGGTGACTGGCTGGGGTTAAACCACCACAGTCCATTTTGGACAATAACAACAACAACAACAACAAAACTTCTCTATATTATCAACCCTACATTCAGYACAAATCCAAAACATAGCCTTGTACAAGCCACTGTGAAGAAAATTAAATCTACCCCAGCCAAAACTAGCACAGAACTGATGAAAAATTTGAAGCATGGAAGGCTGCCTTTGTGAATCAGAATGCTTTTCTTAAGGGAGTTTTTGAACACAGGTTTACAAGCCTCCCTGTCAAGAAGCACAACTAAAATATGTTTATGTCATTATTTTGGGGATATTTGCAAAATATTAGATTTTCAMAATCCATGTTCTTGCACACTACTTTCTGATTTGGCATTTCTTGAAAGGAAGAATTTCAGACTGTTACTTTTAAATATCTTGTTATATTTTAAYGTCTTGTTGAATGAGAAAGAATTGCACTAGTTTTTACTTGATGAATATGTAGGCTCTCCACTAACAACTTCTTAGTCATGCTATAGTGAGCCAAAAGGCAAGAAAATAATACAGGTCTATGGAAGGGAAGTGTTATTTATATATCATCTTTTAAACAAAAGAGAGAGAGGAAGGAGGAGAGAGAGAGAGGGAGGGAGGGAGGGAG
>QVAJ01000025.1:2478194-2527581 GCA_003546035.1 Mixornis gularis | reverse complement strand
GAAGGAAGGAAGGAAGGAAGGAAGGAAGGAAGGAAGGAAGGAAGGAAGGAAGGAAGGAAGGAAGGAAGGAAGGAAGGAAGGAAGGAAGGAAGGAATCAAAACCAAAACCAAGAACTTAATCTTCAAGAATTAGATTTTGTAAGAGAAACAAGGAAAAGTGTCTCCATTTTTCCTTCTGACCACTATGGAGTTGTTGAGGCCATCTGAAAATATACATACAGTCATTTTAAAAGCAATATTATCATTAACTGTGTTGCATTTAATTATASTTTAAATTTAAGTAAAGACAAACCAATTCGGTGAAAAACAAACATTCTTCTAAAACATTTCTAGAAGCAATTTTGACATTTCAAAGATGTTCTGAAATACATTTTATTTTCCATTATATAATATTTTTTAATATATCTTTAACCCATTTTCTAACTGAAAGGCTTGTCAAAATTTATGAGAAACAATAATGAGAAGTGTTTTGCAGGTTTTCCTAGCCAAATGAAGACTCTTAGAAGCCTACTTGAAAGAGTCTTCCCTAACAGGCTTTCAAATTCAATTTTACAGACTCAAAAGATCTAGAAAAAATATAGTAATACCTTTCAGACTCTCAAGCCTTTACCCAACTGAAATTAGAACTCGGAAATTCTTGAAATGCACTCATGACTAGTGAAAATGTATTATTATACAGTTACAATATATACAGCAAAARGCTTTTAACCTTGACRTTTTAACCTTGACTGAAGCCAGGTCAGTGATGCTAACCACTGGAAATACAGTTCAGTGAACATAACAAACATGGATAACTGGCAGTGGTTCGATATATTCTGGACAGCCAATGAAATTGTGCTTCTGATAACATTTTTTGAAATGTGTGTTGAAGGCCATAATCAGTCAATTGCCACAAAAAGTAATTATGTCAATTGAAAATGTTGTTGCATCTCAAAGGTACCATCCCCACATTTGAGCATGCAGAAGTAATGGCATATCAAGTCCTTATCTGTTTTAGGGGCAAAACATCTGTCTTGGCTTGGACATTGACTGCAGGCTGCTCAAGCCAGGCTGGAGAGCGTTGCACTGGGTTCAGGTGCAGAGAGTTTGCAGCTAATGTTCTGGCAACTGGGCTGCACAAAATCTGACCTGGAGAAGATGACAAATGCAGGTGCAGCAGTAGATGTCAGTGAGCACCTGAGGATGCTACATCTCCTGGTTACAGGGCACAAGAGCAGACACAGAGCTCTGCAGCCCATACCATTCACATCGTACCTGCTGTTAACCTTGCCAGTGAAAGGCAGCAGCATGGTGCAGTGGTTGCTTGGCTGCGGTATAAGACAATCTTAAGAAACTAGTATGGACATTAAAAGTAATTGAACCAAAATAGTGTGCTCTCTTCCTGGGCTAGTTTATATTGGCATTGTCGCTTTTGTGTTCTTTCAACCTCACCAAGCTCCTGTCCACCTCAATGCAGCAAGACGTTAAATAAGAGGCGCTAACTAGGTAATTTTAGACAGCTTAATTCAGGGGTAGAGGAGGTTTGGTACGTTGCATGTAATCTCTCTGCATCACTGCTTCTAATGTTATTTCTGCTGTTTGTGTGATTACACTCCTTTTTGTGTTTTAGCTGACCTTCAGTCTCTCTTCTTTGTATTTAGTACCTTCCAAAAATAGCAATAGCAGAAACTTAAAAGCCAGCATGGTCCTTATAAATGTAATTATAACTAAACATAATTTTCCCTTTGTCTTTTAAATGAAACTGATGAAACATGTGTAAGTCATTGATCTTAAATGACTGTTAACTCACAAAATCAGAGGAAGGAGAGAATATTCACAATAAGCCTTAGTTATGTCTATGTTATTAAATTATCTTTGCTAGTCAGCCTATTATTTTGTGCTCTGAGTCCTTTCTCTTCCTGCCTTTCCTTTCATTCTTATCTGCTTTCCTTGAGACTAAGTTATATATCTGATTAAACGGTAATTAGTGACTTCAGTGGGGCTGCATGTGTGTAACTGAGAAKAGAATTTTGCCTAAGGAATTTTTAAAATCAAATATGTAATAATTAAAGGAAACTGAAGTGGTGTATGGTTTTTAATATGATGACCTAAAAAATCCAAGTAATTGACAGCAAGCTTCCTGAGGAAAAAGCAAAAAAAGAGAAATTAAAAAAAAGGCTTTTCTACGCATATGAAGTAAGGGGAGAAAAGGGCAGAGCACATATCATGTTTGGTAGGTTGTCCTTTCATATTTAATTTTAACTTGATAAAAATCAGATATGCACATATTAAAGAGAAAGTAAAAAGAAAGTCAAGTGAAGGAGTGCATCTTTAAATTTAATATAAAATTGAACTCAGAGTCCTCTATATGCTTTTCTCTTCTTCAATTAAACCTTACAGCATATTCATCATATAATTATTTTTATTGCAATATTTAAGTAGCACGATTCTTATCATTTTAGGTGACTGCAGAGGGCTGGGAAAAGATATGCAACCTGTCTGGGTTCTGAAATGATGTCTGAAAAGACATCTTTATTTAGTTAGCTGTCTGACAGGTAGCCAGATGCCTGTGTGTTGAAATCCTGTGTTTCTTGGGAGGCCAGTGTAGGTGTTACCTAATAAAGCTCACAGGGAAAGAGCAGAGGACGGGCRGCAGGTGGAGCAGGTCACAGCCATGGCTGTGGCATGCGGATGCCGAAAGCCTGGTCAGATAGACTTTCCCAGGCATTACTCTGGGAGAGCTGTGAGAAGACATTCCAAAAAGTTTCTTGCACTTGCTGTTTTTTACCAGCTTGTTTACTTGCAAAGATGTTTACTAAGTGGAATTGGTCTGAAATGACCAATCATGTCCAATTGTACCGAAACACTGTATAAAAAGGATGTGCTTTCTAATATTGCTATAAGCCCTCCAAGACGATTTGGAGTTATGTCGTTATTACAGCTGTCCTGAATATAATAACAATAGTGGCACTCCTCATGCTCTGTGGCCCTGACCAACTGCCTGTTTTTCTGTCCCAGAGTGGCTCTCTAATAAGGTGCTGATAACCACCTGCCAGCAGTCCCAGAGCTTTATCCCTGGTTAAGTGAATGGGAGTAAGGGGGAATTGCATCTAGGTAGATACATACTGAAAAGGAGGGAGAGAGGTCTTCCCAGCCTTTGTGTGGTCTTGATACCTCTTATAGAGGCTTTTCTTTTTCTTAGCTTAAAAAAGGATGTTTGTCCTTAAATACACTTACATGAAGGTGTGATTTGGTAAGTCTTTCTTGTATACCATATGGTGACATACCAGTAGATTGCCAAAGACAAATCACTAGACTTCTCTGCTTTACACAAAGCAAAATATAGTCAGCATGCCGGCAGTCAGTTGTGGAGATAACTGCACGAGCTTTGGCTTTACGAAACCATGAGTCCAGAGAAACTACAATAAATTATGTAGAGCAGAACTTCTGACTTCATGTTTGGAGAAKAAGTATTGCTTCTGTAGAAAAAACCAAAATTGTATCAAAAGGAAAAGAAAGTCTTTAAGTTTCTTGTTGTATTATCATTCAATTAAATTAGTTTTGTGCAAATGTGGACAAAGCACACTGCATTCACAAAGGTGGGAGTATACCGAATTTGTTGGAGCAAGACCTCATCTAGTGCTGCTACCTCTAAGCAGTGGTATTTKTAATTTTTATCTTGCAAAAAATTCATGGTTAAAGCCCCTGTGGTTTAATAAAGTATGTTCAATTCCTGTGTTTCATATGTAAGAGTCAAAGGATTTGAAAGCTCAGATTTTCATGCTTTTGTTTTCTAGCTAAGGCTCTGTTCTGATCAGGAGTGTTTTTCCACATGCTGTATGAGAGACATACTAATAATGATAACACATCTGCCATTTTCAGTTCTTTCTTTTTATGAGCTTGCGCATGACCTRGAAATCTGCACTTYRAGCCCAGAARGCCAACCATGTCCTTGGCTGCATCCAAAGCAACATGGCCARGAGGGTATGGGAGGGGATTTTGCCCCTCTGCTCTGGTGAGACCCCACCTGCAGTGCTGCACCCAGCTCTGGGGTCCCAACACAGGAAGGACATGGACCTGCTGGAGCCTGTCCAGGGGAGGGCCATGAAGATGATCTGGAGCACCTCTCCTATAAAGGCAGCCTGAGAGAATTGGGGTTGTTCAGCCTGGAGAAGAGAARGCTCTGGGGAAACCATAGAGCACCTTCCAGTACCTAAAAGGAGTCTGCAAGAAAGCTGGAGAGGGACTTTTCCCAAAGSCATGAARTCATAGGACARGGGCTAATGGCTTCAGACTGAAAGAGGKTAGATTTAGATTGRATATTAWGAAATTCWAAAGAARTTCTTTACTGTRAGGGTGCTGAAGAAGTGGAACAGATTGCCCAAAAAACTTGTGTTGCCCCATCCCTGGAAGTTTCTGGGTTTGATGGGACTTTGAGCAATCTGGTCTAGTGAAAGGTGTCCTTGCCCACAACAGGGGTGTTGGAACTAGATGATSTTTAAGGTCCCTTCCAACTCAAACCATTCTATCATTCTATAAGGAAATCTGTCCTACTGTAATATAATTAAAAGGAGAAGGATAATATTACCTATTACACGGTTTCTTATACAGAAATGCACAAATTTCTCATTACCAGGGGATGATGGAAGAAAAAAGGATAAATTATTAGGCATGTTTCAATATTTCCTTGTTATGATAGGAACACAAATGCATCTTTTTATSCATGTTAATCAGGAAATTAAAGGGRTGAAAAATRAGGTASCATTAGGGTGGTGTCTTTCTAACAGTCACATATTGTTAAACCCAGTTAAGAATATAAAGTGTACAAGTACTGGAGAGAAAAAAGTTTAAATAAACATATAATTTCAGATATTTACTTGCAATGATATTGAAAGGTTTTTCTGTTAAAGTGAGTCCTGCCCACATCATCATTAAAGGGTGTATGGAGTCCTTAGTCTGTGTGGTTTGATGTCAGAAAATTTCCTTAGTGATTTGTGCAACAGTCACTATAAACATAATTCATTAGTCATAACCAATAGCAGYCATGAAGTCTAAAAAGGGCAGAAATAGTTAATTTTAACTGCTTTATTTTGGCTTAAACCACTGAATTTTTGTGTATTTAAGGAACTCTGGATGAAGACCTGCTTATCTTGAYACAAGGGCACCAGTGTACCTGAAACAATGTCTCAAAGTTACAGAGTCTGGCTCAGAATATCACACTGAAGTTAATGTCTTGAGTYAAGCTATCTGACATCTTTAATTTCTTCTTTGTTGACAAAGGACTTACTGCAAGGGTGCTTCTGCTTAACCTTTCTTGCACTGCCACTGTTCTTTAGGTTACATGCATTCCCCCAGTGAAAAAGAGGAATAATGAAAGYGTAAGTCAGCCTTTGCAACACGGGCTAGGGGCAGCAGCAAATTTCAGTGAAGGGAAATAATAATAAAAAAGAAAAAAAATCTTTGAATGCATTCTTACACTCTGACATATGGAAAAGAACCACAGTCAATAAGAACAAACATGCTGGAGGTAAAAGTGATAGTCTGTCAAATTTTGGATTAGTGCCATAACACCTGTATCAATTTTTAACACCATTGTGGCTCCTGTCATTTTAGTTTGATTTCAGGACATGAGTTGTTCTAGAAGTGCACTAATGCAATCCATTGTAGAAACCAGCACTGGGCTTAAAACAATTAGTCAGGTTCAGCACATTTGGCTGGATCCCCAGATACCTAGAAGCTAGCATGACTTACCTTTCTCATTAAATATATATTTTTTAGAAATAAATTTTGAAGTGCTTATCAATCTTCCTTTTTCTGACTAGGAAATTATTACCTAAATAATAATAAATACCTAAAAAAGCTAAGAAACTTTTGCAGAATGCTTTTCTAGAAATTGTGTGATTCACTATTAACAGTCTTGACACTGTGTAGTTTTTATGTGCAAGCCTGTAATTACCATCATCAGTTTAAGAAAACCAAGCAAACCTAAACCTCAAGAAAGGAGAGCTTGATAGAGCATGGAATCCTGCTAATTATAAATGTGAAAAGTTTTATCTTTCTCAAGTCAGTAACAAATATACATATATACGCATATAAAACACACAGACAAATATATATGCTATTATTCACGCCACAGATCCAATTTGTAAGCATTTATATATGCAAAATAAGGATGTCAAAGATGTCAACTTTAATTACATTTAGTTTAAGAAAAAATACATAGAAAAATAAATAAATGGAGAACCAGTCAAAAGAAAGCAAAAGCTAAGGTGTTCTGTAAATACATCAGACAGAGAAAATGCTTATAAAGGTGAGAGTTCTGCCAAAATCCATTAGATTTGTGCAGAGAAAGTTTGAGAGACTTCAAGTTTAAATAGGAAAGTATCTTTGAGCAAGGAGGCACTTTCATTCCTCAGAGRAATCTGCTTCCAGGGCTTTCCAGAGTTGTGATGAAAATGAAACCAGACATTATAGATGCTCTTTTTTTGGCTCAATATATTAATTTATTGCACTAAATAGAGAAACATTTGTTTGCATAGAGTTTGTATGCATTGGTGCAAAATCCCTGGGCAGGCGCCATGAGAGACAGCTTTGCTCCCAGGGCTGCCTGTGCTCATTAGCACATGTCTGCGCAGAGACTGACACGTCCTGTATCTCAGGTGAATGGATGAGCATTGTTATGCCTGTGTAGCTTTTAGCCGTGTGCTGGCGCACAGCCTGATAGGAAAGTGTCCAGAATTAGCACCAAACCATTTAGTCTGTGTCTAATCTGTTTTTAGCCTGTGCTTTGTCAGTAAGTGCAGYGTTTACATCTAGATAAGTGCCTTGTTTCTCAGGCACCTCAAACTTTCTTGCTGATTGTTCCAGATAGGTTTGGTCTACTGTAATTTCCGTGATGGGAACAGTAATGACAGGCAGCTTGTGGAATGGGTTGTGGGAGTCACTTCTGGGGAATGGAGACATGTTGGATATTAATGTCTCCAAATCACAGGATGGGACTCTTTGGAGATGTTCCTCAAGCTCTATTGCAACATCAGCCTCAGTAGAGGGTGAGACAATTGAAAGATGGCAGCGGGTCATGTCTTGCCGACAGCAGCCAACATTCTCTGTGTTACAAGGCCTTTTAAAAGTTTTCTAACCAATAGCAGATTGTTAACAGCTTACAGGCATCTGCATAAATCAATCATTAAAACTGCACCTATACCTTATATCTAACAATAGGTACTTGYTTCATATTTCTCATTACTCAGGAACTTTTTATACTCTTCTATAAACAAAGCRYAGAGCCCCATTATTGAACTTTTCTATTATCTGGCTTAACATATTTTTCTACTTACTAAGGGCTAACTCTACACAGCACAAAAACACAGTCTTATTGTTCCTTGTCCTCATTCTCATATCTTTTTAACTTTAGGCCTACATCTGCACTGCTATGAAGGCKTTCTGCTTTTTCTATTTCCCACAGAGACAGATGAAGACTTCCTCTCTGACAAATGCTACATTAAGCCTGATGAAAAAAATAACATATTTTCATTAAGACTAGACAAAATAAGAATGTAGAACCCTGTGCAATGGTCTTCTGCTCTATTCAAATGAAGGATCAGGCAAAACTGAATACTACTTAAAACATGGTATGAAGATAGAAAGAGGGTAAGATTCTTGCTAAAATGAGAATTTGGACTTTTATTTGCTATTTAAGGCCTAGGATTGATAATGGAACAATAGTTGTAAAAATATTTATTCTCTGAGAAGAAATTTAAATAATTTGAAATGACCATTTGAAGTAAATCAGAAAAATCTGTGCATTAATTTAATGGGTAGACTCAGCTCCAGCTTGTGTCACATCTAGAGATCAAAATTTTTAAAAGATAARTTAAATATATTAGCCAATGGTAAAACATTCTGAGCAGTTTTGGAAGACAGACCTGGCTTGCTTCCTACTGAGGGAAAAAGTAGGGGACTACGGTAGAAGTTTTTGCTTTTCTTTTTACCTTTTTTTTTTTTTCTGTGATCACATGCAAGTTTTACATCAGCCACGGGATCACAAGAGTGGGTCGTGTTGGAAGGGACAACAGTGGTCACCTGGTCCAACCTCCCTGCTCAAGCAGGGCCATCCTAGAACACACGGCACAGGATTATGTTCAGACAATTCTGGAATATCTCCAGTGAGGGAGACTCCACAACCCCTCTGGGCAATCTGCTCCAATGCTTGGTCACCTCATGTTCAGGTGGAGCTTTCTATGCATCTGTTTCTGCCTGTTTCCTCTTGTCCTATGGAGCCTGGCTCCATCCTATAAAAACTCTTCCTCTAGGTATTTATACATATTTATTAGATCCTCTCTCAGTCATTTTTCTCCAGATGAAACAGGTTCAACTCTTTCAGCCTTTCCTGAGGTGCTCCAGTCCCTGAAATATTTTTGTCATCCTCTGCAGGACCTTCTCCAGGAGCTCCAGATCTCTCTTTTACTGAGGCGCCCAGAACTGGACACAGCAGTCCAGATGTGCCTCACCAGGGCTGAGCAGAGGGGCAGGATCACCTCCCTTGACCTGCAATGCTCTTCCTAGTCCAGGGTACCACTGGCCTTCTTGGCCATAAGGACACACCGCTGGCTCATRGGCAGCTTGTTGTCCACCAGGACCTTCAGGTCCCTCTATGCAGAGCTGCTTTCCAGCCCTCAGGCTGTCCTGGTCCATGGGCTTACTCCTTCCCAGCTGCCTTTGTTGAATTTCAGAAGGGTCTTATCTCCCCATCTGTCCAGACTCAAGGTCCTTCTGAAGGGCTGCAGAGCACTCTGGGGTATTGGCCACCCTTCCCAGCTTTCTGTTTTTATTCTTCTCAGTAAAAAAAGAACCACAAAACTGAGCACTCTGCTACTGAATAACATGTTGGGTCATCTCTGCCCTCCTACCCTTCCTTGAGAAAGAGATGGTATGAAAGTTTAGGTCTTTAAATAAAAATCAGCATAACATTCAGAAATGTATAGGACATTAACAAAATGGCAAATAAGAATACATTGATTATTAATTATATATTAATAAGAGATTGAAAGCTTTCATGGACCAAATTCTTCATCTGGCTAGGTGAATGGCACCATCTGGTGGATCTATCCTTTGGAATTTTTTTCCCAGAAAGTGAAGTCATAATTTAGATGCTGTTCCTCTACCATAAAACTGAATATTTTGCAACAAGTGCTAAAAGTTAAATAAGATTCAATGAAATGTAACAGTTATTAACAACGTAATTTTCACCATTGCTCATTTTGGAAAATTACTATTATTTTTTGGACAACAAATGCCATGTTAACAATAAATAAAACAAAGAAAATTAGCCAGAAATAATTTAAGTGTTTACTTGAACTCTCTGTTCATACCTATGAGCATCTATTAAAGAACCTATTCTATAATTCTGTGAAATAGTTTTCTGAACATGGTAATGGAGTACAGGAAACTCAAATGATATATAGATTCAAGGAGTTTTTGGGGGGATAAAAATGCCCTCATTTAGTCTTTCATTACGTTGCAACTCAGTTGATTTGAGGACTTCTGTAGTAGTAGTTCTTGCTTTTCAAATTCAATGACAGTCATTGGTAAATGCATTCTGTCGGTTTCCAGCAGCATTGGGAATCTCAGGTATCCAGTCAGTTGTTCCCATGCAGGTAACACAGGTGACCTTTATCCATGGGAATCTTTGACAACAGTGTGTGCTGGCACCTTCTGCACATGTTATTTGCCCTGCTATATTGCACTACTTGTAACTTATCAGGTAACTGAATGAACTGGATCGACTCCCAGATCGCGTTTCTGCCTCAAGAGCATGCAGGCTATGGGATCCCTTGCTCCTGCATGGTTGTCCATGAGAAGAATATTTCAGGAACATATAATCATTTATAGTGAAGAAGAAAATATTACAGGTGACTTTTCAAAAAAATTGCAATTATCCTGAATAAACAAATGGTATTCAAGGCAATATAAAATAATAAGTATGACCAAGCTGAGTCTTTCTTTGTGTGGTCACAACCAGCATCTGATGTGTGCTTATGAGTTTTCAGTGCAAAATTCTTAGAATTACTTAAAGACAGTAATTTTCAGCTGCAAAATTCAGTTACCATTGGGAACTCCAGTAGTCCCAAGCATGCAATAGAAACATATTGAATGTGACAAAAGAAAATTAATTAGACATTTTTACAAAACGGTCAAAGAGCATATTCCTTCATTCAGTGTGGCCTTCATATGCCTAMTGAATTTTAAGAAAATCAGACTGTGTTCTGCATTTTATTTAGCTGCAATTACAAAGAAATGAATGAGTCTGTTTTCTGCACTGTCTTCCTATACATTTCTCCTCAACTAGTCCCCATTAACGCACATTACTATTAATTTCCTTCTTTTAAACTTTTGATGATTAAGAAGAAAAATCATAGAGGCCTTCAGAGTAAGGAAAATTAATAAATTAAAAACCAGAAAATCATAAGTGGCCTGACATTGCTTAGATTTTTCTTTAAGGTGTCCGTATTATTTAGTTAGTGTATTTTTTCAGTATCTTTACATGAAGCCTGTTGTCGGCACCATGTGCAATGGGGCCAGAAAAACCCTTGTTGTGATGCAGTGTGAAATATTTCATTTGTAATACATTYCCAGAAAATACAGTCTCATATTTATTCATCTTGTAATTGATTAAAAAAGATTGAAATGTGTCAAAAATAGTTATTTTGAATATAATTTTATTTTATTTTTAATAATGGAAAAGAGTATGAAAACAAGAGAAGTAGCCTGGTTAGTGTTGAAGAATGAAAACAACTGCATGTGCTGCATCCAGARGCATTGTTTTGTGGGAAGAAGACAWTATAAAATGTTTGTTCTTTTGGGGTTTTTTKGGGGTTTTTTTCTGTAGAGAGAAATTTAGGGAAAACAGAGGCTGCCTCAGGAACATTTTATCAAGCTASATCTGGGTGAAGTTCAAGAGTGGAAGACCCAGAGGAGAAAGAGACAAGGGCACAAGGGAGATGGTTGCATAACAGGCACAGTAGGGTACGTGTCAGGAGAAACAGGGAGGCTAAGCAAATGTAGTAAGCAACTATGGGAAACTATGGTTTAGACTGGATGAATTTCCTCTGTGTGGCTCATTAGATGGAGACTATGAGAAYGGCACTAGGAATAGGGCTGGAAATTGCAGAAGGTATGGGTCTTCTCAGCAGCCAAAGAGAAGAGCTGCAGTCAGTTGAGTTGAAGTATCACCATTCTCTAAAGAAAGATTACTTCTAGTAGCTCAGTGGATGACTTGATATTTTTACTGTTTTGGATTGATTTTGCTTCTAGATGGTATCTTGTCCTATGACTAGAAGCCTGAATAAATTTGAGAGGAAAATTGAGAACTTTCTGCTTTCAGGTACTGCAAGTTTGAGTACCTCAATGTGCCTTTACAGATACACACGCTCCGCTTCATCTGAAGGCTTCCAGACTTGTAGAAAAATTAAAAAAACAAAACTGACCAACCAACGAACCAAACTACCAAAAAAAAACCAAAAAACCCAATATAACCAAACAAAAAAACCCAACAAAAAAACTCACAAACCAAACTAAACCAATTAAACAACACCAAAAACCACCCAAGAAAACCACCCAAGAAAACCACCAAAAAACCACAAACAAACAAACAAAAAGTTATTCTGCTGCAGGATTATTCAAAGACTGCAGTATCATCGTATGATCTCATTTGCTCTAGATCTTTAGTAGTTAATAAACCAAAAATGCATGCTAAAGACAACTGCTGTCTTATGCCTGAGGCTTGCTACTAATTTTATCCCTGTAGATTTGGATCTCATTTCAGGGATCAGTTAAGTTGACAAATGTGATTGCAGCTCTTGGGGAAGAAAATGATGTTAAAATGTTTAGATTTGGGAAATAAATGATAACTTATTAAAGGTTGGAGTTTTTTGTCTCCTCTAGCATCTGTGACACACAAGTTAAATACATTTCTAAAAACTTTCGAAAATTTTCAAGCCAGTTTCAAGTGAATTAGCTGAAAGAACCTTGGCTACCATGTTTTGTAAGTGCTAAAATCTTTGAAGTGATCTAGTAAGTTAGAGAAATGTAGTAAGAAGCATAAGATCTTAAATTACTTGGAATCTAAACACCTCTTCTTTTGAAGATGTTAAATGTCTCTTTGCAAGGGGGAGCAAAATATTTTGGATTTCTTGTATTTATCTGAGATAGGTGACACGAGGTTTTGTATTTTAAGAGTTTCCACTGAGTTCAATCACATATTGTGCATACAGAATGTATTGTCAGTTACTGATTTGAAGAAAGGAATGCTTGAACAATCATGCAGGCAATGCTTTGAGTCAATATTTCCAACAGAAAGGCTGCTCAAAACCAATTGATAGCTCACAAAGTCAAATACGAAAATTTAATTTCTATCCGTTTTCTCTGGATAATTATCAACCTGATGGGAAACATCTGGTTTTATCTGGAGTGGCAGCGCTAGCTAGATTTCAAATTTCAAAACAACAATAGTATTTAAATATATGGTCCTTTGCTCTCCACAGTAATGACAAGTTGTTAATTTTAGRATGAACAGGATCTCAGCCTTTCCAAACACGACTTTAAAATGGGAAGTGCAACGTAAAATGAACTGAAAGAGTCTTAATTGGCTAAAAGACAATGATAATAATTACACTTTGCCAGAAGATACACTTTTTGATTAGCTTTGAGAACAGTTTCTTTTGTCAGCCATGGCTAAACAAGAACTGTTGGGAGTGGAAGTCTGGACTTATCTCTGGCACACAGGGAAGAATGGCACAAACATGAATACAGCCTTTAATATCATCTGGAACAACCCCAGGACCACTGGCTGGCTCTTCATCTGATCTGGCACCATTCCAGTTAGAAGATTTGCAGCCACAACCCATGCAGTCAGACTATCCCATGAGGGTTCAGGCTTATTTTTAGATAACAACTGAAAATTTAATTGATAAATGAGCACTGCCTGTATTTTGGGATGGGCAGGTACATTAGCTTTTAGAGTGWYGAAATTGAAGTCYCAAGTGCCTGAAGTTAAACWGTAAAATTTCAGTACCCACAATTAMGACACACTGATGAAAACAATAGTAATTTTAAAACAGAGCAATCTTAGAGTTACAGTCTTCTGTAAGAAGACGAGGAGGGGGTTTTCTCCCATATTTCAAACCTCCTTCTTCTCCATATTCTCCGTCATATTTCTTAGTTGCCACAACACTGCCTTGAATCTCTCTTAAGAGGTTAAAAGGCAAGAATGCTACTGAAGTCAATTTTGTGTCAGTGAAGATTTCACTCACTTAAAAGCTCAATTCAAGATGTCTTGAATTTTTGCCAGTTAGCCAATTATGTATGCATAAAAATGTGTCAGGGAAAAAAATTAATGCAGTAGTCCAATTTGTGTAGAAGACTGATTTTTTTTTTTTTTGTTTTGTTTTGTTTTTCTACCAGCAGTGGTCTTATTCCACGTATCACAGATATATATTTATCTGTCAGGCTCATTTGATAATATTGGTTCATGTTTCTGAAAACACGATTCATTGATCAGGAGTGCTCATACAGAAGAAACTGAGATGGAACATAATGAAAGAAAGATTAACATTGCTTGAATCAGGAAGCTGTTTTAGAAAACAGGCATATACCCCTGTGAATGATTAAATGAAATATAAAAGTACATAAGCAGTCGCATGTACAAAATTTTCCAAAAAGATGGACAGTAAAAATTTAAACTACCTCAGGCAAAAAAAATCATCTTAACTAACAACTGCCACAGACACYGGAGTGTCTTCCACTCCTATTGCAACCCTGGAAACAAAAGCTTTCTTTCTCTTACCTGTTTACCATGCATGAAACTGCAATGCTTTTCATGTATTTTCATGTATAAGCATTATGTTAACTTAAAATCACATTTTTGCTTCATGTTTTTTGTTTGTTCTAAAAGTCACACAGTCTTCCAGTTTTTAACAAACTGACCAGAAAGAATATTGGGTATTTGCACAGCCACATGTTGCAAGATATTTTCTTCTGTCAAAAAATATCCTCGCTCATAAAATATTCTTCAAAATAAGCAATATTTTGTAATTCTCTCAGCTCTCGAGTTTGTTATTTGCTTCTTGACTGTAGTCTACAATTCCTTCAAAGATATGAATTTGAGGAATTTGAAAAATARGATCTGCTGCTTTATGTCTTACTTTTGGACGATGCGGTATTCTGCCTAATGCTACATTTCCAAATTATGTATATTATTATGTCATGATCAGTGATGTAACAGAAGATATCTCTATTGCCATCACACAACAGAGCACCAGAAGTCACTGCACATTAAACTGTCTTAAAAGAGTATCTAGCACTGAGGGTGTGAGGGTTCCTGTTTTCATTTTCTCATGGAGAACCTAAGAAATAGTAAAATATTTTATTGAGCAGCAGTCTGGTATTGAATTAAGAACAGGGCCAAATCTCTGTGTTACCATCCTCTGCTTCAGTCTTTCCTCATGCTGAGAAAAACTCTGCACRCAGTATCTTGAAATTGAGTTGTGCTTAGTAAGGCAGAAAAAAATGAAAAGCATGTTTCTGTGACCTTTTGGCAAAGAATATCCTCCCAGTTATGCCTGGGAAGTGCATTCCTCTGGTGAAACATTGACATTCTCTTTGGTTCTTTTGACTTTTCCTAACAAAACTGKATGTAAGTCCCTATTCTGGCAGCACACGGTCCAGAAATTTGCCTGCTGAGAAGGATGCTTGACGTTTTGTTTACTAAATCTGTATTATCAAAGCATTACATTGATCCACATTATGAAGCAAATACAAAATTGGGTTTATAGTTCAGATCAACAAAAAATCAGACTGGTATGCTAAAAGGTCTTAATGTGATTTTATGAAAAAAATGTCAAAAACTAACGCAAACAGATGAAAAGGAGGGAGTTGTCACACTAAGAGATTTGAGACAGGAGAGATTTGAGACAGTTTTAAGTGTGTACATTTAAAACTTCCATATGTGTAATGTGACTTTGTGGTTTAAATTTCTTCTCTCTCTTAATCACTAAAATGTTCTCTTTTCAGTGCCATGAAATTAGCCAAATATGGGAACTTGTATTATGATAGCATTTTCTATCTTCAGTTAAAAACTTCATAGATTTTTCCTAATTAAGTTGCAACTGCTCCTGATGTGAAATAATAATGATACTTATGTAATGCTATAGTATCTAAAGGCTCTGAAGATAATATGATGTCATACAAAGCAGTATCATAATGCAATAGAAACAAGGCTGTGTGATGAAACAGAGCGTAATGAGAACTTGGCATCCTGAGCATTTGAAATCCTCATGTTTTCGAATGTGCTCTTATCAACTACCTATTAACAGTARCACTGCATCAAGTGCACACCTACTCTCCACCTTAGCTTTAACCCAAAATAATCCAGTTCACACACTGAAAGAGCGTTCTGATGAGAAGGGAAAGCTCTGCTTCAACAGTGAACCAATAGTCAGTCCACTCCTGAACCAAATTAAAGCACCTCTGTCACAGCCATAAGGACAAGGATACAATAACTCTCTGAAGGGAGGGAAGTCTGTTTATGCAGTACACGTCATCACAAAGCTGGGGCAGAAGGAATCTCAGATTCACTTAAAGAATTTCTGTGAGGATCACCACATATATGTCATTCCTAATGGGTGTCCAATCTGTTCTTGAGAACTTCCAAAGATAATGATGCTACATTCCCTCTAGTAAAAGAACAAAGTGGGATTAATTATATGCTTGCCATTAACATGAGGGCTCTATTTAAAGTCTGTCCACCAGTAACCTTAATACCTGCATGATTTTTACTGCCAGTTGTTTGTTCCCACACTCTCTCAAGAGTCTCTGCTGCAAGGATGATTTAGCTGCATGTTCAAGGTCCACCAACTGCMGTGAATTATTAAGGAAACCTGAAGCTGACCTCAGTTTGTACCTTTATAAGTTACTGGGTCATTCCTACAACAGAGTTGTGGTTTCTGAGAGGGAACACAAAGCTCAGATGAGAAGAAGAGTCATCACAGTCAGCTCTGTTTAATCTGTCTCTGTTCATCCATCACAAACTTCTGACTCCTTTCAGTTCCATGTACTGTTTTGTAGAAAAGGAAATTAGTTCATTAGCTTTGTTTTAGGAATTATTTGTCTAGTTATTGTGGTGAAAGGTAGGAGATATTTGGAAATGGTATGTTTCATGGTGTAAATCAGTTATGGGTAGGAATCAGACCAGGACTTACACAGGGGCTTATTATCCTGAGTGTTTTAAGATGCTGGATTTCTTCACTGTTTTTTTTCTGAAATACTCTTTGTGATGGAGGACRTGCCTGATGTCACCTCAAGTAACAACCCCTCTTTTGCCATTTCTCTTATCCTCGCAAATGAGTTTGCATGAGGGGAACCTCTTGTCAAGCCTGGGGATATCCATATTGTTCCATGTTCTGGAGCCTCTATAGTCAAACCCCTATGGTGGGTATGTGGAGTTACTGTCTCTTCTCACCACAGAAGGTTAGTGTAGTTGGATATTGATGTAGAGAGCTGTGTAGAGTTGTATTGACATTATGAATTAAGTCACTGAATGAATCAGATTACATTTTAAATTTTAATGCAAATGTATAGAGTAAAATTCTATGGATTCTTCAGTACTTTGATCTTCAAGTAGCAGGAAAGACTTCAAAGCAATATTCTGATTAAATAATCAAAGTCATCAACTTTCTCARAGAATCACATTGCTTCCTCAGTTGTGTAGAAGTCACTGATGTATTCTGAAGTTCTTTTTGCATGTTATCATGACTCTGCCTAATCCAAGATTGCCCTTTGGACATTTGTAGATTTTCAGTAGGAAAAAAGTGGTAAATACAAAAAAAAAACCCCACAATATTTTAAGTAGATAGGAAGAAATGTGATACAGGCAATGCAAACTTTAAAAGTGTTTAATCATCATCTCCAGATGTTTTTCCTTGAAATGTTAACRCATAGGTATGTAATTGAGTTACCAATTCTTAAGCCTAAGTGCATKACTCTAAATATAATTGAGAAAAAGGCCTTGATAAACTTTATTTCATTCAAAATTTAAAAGATTTTTTTACCAAATACTGGAGTAGAAATTAACTTTGCTTAGCTAAAGATACCTGGGTGAACATAGAATTAAATTATTTCTAAACAGGTCCAATATCTGTTGGACAAACAGCCCAGCCTCCATATAGCATTAGAACATCTACTGAGATTCAAAGCCAGGTCTCTTTAGCTGACATTCACGATGAATGACATTTATTTCACAGTAATTTTTTCTTGTATCCTCTGTAAAGCTCAAGTTTTCTTATTACTGCATTCTGAATAAATCATTTGACATTTGAAGAATTGATGTGTGAAACTCCAGCTCATGAAAACTTCAAACCATAAAATAGCAGAAGTAACACCGTGACTTGCTTTCTCCTGAGTTCTTATGTGATGGCCATTTTTGGCATACTTTATTTTGGGGCCAAGAGRGCTTGGAAGCTGTCAGGAGGAGTGTCACAATTTCAAGTTCTTTGCCACATATTAAAAATTTCCAGGAGCTCTTCCATGAGAAAAGTGAATGTTTAAAAATGCTTTATCTAGTACTCTTTTATCTAGTATGAGAAGAATCTATGTTGTTGAAAGGGCATGCAGCTGGTATTGACAAATCTTGTCCAGATAAACATCATGACAACACTCAAGTTGCACTAGCTTGGAATCAGTTCCAGTGTATCACTTTTCTTGCTCAAATTGAACTTAACATTTTGGATTTTCTTTGAACATTTGAGTCTGAAAAAATATTTTGATCGCAATKAAACAACTTTACAGATTAATGAAAGAATAGCAACTCTTTGTGTTGTTATACTAAAGCTGAGTCATTTTTCCTGAGTCATTTTAAGATTTCAATGCATTGAGTAGGGCTAAAATTTATTATTTTGCAATTCCATTGAAGAAGGTATTTCCCGGGACACATCCAATTTCCTACASTGTTTTTGGAAAAGTTGTCTGGTTGAGACATAGCATTTGATGTCATAAAGGTTCTTCTAATACAACTTAAACCACCTCCCTGGAAAACGTAAACTAAGGCAGCAAGAGCATGTTTTTCTCTCAGCACAGAAACATCTACAGTGGGAGATTTGCCAGCACAGCTATCATGATTAGAGAGCGTACTGGTTATTTTCATCTCACCTATCCTAACCATGAAGGTATACTGACACACTTAAATCCCTGCTGAGTCATAGTCTGAAAACTAATCAAGTTGTCAAGATGATRAAAGCGGAAGTCAAAGCTAAATTTTTCTATTTGCTAAATTCCATATATATAAGAAGAACTGTCATACTGGTAAGAGGAAAACAATCTTGAAAACAGAAAGGAAAAAAATCACTCTGCAGAGGTGAATTTCTCAAACAGATAGATATTCAGCTTAGTATTTGCTAATTGCTTCCTGTGCCATTCTCCTTATGCATCATTTCCAGCAGTTACTTTACCAGGCCACTCCTTATGTGTATATTGGGTATAGACTATTAGCTGCTATTTCAAGCTCCTAATTTTCTTCAGAAGTGTAACCTCTGTAAACGTTATCACAGCCTTGAGACTGTGCAAGCAGCTGCATGTCTTTATAAATAAATGAATAGCCTAAATTAATAAAAACAAATAAATAAAATAAATATTCAGTGAACAACAAGCAATAGTAGCTTAGCCAGACTGAGTTGCTTAACTCTGGCTGACCCCAACAGATAGTACCAAAAAAAACCCCAAAAAATGGGGAAAAGAAAATAATTGCTTCACTGATTTCTAAGCTAAATAATTAACTAAACCCCCCACAGCAGGTTTTCCCTGTTTACCTTCTTCATCCATGAGGGAGACAGGGATGACCAGTAGGAAAAAAAAAGTCAGTTTCCATACTCCCTGGATTGTTGCCAATATAAGTTAAATGTTATTCTAGACATACTTGAAGTAYGCTTGATTATGCACTAAATGTTGAGATTTTCAACAGCTGCTCTAAGCTACCAGCACAGCAAAACCATTAGTAAAAGGCTGCCATTCTTCATCAATTACAAAAGGGAACGGCAGTATTGYTTTTGTGGCCATGGCTGATTCTGACAGCTGAGAGAAATATCTGTGTTCAGGGTGATGTCTGGAATGCAAAATGGGAATAAAGTGTGCTTCCCTGATTGTGTCTAGTGTTCAAGATATTGATGGAGCCAGCAAGCCTGTGTTATTATCAGGGCTGCACAGCCATGAATATATAAACTGGAAACTGACTTTTCCAAGTAAAACATGTCTTTCTCACATTACTTTTGTGGGAGTCAGCATCCAGAATATATGTTCAAAACTTATTATTGGTAATTTTTCTATGAAAGATAAGCCCCAAAAGGGCAATGTCAGCATCTCTCTTTACAAATGCACATGTCTTCCAAGCACTGGAGTTTTGCAGAAACTACTAGTGGCAAGTCAGGAGAATATTTATTGAGACACGGAATCTCCTGATCTGAATTGCAATGTAGTGCTGCAGTGTGCCATAAATTAACTTTTTTCTTTTTTTTCTTAAACTTAAAAAAAAAAGCCAAACCCACAGCTATGAAATGTGTTGATTAGATTTTTACTTGAATTCTGATAAGAAGATGGATGCTGTTTGGGTTGCCATGGTGCTATTTTTGGAATTGTTTAGAAAGAATATTGCACAAAGTAGTTTGTTTCTATGCCAGCAGCTGTGCTCTCYCTTCCCCCTGCCCATGAAACAATATTTTCACAATCATCTAATTTCTTTCAAAAGTATTAAATAATGCATGTGGAAGGGGAGAGATTGTGCAGCAAGATGATGACAGCTCTGACTCTACAAGGAAATCAYGTCTTTACTCACCATGAAGTAGATAAAACCACCTTTGGTAGTCCATTACAAAAAGTAATTCCATGAAAATTCGCATACAATGTCACATACTCATTTCCTACTTACAAAAGACAGAAAAAAGGCAAACAAGAAAAATGCAAAATCAGAGCCCTGAATTTCAAAGGAGAACAGTTGAGGAAGGAATCTGCTTGACAGGATCACCAAAGAAGTGATGTCTTTGTTACTGGAGAAATTCAAAATTGCTGCTCCTTTCCAGTCTTCTCTTACCTCTTCAAAGCCTCAAAGCAGGCCACCCTCACTTTTTGTGTAAAACAATGCCCAGCCAGCAGTTAACTGAATTTGGGCATTTGTAGCAAAACTAAATGGTATTTACAGGCATCGTGTAAGCTGCTATTAATGAGAAAAAGACATAACATATATCATCATCTCCTTCCGAGCTTGTCTTTGCAATTTTATTGACTGTGCATTATTTTTTTTTCAGGAATCATGTCTAAATAAGTATTCTCATAGCATTGAATCATCTAATTTTCCTTTACAATGAAATAACCATTTTATCTAGTCCCAGTCAAGTTTTCTGTATTCTTTGTCATGCTCTTCAGGTCAACAAACTAAACATAAAAAAGTCAGGTTTCATGCTTTGAAATTGATTACTTTGAAAGACAGCAATAGCTCCACAGAGAGCAAGATATCCTACTCCACCAACACTTTGGTGAAGATAAAAGTTGTTTCCAGGTTGAAATAATACAAAGGGTCAGTATTTTAGTCTTTGATAAGAAAAAAAAAACTCATTCGAGTTTACAGCAGTAGCTGTAGTTGCTGTATATATATAATCAGAGAGGAGCGCAGAAAAAACCCAAAAAAAAAAAAACAACAAAAAAACCCTGAAAGATAATCAATGAATTAAATACTCTGTTTCAAAATTTTGGAGGCTCTAAACTTTAAAGTATTTTTTTWAACAAATTTTTACATTGATAAGAAATTTGAAAATCTCAAACCAGGTATTAGAATATTTTGAAATTTCATTCTAGTACTCCTTGGATGGAAAGAGATTTCATCAATATTGCTCTTCTTTCAAAGATTATCTTTATTTTGGCAAAATAACATTTTTACCAATGAGAAACTGTCAGGAGAGAAAAAAAAAAAAAAGGTAATTGTTCTAGAAGTCAAATCAATATTTCATAAACATTTCTGTTATGGTATAAGCTCAGATGTCTTACAGTTCCTTCCAGTTATTCTGATATGAACAACAAGGCTTTTATTAGTGCTAKTTCTGTCAGTTTTGCCAACAAGTTCAAGATCTTAAGCTTCATTCTATTTGCACTTATTGATGAATCTCCTTTAGTTTTAGCTAGTGTAAAATTCAGGTGAGTATGCTCGCTGTGAYTTACAGCAAGCATATTAGTATTTTAGTCCTCAATACCACTTGTATTTTTTAAAGGAAACACGATCTTTAAAACTCTATACCATTTCTTGGGCTATGTGAATGGTWTAACATTACTTTTTTCTGTTTCTAAAACATAAATAACTAAAGCACATATTTCATTTTTTCTGCATTTTCTAATGCCTTACATAAAATATGTGTTGCTTGCACATAAAAAATTAAAAATATATTTAAATGTTGACTCTCATAAAGGTATTTCCAAAAAAAGAAATATTGTATCTTTTTTGTTCATTTCATTACTCCATGTAATAATGTAAGTATATATTTTAATTAAAATGTCATGAACTATAGTTATTGTGATCATTCYTCACTACCTTTGTGCATTAAAGATTTACAATTCTAGTGCCCTGGAAAAATATAATTTTATTTTAGAGTCTACTTTAAAAAATACATTGGTTTCATGCTTTGCAATGAAATAGAAAGCTTGTTAGATACAAAGAGCAATGCTTGATAATACTGAAAGAATGAGAAATCAATTTCAGAAAACCCACTTAGAATATTAAGTATGCATTTAAATAAGTAAATGACTGGAGACATATAAAAAAAAATTACAAAACAACATGCCAGATCTCTCATAAAAATATAAGCTTTCCATATTAAATGTTAGTCAAAAAAGATCTGACAGATGAGTTAATACAGTTGAAGATGCTGTCAAYGTGAAATTGACACTGTTGTACACCACAACAACACAGACTCCAAACTTCAGAAGGCTGAAAATGACTCCTCTAGTTTTGGGATGTGTCTCCCTTATATACTATTCTAGRCAGACCAATTCGATTGTGAAACAAAGACAAACCTCTTCAATCACATTGGTCAGACCAGAGGGACATCAAGAAGAAGTCCCTCCTAGGATAAGGAATGAAAGCATAGGTTCAGTTAACAAAAACATATCTCTTGTTTACAGAAAATTCCCTGGGAAAAGAATTCCAGAAAAACAAAACATCTCAGGCACGAAACCAGGGCTACATGAAATGGATTCTTTTTCATATTCAGTGCCAGCTATTTATCAGACATTTTATGTCTCCCTTAATAAAACTTAGTTTGTAAGTCAACATTTCTTCCTCCTTTTGTGTAATAAGGTTGGACTATCTGGAGCATGTACCTAGGAATATCCACACTAATAATCCCTGTGTGCAGGGATCATCAAGCACCTCAGTAAGTGACAGAATTTTCAGGCAGTTTGATGGCTGGTTTCTGCTTCCTTCACGTTGTATCATCACATTTTTGAGTGAGGAGTTATAGATATGGATTCAGCTGTGGTGTTTATTTTCATTTATTCACTTATTATTTGCTAATATTTTCTTTTTTTGGAAGTTGATTTTAATGAAACTTGCTGTCAGCTTAAGAACATGATGTGGCCATTGACTGTAAAAAGTGATTGCTAATCAAATAACACTCATATTTTTGTGTTTTCCTCAGGAGATAGAATATCTTTTAGRATAGCTTTTCATTCTCTATTGCTCAATAAACTGTAACAGGAGAAGTCTGTTGCTGCCATCACAAGCACAAGCTGCAGCAAGTTTTTTTACAATGCTAGTACCAAACCTTTCAACACCATTTTCAGTCCTCATATGACAAGATTACATGGGCTGGGCACTGAAAAAATTATCCTCCAAACAGTTAACTTCACTGTTATTTCCTGCCTAAGTTATACGACCTTTCACATGGAACATCTCTCAGTGAAGAACTGCCAGAACTAAACTTCGACAAGTCCATTAAGGTTCATTTCCAATTCTGAACATTCTTTAAAACTTGCTGTTTTTCATTGCAGAAAAGTAGTAGTCTTAAAACTCTTGCAGTATTCCATGGATATTCTTGAAAAAAGTTAAATGACCTCCAGATACACAATGCTGCTTAAAACAGGAATGGTGGAGACAACGCACATCACTGTGCTGTTTCCCATGCAGGCAACCTTCACTCCAAATCAGCACTGCAAATTCCAGCACTGAATTGAACAGAAGATCATAGGAAACAATTCTTCAATGCTGATAGGAAACTCTAACAATGTGGCAGTTTGTTTTGCTGAAGATTTTAGTTTGAAAACTATTTAATTATGGTGCAGTGAGGAAATGCAAGTAACTAGATTAGCAACCAGCGGGAGGAAAAAGATATTGCTGCAAACTGTTGCCATTTGCAGCGAGTTTTCTGCTTTCGTGTGCATTTCTTTTGCTCCATTGGCCCATTTTAAGTTGTAATGTAAACAAAACTTCACTAGGTCTGSTCTATAGTTATGGTTGAAAAGAAAGTGACAAGGTGTACTTTCTCCACAGTACTTCTRTTTCTTACTGAGCTGTATTGGAAGGGCAAGGGTAGTCAAGTCTGGATTTTGAAAACAACTACCTGAATTAAACACCTAATTTCATTCTACAGTAGGAATATGAATTCCAACYTTAGGAGATAGCAGTGCAGTTCTTTAATGTACTTAGAGCTTGGTTCAYTTGATCTTACTGAAGATTCAGGAGCTGATTGACCAAACACTCGTTTAAAAGTGAACTCCCATATTTTACTTTCATGGTTGTCTACTTTTTCACAAAGTTGTGGGGCATAATCCTTTTTCAAAATTTAATATTAAGTTTTCCCAAACCTCCATCCTGTATGCGTTACATAAAAAGTTTTSCAAATAATGCATGCATCATAAACTATTTATAAGTGTCTTCTGATGGTGGATACCTTTCCCTTTCTTCCTCTTTRTGCCTCATCTATTACCTAGATGGTTGCTAGCATGGAGCTGAAGAATTAACAGTTTTATTCTCATCTTTTTTCCAGCGGAATAAAAATTGCAACAGAATCCACTGGCAACTGGACTAATGTGTCTGAAATAYCCCTGATCACTGCTCTATGACAAAAATATGATTACCTGTGTTTCGTTGCAGGAGCGTATGTGCTTCAAGTAAAGGCGACAGATGCTGATGATCCCACTTACGGAAACAGTGCTAGAGTGGTTTACAGCATTCTTCAGGGGCAACCATATTTCTCCATTGATCCCAAGACAGGTAAATAGTTTATCAGCAACAGTAGAAGATTTAAGCTTTGTTTTTTTGATTTATGTAGACAGTATCAATGAATAAATATGGACCTGGTTGATGTGATGGAAATCCAGGAGAGCAATTTTCCACATGATTCAGTTTTGAGTATTGACTAGCTTTTTATGAATTACAATGTGTTGTAGAAACAAAAGAAACATACTCCTCCAATCAGTCCTGGAATATCTAAAATATATCTACATTGAATGATTATTTTTTTCAATGCTTTACCATTTCCCTATAGATAAAGCTTTATCTTCTTCATGTATCCATTTTTTTTCCTGATTATTGAGTTTTTTTTTTAATTTGGGTCTTCTCAGCATTTTTACTTGCTGAACACACAGTCAGAAATTCTCCAGCAATTATTGTTTTTGTTATACTGAACTAATTTGAGACTGTGGAACAGCTAATCATCTCCTTCCCTCCTCTTTTCCTGGGGCTTATTATCTTTGTCTGGGGTTACTGGATGTGTGAGCAGAAGAAGATAGTATGCTTAAAGAAATTGAAGTATTTGAGAGGTTGGTAGACATGTTAATTGGGTATCTTGTCCTATTTTTCTAAATGTCATTCCTGRTTCTATATTTAGTAATTCAGTTGAGGAAGCGATAACATACATGGTGAATGACACACATTGTGGCATCCTGAGTGTGCTACAGGGAATGTTATCCATATGCTCCTTTCACCAAATAGTTTCACCTTCCAGTAGCTGTACTTGAATGTCAGATTCAGGGCCTTTAGCCCTGATGGTGCAGCGTTATAAGRCTGTGAGCACGCTCTCTCCAATGTACACACTCCTTTGTTCCATGCTCCATTTAGCAGGAGATCATACTTCAATTTGCAGTGAGCAATTTTACTTTTCAAACTGAACTTTGAAATGTAACTTCTTCAGGTGTCTGGGGAAATAAAAAAGTAGTTGCCTTTATACTTAATTTTTCATTTCAGTTTTGTAAAGAATGGGTATAAATTCAGTGGCAAGAAAAAGCTTTACTGGAGCCAAAATTGGAACTTTAGTACAAGTTTCACAAGAAAAAAGTTGTGCATGGAAGAATTATTTTTCCCATGGCACTTTGAATGGCTGTGTTATACATTCTCATCTGTTGCTCAGTAGTGAGTCAACCATAGGTGATCATCTGCACCCTACTAACCCTGGAATATCATACAAACCTGGCTATTACCTTAAATGAGTTACTCATATGGTAAAAGAATGGACACAGCTGTAGGGGAAGATTGGTGAAACAGGAGCCCAGCATAGTTTAAAATCCTATACAAAAGTGTATAGATTCATGCTTCTACAGGCATSAATAATATGCTGTAGAAGTGTCTTATGTTTGAAAGTTCACCTTATGACAATTACTCATGGGTCTAACAATTACTCTAAAGGTAAAATAAACAGTATGTGAATAACACTGCACAGGATGGTGCTTAATGATTTGTTCTAAAATCCAGAAGTCCGGGGCAGTACTACAGATCTGGTAGCAGAATCTTTCCAATTCTTTATTTTATAATTGAGGAGTTTATACAGTAGTTTTTCACTGCATTTTTACTGCCAGAAATGTGTCCTGAGTGCTTTTGACAGGAAAGGGGAAGAAAGCTATTTYGGTACAATGACAAACTCAGAACTGCCAGCAGATGAATAAGCATTTTTTGTGTTGTTGTTGGCTTCTTTTGCCATCTCTTGCACTCCAGAAAAAATTTTGAGACATAATCTTGTAGTTATTTAAAGAACCCATGAACATCTGTACTAAGTTTCTTCCCTGTATCATGTTTCCAAAAGTGTTGGCCTGCTTAGATCTAGTGAGGGATGAAGAGTACGTGTTTAGCACCCCTGGAATACTCTTCTAGTTTTTAAACAACTTGTCCTTGCAAAGTTCCTGGGTGACTAGCAGGGTCAAAGTAACTGAAAGTCTGAAAGTTTTTCTCCCCCACAAGTTTTCTATTTCCCAGTAGATTTGACTTGTCTGGTAGTACAGTAGCTGCCTACCCACTGAGTAGAAATGCCACAGCAAAAGTTTATTTGGTTAYGAACCATCTCCTCTTGCTCTTTTTTCTGAAAGGGGAGCATCCTTTAACTTGTTTCRTATCTCACACATTGCATAAGACAGTGAAGAATTAATTTCTATTTATATTCTCYCTGAATCAACCCTTTTCTAGATTGAAGACTTCTTTAAATAAAAACTATTCCATAGTAATAATCACCCTTCTCCTACTCAGGGTGAGAAAGTGCACACAGTATTCAGGAAGGCAGCTGATGTCGAAGTATACAGGTGTTTAATAGCACTTCTGTTCTCTATTTCTTCCCAAACAGTTCCAAACATTGTTTGTTTCTTTTGCTTCTACTGCACAGATGTTGATATGTTWGTGGAAATTTCTGTTAGTAGCTCAAGATCCCATTGCAAAGCAGTAACAGTGAAACCACTGACCATAACTTTATGTGTGAAATAAGGATTGTCTTTGTCAAGCACACAACTTTACACATACTCCTTCCTCAGATCARTCCTAATAGATGTTACACATTTGCTCTGATATGAAACTAGTACTCTTAAATAGTTTTTAACCTGTATGGGTCTGAATGTCATGGCTGCCCCTTTTACTCCGTGTTTTTATCGACCTCCTAAACTTTTTCYATCTTTTTGTTGGAGATAAGCAAAACATGTGGAAGTGGGAGAGTTAGTTTTTATTGCTATTTCAGGGAGGTTAAATGAAATACACTACTTTCTGGAGAGCAAYTCTTTGAATGGCACATTCTAAGGCCTCAAATCTTATATGTGGGGGGCATTTTTAAATGCTATAAAATTGCCCTTCTGATTTTAATGTGAGGGGTTTTTTAACATGAGAACTTCTCTTAAAACAGATAACCTCTCTTCTCTTTCCTCTGTACACTCTCTTTTCTTATGAAAATATCCATTTCCACCATTAAGATGTCCTTTTCATCCAATTTTCTGATATGTTTATGAGGTCAATATTTTTTATTTATGGCTAGGTGTCACCAGGTGTTGCTAAACTTGGTATTCTAGTCCATCTTCTGACAGTTATACTATAATATAATTCAGTTATATTATTGAAATCCAAATTGGTATCAGCAGGAGTATTGATGTTAATATTTATGCAGGAGAKTTTTCTTGGAACCTGTGTTTTCTCTTCCATGAAAGTGAGTGATCTCCTGCTGAATTACAGGTCAATAACTTTGGAAAGCAAATCTTCTGGCCCAAGTCCCATACATACTATTTTCATTTTTCAGCAATCTCATGGAGACCATATTTTTCTACATATTTGATATTGATGACATCTGAAAAGACAAAAAAGAAAATCAAAGTTATTTGCTTCTGCAGTTGAGCAATAACGTAAAATCTTAAGGTAAAATGATTTACAAAAACTCAGAACACCATTACATGCACATACGGCCCTCTACGTTTTAATAACCCCTTGACTTAAATTTAGATGTTATTTGTGATGCTGAAGTTGAAATACCAATATTTTTAGCTCTTTCCTTCTCATGGATTCTTACCTCTTCTTTATTCTTCTATTTTGCTGGTAAGATAAGTCAAATTCACATTTGTCCTTTCCATATGAACTGATTTTGGAAGAAATAATATTTTGTCTAAGCCKTTGAAATAGAGTAGGCAGAAAAAGGAAAATTGCCCATGAATTGCTAGACATAAAAATTATTTCATTGTGGGGTTTTTTTTTAAGATAAAGATTTTTTTTCCCAGAAAAATATATAGAATGACCTTAAATTTCCAGACAGGAATAAACAGTGGGTGATTTGGAACTTTACTACTGGAGTGATAGCCCATTCTTCATTTTCTGAAAAACTCCTGGAACATTTCTGAGAAAGCCACTTAGTTGAACCCAGAACACCTATATCAACCAGTTAAACTGCATTTTTCCTTCACAACCTGCTGTGTGCCCATGCTCAGTTTATTTCCGTCATTTTTTCTACAATCTTTTTGAACTTMAGCAAAGCTTTTGTTMCCGTCTCTCACAGAATCCTTCTGGACAAAATGTCCAGCACACAGCTGAGTAAACACCACATCTTGTGATGGGTGACCAACTGGCTCATGAGTCAGGCACAAAGGGTTGCAGGGAATGGGGTGACATCAGAGTGGTGACCTGTCATTAGTGGGGTTCTGCAGGGATCCATCCTCAACACAGTTCTCTTCAACATCTTCATAAATGACTTGGATGCAGGACTGCAAGGAACACTACGTACGTTTGCTGATGGCACTAAATTGGGAGGAGCTGTCTACTCCCTTGGGGGCAGGAAGGTCCTGCAGATTTTTGACAAAATAGAGAGCTGGGCAATCACTGAACATATGAAGCTTAACAAAAACAAGCACCAGATTCTGCAGTTGGAATGGGACAACGCTGATTGTGTATAGGCTGGGGAATGAGGGACTGGGAAGCWGCACTGTGGAAAGGAATGTGRATGTCCTGGTCAACGGCCARTTGAATCTGAGCCAGCAGTGCCCTGGCAGCCAGGAGGGCCRACCTGTCCTGGRGGGCATCAGGCACAGCATCACCAGCTGGGCAAGGGAGGGGATTGTCCTGCTCTGCTTTGAGCTGGGGTGGCCTCACCTCAAGAGCTGGGGGCAGTTTTGGGTGTCACAATATAAGAAAGTCATAAAACTTTTAGAGACTGTCCAAARGAGGGCTGTCCAAAAGGGTGAAGGGCCCTGAGAGGAAGCTGCATGAGGGGCAGCTGAGGTCTGTTCAGCCTGGAAAAGAAGAGACTGATGGGAAACCTCATGGTGGTCTTCCACATTGTCATGAGGGGAAGAGGAGGGGCAGGTACTGATCTCTTCTCTCTCATGACCAGTGAYTCRAGGAAATGTCATGAAGCTGARTCAGGGAGGTTTAGGTTGGATATCAGAGAAAGGTTTTTCACCCAGGGGGTGTTTGGGCACTAGAACATCTCCCCAGGGAAGTGGTCACATCTCCAGCCTGATAGAGTTCAAGAAGCGCTTGGACAATACCCTCAGGCACATGGTGTGACTCTTGGGGTGTCCTGTGTGGAGGCAGGAGTTGCACTCAATGATCCTGATGGGTGGCTTCCAACTTAGCATATTCTATTCTATAATTTGATGTTATTTCTTTTTGTTAGTATAACACAAGAGGTCTTTCATTCCCATAGGTCTTTTTGCCTTGGAATGGACATACCAAGGACAATGTAAAATACTGTGGAACATTTAGTCTCCACAATGACAAATTAAGCATTAATTAAGATTAAGTGGTTCAAGAGGAAACCTAGTAAATAAAGCTCATCTCATTTGCAAAAATATTCTTTTTTCTGAATGTCATGCATATGAACTTTTTTTGCCATTTTATAACTCAAGATTTCAGTTTGGAGCAAACTGTGTGCAGTATAATTCATGCCATTCTGAGACCAGAAAATGGTGATTCCTAATAATGTTGTCATCATGTTGCAGGTGGCAAGAAAGGAATTTGTTAGAGAGTTCAATTCAATGGGAATTTTTAATAGGTTCCAAAAATAGCAGATTTAGGTCAAAGTTATTTCTAGGCTCTGAAAAAGTATTATAAAATAATGGTCCCTATTCTGGCTCATTAAGACAACAGTGGTTAGTTGCTATAAAGGTAAGAATGGTCCTTAAAATTTGCTTCTTGACATTCCTGACCCATTTTAACACCAGGTAAAAAAATCTGCTTTTAACATCAAATTGTTTAATACTAGAAACTAATACTTTCTAAACCAATAATAATCAGGAAAATCATACTTCCAGCTGGTTTATTTTTCAATTTTGCATGTTATCTGCACCAATGTGCACCTAGACATTTTCTGATAACTGTTGTTGAATAAATAGCATTTTGCAAYGTTATTCACATTTGTAAAATTTTGACGAAGACATGTATTTTCTCCTACACRTTTGCTTTCAAGAAAAAGCCTTTAGTACCCCAAACCTTTTAGCTTTATACAACTTCATCAGGTAATTTGTGTGTTCAGTAGTATCTCTTCGTTTCTCTCCCTCTGTTTCTCTCTCCAAGTCTTCCTTTGATTCCATATATTCTTAGCATATCTGAAGGGAGATTATGGCATATCTGCTTAAACAGCAGTTSTCCAAAACCACTAAAGACTAAAAGTCATGTCGTTTCCTGGTATTTAAATTATTTTTTTATWAAAGGAAATTCCTCAGATTTTCACTGCATGTTCGTGCTTTATCAAAAAAACTTTCTCTAGAAAAAGAAGAGTCTTCTAATAAAGACCTCCTTTTGTACAGAGGAACATTGTCTTGGCCTACAGTAACTTGAATTTATTGTCAAGTGAATGGTTGGAAACAATTGAAGATACAGGCTCTGCAATGCAATGCCACCTCCATCTACATTGCCTTACTCTGTACAAAGCAGTGTTCCTCATCCCTGATGTGGCAAACCTATGATCACAGCATTCACACCCCTAGTGAAAACACCTCATTCTCTTTCATCCATTCATGTCCTGATTGAAAAGACATAACAGTCATTTTGTGTGGCTGAATAGCTGACAAACACCCTTTTGAAAGGCCTGAGTGATTTGCCTGGTTTTGTGTGACCTCCTCTCATCAATCTGTTCAGAATAATTCTATTCCTGGTTCAAGGGATCCAGTGTTAATTTGTAAGAGTAGACAATCACAGCCCTTTGTTTATTTGCTCCTTGTCTTTCCCCTTTCTTCTCATAGGTGTAATAAGAACAGCTTTGCCAAATATGGACAGAGAAGTGAAAGAACAATATCAAGTTCTAATCCAAGCCAAGGACATGGGAGGACAGCTGGGAGGACTAGCTGGTACTACCACCGTAAACATTACTCTCACGGATGTCAACGACAACCCACCCAGATTTCCTAAGAGTATGTAGTATTCCAAAGCACTGATTTTTAAATAAGCATGACTAAAAGTATTAATTTGGAAAAGTCCTGTAGATAAGCAACTGAGATCCTGGAAGAAAAACAGTATATGATGAAAAAAATCAGATATCCTGGTTTTTAAAATAATATAAAACTCAATYTGAAAGTATGAGATGAATGTTTAAGAGGATATATACCATCATTTCACAAAACCAGCTTCAGCCTAAGAGTTAATTTCATTTACACTATAAAAATTATTTGGAAAATACTATTTTGCCAAGGGAAACGGTATGAACCCCTTCAAATTACAAAAGGTTATAACTTGAGATTTCCAGGTAACAAAGGCAGAGCTATCTCATGCTAAGTGTTACTATTATGATATTCACGAACAGATTTTTATATGTCTTGGCCCAGGACATTATATTTTCCCCTGAAAATGCTTACAGCCTAAAACAGTGATCATTCAYTGATAATTTATTATGTTTCACATCAGTTAGTTTAAATTAAGCTTTTCAGAAGTATGCTAATTTAAAGAGTTKCATAGTCTGTGCATGATTAGGAGGATTTTCACTTACTTGTCTCCATAAATTTACTGAAGTTTTGTATATTCCATACCTTCAAAATGTAGAAACTAATCAAACATAAATCTTGATAACTATGCCAAAATAATTATCTGCTAAAATTTGTTAGCAAGGCAAATTCATGTTATAATATATTACATAAATCTGGAGTAAGATCACAGCAGCTTTTTACTTTACATCTCTTCCTTGCCCACAAATTGAAATCCCACTGTACATATTATGAATGCCCCATAGGTACAAAACCACATCTACAACTGTGAAGTTTTCTCTTATATAAAAATTCTTCTTTTACTCAGTCTGAAAATGCATTGTGTTTTTGCAGGCATGTAAGAAAGGTCATGTGTACAAGAAGGATCCACTTGGCCCCTGCCTTCTGCCTCTTACACTAATGTCTAGATGATAATCATAAAATGGGCTAAGCAATACTTCATAAAACTTCCTTACTTTCTAATTATATTTAGTTRTAACAGTGTCTTTGTATTTAACAACCTTCAATGTATTTTTCTTGCAGCAATTTGCCCCRTTGCATTGAAACTTATGCTAAATTTCAGAGTCCACATCCTCTGTCAGAAGTACACGTGTTAATCATATATCATACAACAAACAGCTTCCCTTCATTTGTTTTGAATCCATCTTTACATWATTGTCTCCATGTTTACATCTTCAAAGAATTCAGAAAGCACTGCAAAATATCAGCTTTACTTAAAGAATATGTTGATTTCWTTTTTTTCTCAGTATGGGAAATTCTCTCTGATTTGAGAGAATCTGCCCCTACTATTTTGCCTGTACATGTCAGTCATATCCACCCTTAGCTCCCCTGGACTCCCTGGAGAGCTTCAGGGGGGGGGGTGGAAATCAGTGTTATATTATACCTTCAAGCCTTCTTGTGCCACAGTGGTTTGAAGCAAAATATTGCACATCATAMTAGTTCCCTTATTTCATTCTTCAGGCTCTTGGGCATGTAGCAGCTAATCCAAATGATTTGTTACTGTTGTGTCTGTTTGTTCCACAACTACTTCTATAGCTAATTTAACCTTCTCCTGAGTCCTCTATGAAGTTCTAGGACAGAAAAAACCCCACAGTTTTTTCTATATTAACAATAAAGAAAAAAATATATTAAGTTTTAAATTTGTGATCTTATCTTCTCTGAGCACTTCTGTATCTCAGTTTTGGGCTGGCTCTACACAGTTCCTCTCAGGCTTTTGCCTCCAGATGTCTTAAAAAACAATTATTATTAGCTTGTTTGCAGAGATTTATTCAAACTCATTTTTTGTCTTCTTTATTGTGGTTTTATAGATAAAGCAGTTTTTATGGTTYTTTCTATTGTCCTCTCTGAGACACAACTTCATCTTTTTGAAAGATGTGTTCTCATTTTTACTAGCTATGCTGTTTGCCCTTACAGATTTGCCTTTTAATGGATATGTGCATTTGCTGTGGGTCTTCTAAATGATATCCCTAGATAGCATCCACACCACCTGTAGTGATTTAACAGTCTCAGCTATCCCATTCAGAATTTCTATAGTAATATGCCTCAGTTTTATTTATTTCCACTTTCTTCTTATTATTTATTTAACTGAATGGAACCATCTTGTTATTCTGGTTTTTATTGTTTCTGCACAAATACTGTAYTTAAACTAATTATAGTTGTAAAATTTAGAATAACTAGGGAACTTTTCCTGAATAGCTAATGTTAATACTATCTTCCTTTTTAAGTCTTAGTTGACAAAGATTTCTTTCACAATCATCATTATTCCTCCACTGATAAATCTACTCTGACCTTCCTGTGTATTTGGTTCTTGATAATATGCTGCCTGACTGATTTGCTTCTTTCCCATAGATATTGAATACAGGTATAATGCTGMTATTCTTGTTTAGCCTTAGGCATTAAAGTTACCTATACTGGTTCCCATTTTAACTCTTGGCTTTATATTATGGCTTTCTTTCTCCTCTTTACTGGTCCTTAGTTTGATTCTGCATGAACCACCACTTCTTCATTTCTTACTGGGCTATCATCTCCTTTTGTAGCCTTCTCCAGTGGAGAATGTAGAATTCTCATCACTGCACCCTTTGTCTGAACCGCATAACTTTGCTTTTTTTTTTTTTTCTATTTTTTTGCTTTCCAACACCTGAAAATTCTCCTGGACCTTTCACTAGGTATCACAACAGTCGTAGAAAAGTTTTTGAACTTTCGTAAGCCCATTTTTCTCATGGCCAAAATGAATTTTGCAATTTTTCCTATTCTTTAACAAGTGCTCCAACATTCCAATACTGTGACTCACTTCTCGGCACCACTTTTTCTCAGCCAGTCATTTAAAGTTTTGCCTTTCAGTCTTTTTACTCTGATTGTACATGGTGAGTTCAAACTATGCTACTATGAATGTCTTTATCTTCAGGTTTCATTTGCTAGCCTAAATTTCAATCCTAAGACTTCTTTATTTTGTCAGACCTCCCATGGTATTTCCTTTTTATTTAATGACATGCTGTCAAAGCACTTGTGGAATGCTCCAAACCTCATCAATAAGGCAATCATCCCAGAGGGCCTCTTTGCCATCATTCCTACTGTCCTCATCCTCAGTGTTTGTTAAACTGTCCACAATTGCAATCTGCTCCTTCCTTTCAGCTGGAATCTCTGCTCTTGGAAGGGTACCATGGGTACAACAGGAAATAATCAGTCTGGAGACTGAAAACTCAGTATATGGGCAAGCTTCATGTGCCCAGTGCTCACTCCCATTCTGGTTTTCAGTATATTTTACTTCCTTCATTATTAGGGGCTTTAGTGTTTTATATTTTATTGTATGCTTTCATCTACTGTGGTGGTGCAAAAATGCACAAGTTTTACGTAATGTCACATGGTTTTCATGAAACAGWAATCATGGAATATATCATCCTCTTTGAAGAAAATAGCCTCCAGGTTTCATTTAAGGCATGAATTGCAGTTATGACATCTTTGCCCAATTGTTGCTATGAAGAAGCAAAAAATCACACACAAGAGACCAAGCTTGTTGTATACTTTGCATGCTAGTAAGGTTGAAAACCTTTTCTTACTATTATATCAAATGTCACAAAAGAAAAATTACAGCAGTGACTGAAAAAAACAGAAGAGAAGAAGAGAATAAGATTGGAGGTTTGTGTTGATATTGAAAATAAGAAACACAACATGTCTTATGARCTAAAATGTCATTGTGGGGACTCCAGTGTATTGGTCAAGCCTTTTACTTTTTTTGAATGTGTTACAGGCAACAGTCATGATCAGTGGGGATTTGCTTAACCTTAGCCTTAGTTTGGTTAAGCAATATGTGAGATGATATGTAGTGTGCCTTAAATTCACAGAGACACAAGGCTAATTACAGAGAAACAAAATAARTAAGAGAGAAAAAGGGAGTATAAATTATATGTCGAACATAGCAGCTGTATTTTTCTTTTTCTTTTTCCGTGAAAGCATTGCAATGATTCGGAGTAATTACCTGCCAAGAAATGGAGTTTGCCATTTGCTTGACTACCATAGCTAAAAGGGTACTTGTCCAGAATTTTAGTTTATGTGAAAAATAAGTCTTTAAAATCCAGTCTGTATAGGTGCCAAATTCAGGCCTGGCAAGAGATCATGACCCCTAGGTGTTGCTGGGATTGAGACCTCCAGTATCCCATTGCTCGTCATTGGTCAACAAAGTCAGGAAGTGCAGACTGAAAAAGAAAGGACTAGAGGTCCTTTAACACAAACTGCTGCAGGGTTAWTGTTTTTGCATCACATAATCAGGACCACAGTTTTGCGAAGGACTTAGGCCAAAGAAGCCATGCTGTAGATCATCCAATCAAATAAGACAATRCAAAATTTCACAGCATAAAGCTTAAATTTATTTTCAGAACTTAGTAAAGCTGGAGAAAAAAAAAAAAAGATTTCACAGCAGAAGTAGGAGAACATATATTATTAATATTTGGAAGGAGCTACATTGATAAATAATACATTACAAGCTTGCCAAAAAAAAAAAAAAAGTRTCATGAAACACCTTCATCTCATTGAGGGTCCTTTAAGGAGGCAAGGTTTGGATGGGTTATCAGCATCCAGTGATGAAAAACCACTGACTATCCTGCTGAACATGGAATTTTTTATTTAGAACCTGTGCTTTTGAACATATTCAGTGGGGACCTCCCACCTTGGATGTCTCCTAGTAATGAGGAATGTAACAGAAAGGAAACCTCTGAACATATATTTCTGTCAGAGTTGTTTGACCTGCAGGTATCTATTGGCCCACATTTCAGAAAACTGACACTTCAGTAAATGGATATTTTCTCTAAAACTAGCAGGAAAAAACTAATCTGAATGATTTTACTAGTAAAAATTTATTTCCAGAAGTGTTCTATCTTCCCTGGCTCTAAATTATTACAGCAGCTTTCTGCATTACTGTGTGTGTTTCATTGTTAAAGATAGAACTTCTTGTAAATATTGAAATAAATATTTCATACCAAAATTTGATTTTTACCAAAACAAGAGAAGAAAACTAAGGGACGTCTAAAAAGCTGAAAAGCTTAGTACTTTTCCTATCATAACAACAATGTTCAAGGAACTGAACAAAAATTTGGTATAGCACAACAGTGCCTTTGAGCTGAAAGGAGTGGACAAACGCTGTGTGTGCGTCCTGGTGCGGAAGGGGACTGATGGCCTTTCTTTCTCAGCTACTTATGAAAATGATAGCTGGCTAAGTAAAGAGATATTTCAGCACATCATTCCTGARGGCTAATGGGCTAACCTTTAACTCATCAAGTAGTGGACCAGTCTGAGCAAGCTGCCAGGRCAGCAGTGGCTTGTTTCCAATGCTTAAAATAAGCTTCAAGAAAAAATGGATGGGTTACATTTACTTCAATATTTAAATGACAAAAACTGTATAATTGCTTGGTATAAATTATGCTTTATGGAATCAAACCAATTAAGTGAAGTGCTGGATTAATATTTTGTAAGTTTATTATGCTTCAGTTTCCCAGTCTCTTTCTTTTGTTCACTGCTGACAGAGTGAGTGTGAATGCAATTTAGAGAAATAAAGCCTTATATGCTGAGCAATAAAAGCAAACGTGAATCATTTTAGTCAAAGGAATAGTATGTCTTTTTTTTTTAATATGACATAAATATACTTTTAGAGAATAAGGCCCTGACATGGAAGAAATGCAGCTGAATTGTATAATTTATACAGTTTTTATTCTGATATTAGAAAATAAAAGACTATTTCAAGTATCTTATGAAGTCAGCAATAAGTTTGGTTTCTTTTTAAGGTGTGTATTTTTTAAGGTGACACCTCCCGAATTTGCTTTTTTTAAGTCAGAAGAACTATTTGGATAAAGCTATATTTTATCACACAATTTCCAGCTAACAGAAATCAATTTTGTGAGAGAATGATTAAAAGTTTTTTTTCTAATAGAAGAGAAATTAATTAAGGCTTGAACTCTATACTTGAATTTTGTCTACTTGAGCATGTATTAGCTTTAAAAAAAAAATGCAACTTTGATGGTCAGAAACCATTATCTCAGGGCTGCTTTGCAACCACATTTAAAATATTCAGAAAACTGTAGAGCAAGGCCTASACATCACAAGGACCTTTGTTTTTTGCTGTCATTGGTCTTCCCAAAAGCATCTCAGTGAAATCCATCAAGATAGTTTGCAAATTTCCAGAAATGCTAACGTGTTTGGAAATAGAAACACAGCTATTCATCTTTCTGGCAGTGGCACCCTAAATAATTCAAGGTTAAAGCATCATTCCCAAGACCTTGCAAACCAGTCCGTACTGTAGGAGTTTGCAGGTAACTGGATTTGGATTTCACCTGTGACCAGTACAGTGCATTCCACAGAATGTATTAAATCCTCTATTGGAGKCAGCAGATAAAGAATAATCTTGGAGAGAAAAGTTCATAAAATAGACAATTCAGAAACAAACAAGAAAATATCTTTCATTTATACAATTTCAGGAATTTCAGTGTAAGTGAAGAASACATTTGCAAACACAAACTCGCCCTTTATTCTCTTAGTTATATAACCTYGGCGTGGCCCTTGAATTATCTATTAACTGCTTGGTCTGTTATATAGACATATTATGTATTATATATTAGGAATAGCCTTTGCATATTATTACCCCTTAGATTACATCTGTTTTCTGTGATTATTCATTGGTTTGCAGCTTATTTTAATAGGCATACTGTCAAGTACTACAATCTGTAGAAATAYTTAAAAAGAAAGAACAGCCAAGTGCTGAACCGGGAATAGCCTGCCTATATATACTTATGCATGCACAATTTGTAGATTGAAAATTCTTATTTATATATTATTGGAAGCTTAGTACATCACAGAAATTGCACATGCATTAATTATCCTAAGTTTTACTTCGTTAAATCTGGTCAGTTTTTAACTCAGTAAACTAAATGTGGCTGATTCCATTCAAGTAGCTTTGAACAAGTCTAGGTCAGATTATACTGAAAAATTGTCTCAGAAGCAGAGTGCAAGCAAGAGATCTTCTGGTCCACAAGAGAAAGAATGGAAAATATTTTTAATCCATTGCTGTGGATGAACGGCTTGTCAGATACAGTGGTATCTACTTTTAAAGATTTCAGAAGAATGCAGCACAAATCCCACCCAGTAGAGCATTAGAAATCTAAAGGAAAAGATCATGTGGTTAACAAATTATATTGTTCATTAATCTAAAAAAAATAAATAATGAAAGCAGAGATTTGATGTAAAAAATAAGTGAGGAAGATTTAGTCCCTCCTTACTCAGACAATTTAGAACCAGAAAAACTTACTTCTCTTTACATAGGAAACTTACTCAGGATTAAGGATCAGRTCTGCCTAATTAAGCATTTTAACAAGTCTGCATGAGCTTCTGAGAAGTTGTTCTACTCCSTGTAATTTGGATATGGAAGTATAGYTTCTCAGTATTTCTGTTAAAAGTTGTGCTTTATATATAGCACTTGCATCTTTGTTGGCTCTCAGAATGAAAATGAGTCCATCTTTCATTGATTAAAGRATTTGCCTGGCAGACAAGACGCCCTAATTCAGTTCCAGCAGAAAATTACTTATGTTATACCAATTGGGAAATACCTGCACTGGACAGGTGAACAGATTCATTGCAGACTAGCCTSCAGGCAGAGATTACTTGTGAGACTTAGCCAGAACTTGCTTTGAATCAGAAAAGGAGGGAAGGTCAAATCCTGATTTCTCCATCTTTAATTTTCTGATCCCTATGCCATAAGACATGAAAGGAAAAAAACACCAGCTTGGTCCAAGACTAAACAAAAACTACATTGTTTGATGTCAAAAAATCTTATGCAAGTCTGATTTTCATTTACCTGTGAATTTTAAGTAAATTAAAACTTCATTTTTGAGTTATATATATACTTTAACCAACCATTTCAAACAGTGATGGAAGATAGGAGGGCAAAGGCTCCAGAAATAGGCTCATGCAATTGCAAGCCAATCACGAAAACAGCACTCATTTTGGGTTGCAATACCTTTGACTCACTACTGCTTTAACATCAGTAAAACTACAGTCAAATCAGTACAATAATAAATACCTGCTGACCGGTATTTGCACAGAGCTCTTACAGGAATCAGAGGAGAACCAAGGGTAGCTCCTCTTTATTCTGGGTTCCTTCCAAGTCTCACACCTCTGTACTGTTTGCATTTCTTTCTCACCTGTCTCATTCTCCTTTGGCGCCTCTTTCTTCCTCATCCTGTATATCCTTATTTCATTCTTGTCTCCACTCTCCTGTGAGAGACACATACTTGTCCTTGATCTCATTTTCATCATATAACTAGATTGTGGCCATCTTCTCCTTCAACTCCACAAGCAGGGTTTTTTCCTTTCCCAATGGTAGCACTGCAAAAAAGAGTTTATACTTTGCTGAACCACTTCCAGCTCTGAGTTTCTCCATATTTTGATATACTGAAATCATGAGTCTTCACCATCCCATACAAACTCTTTACATCTGCATCTTACTTGTTAAAGCCACTACCCTGTCACACAGCTCAGTGACCCTTGCCTGCTGTATCTATTTCACTCAATTGAGTTACATATTTGACAGGTAGTCGTAAAAAAGTCTCTGTATTTTTCTTTTCCCTCCATCACCGTTTAATCAGTGAAATGATGGACGTTTTTGCATAGACTAAAATAAGGTATACAATGGCTTATTACATTTTGCTTTTCAAAGCAAAAGAAGAACATGAGAATATCTGGGAAAGTTCTTGAAGATTTACTTTGTCTGTACTGTTAATCTTAGAATTGTTCAGGGCACAGTTTTGACCAACACCAAGTAGAAAAATTCAGGGCATTTGGAGAAATTAGTACAGATCAGGAACTATTTTCTGCAGTCACTTTCCATGAAATTGACCTATTTTGGTGTGGGTAAAAGAATTTAATAACATGGAATTAGGCCATTTATATTGTCTGGCTTCTGGGTCACAAAGTACGGCTGGTACATGAAATTTCTTTGAGGCTATGCTTTGCAATCCAGGCCATGCGGCCGTCTTTGGGTCACAGTACCCCACAGCTAAGTAGCCTTCTATCATTATTTGTGTGAGCCCAACATAAAGGAGTTAAAATTTAACCTCTATAAAAATTTCTATTTACACTTACGCCCACTTTCTCTTAATTTTTTCTTATTCATTTCCATATCAGAATTCTTCATGCACTTTTAGTAAAAACTGATTTTCCCTCCAAGGTGCATGTAACCTTAGTAAAAATTCCCTGGAAACGTCTTCTCGTTTTTGCAGCTGTCACTGTTGCATGTTCCTAATCATAAAGCATCTTGAAGGGTGAATCATTTTAGTCAGACTGAATAAATTCCCAGCCACAGCATACTAATTGGAAGAAAACTGAGAAATAAACTGGAGAGGGAGATATTCAATTACCACAGATTCTTGAAACATTAAATGTTTAGCAAATTCTTTGTCTGGTGCACTTATATTGTTTTTYAACTTTCTCAAGAATGCTTAAGTAGCAAAGGTTATCTGAGGACTGTTTGGAGTACATATTAATTAAAACAAAAAAACTGTTTGAAGATCTGAATTGAGACTTAATTCTTAGCTGCAAAGCAGATCATAAGCCCAAATATAGCTATTTCTTTATACTACTCCATAGCCAATGAAAAATATAGGCAATTTCTCACTGGCTGAAATGCAATGTTCTGATTGTACTGTAAACAATAGTTCAAGAAATGCAAATGAGCACAATAGTAGTTAGAAGTTAAATATTATCTATTTGTCATAGCATTCTGTTGTTAATTCATTTCCTTTCTATCATCATCTCTAAGTGGTAATTGATCATTAACCGAAAGATTAGGTAAATTGTTTTTAAACACTATAATTATCATCATAGTAGATTAATATCATTAATAATGGTACTTTACATCTGCTACCTTATGTAGAGAAGGTGCAAATAAATAAATTCAACAACCTTTGGCAGGAATCATGTCATTCATTCCACTACAATGTGTTTTCTGTGGGGAGTGATGAAGAAATTATTCATTCAAAACACAGAGAGTATTTAGATTGGATGCATGAAATTACTCTCAGTAACCTTGGTATGTCTTAAAAGCCCTATGCATCTCCGCCTACTCTGATATTGAAAAGTAGCTAAGACTACAGATTTAACAGCATGGGATTGCCTTGCAAGGCTTTGAGAATTGGTTCCAAAGTGACTCACTGACAACAATGTCACTTGCTGTGTCACTATCAGTTCTGGCAGCATCTGCTATTTTCCCAGAAGTCTTCCATCCAAGTAAGAAATCAATATATACTTTCTGCATCTAACCATGGTGAGMTTACTTTCTGAAAATTTAGAGACTACAGGGCAACATAAAGTGAAACAGACCATATGTAATTATCTAATTATAATCACAATAGTTTAGGCTCATGTTTTTAAAAAAATATCTAAGAACTGCAGTTGTATTCAGATTTTCAGCAATGCTCCACTCCTTATAAAAGCATTAAATGGGATGCCCAAGTGCTTGCAACAATTCACATGTTCCTAATGACAGCAGTAGGAGCTGAGCTGAAGATACCAAGCAGTACGTAATTGTCTTCCGTGAGTCCAAAATATATCTTTAGTATATTTGCATAGAGAAAGATATATAAAKAAAAAGAAAATAACAGAAATATTCTAGTGTATCTTTTAAGTTTTGYCTTGAATCCATGACAATTATTTTATTCTTGGTGTCTTCTATGGAAAATTTGTTGAATTTGTAAATRTCATTGCCTACTGCTCACAAGAGAAGGACCTGTAATTAAGCACTCACTACTTTTGCATTTCATTGCAAAATGGGAAATATTTATAGAGAGCTTACTTTAAACACTTGCATTGTAAAACATAAAAYTCACTTGAGATTAGTTGAGCATACTTGCTATAAAGTATAAGAAAATACAAATGCAAAATATGCAATTGCTATCCTATTGTATCACTATTTTCTTATCTATATCACACACTAAATCACAAGCATTTAAGGAAATTCCATAGGGTAAACCAAAACTTGAAGCAAAGTATAATAAGCTATTATGAAATTGTACTTGATGATTTCACGAGTTCATCTTTAAAAATGGTAATTTTTGGCATCAGTTTGTGCCTGCATGCAGAAGAAAAGTAATACGGAGTTTAAAGGAAAAAAAAATTGCATGAAGTGTACCCAGTGTGTGTGTAAAAATCAAGTCTTCACAAAGAGTTTTTTGAGTAATACAGATCTTAAGCARGCTTTGTTTAGGTGATTTTAAGGATACAACTGAGGCGTGACTTGGAGGACTTAAGAGAGGAATCTAATTTCCTTAGTTGATGGAGAGAAAAATTATTCTTCCAATACAGATGATTTAGAGCACCTGGCTTAGGTCCTAAAGWAAATGGTTTTACCATWTTCTTAAGAGTGAATGAATTGTAGYAAAAGTTGTGTTATTATATCTTGTGCCAGAGTGATAAAGAAAATATGAAAAGGCTCCGACAAGGTATTTAAGTAGCAGGGATGTTAAACAGAGCATTACAAACTCTATGTCCCATCCTTGAAAATGTACTTTTTATCATATAAATGTTTCACATGTATCTTTCAATTTAAATTTTATAGAGGGAATAAGTGTATTGATTTATTTCATGGTGATGGTGTGATCACCGGAATATTACCAACCAACCTACCTGATAAATGCCAATTACATGCTGCCTGGGATTCTGAAAAAGAAAAGACATCCTCTCCTAAAACTTTTTTCTGTCTATAAGACATGCTACACCTTGAGAATTCTTTATAACCACTAGGTAATTTATGTAAAAAACCAATTGATTCAAGCTTTTAGACTATATGCATGGAAAATTATTTCTCTGATTGGATTATTTTGTTTGGTAGTAATTTCTAATTAGTAGACTGGATATTAGCAGAACAATTCTTTTTTGGTTATGGTAAGTAATGAAACTGATCATGTGGAACTGGTTTTCCTCACAAGCCCTCAGAGTTACAGAAAGCTACACTGTCTAACACATGAATGCATTGGCAAAGTACACATTAATGCATTGGCAAAGTCAGATTTCTCACAAAAAGAAGTGATAAGGGATCTTTCATATACAGCAATACCATCAGGATTAAAGCAGTTACTCAGTAACTTAGTTCTCCTCACTCTTGGAATATAGAAACTCCATATTGTCTGGAAGAAACTCCWCTTTATAAAGTTGAGGAATTTCAAGAACAGAACATTTTCTTCCCCTCTTGGTGAAACTATGCTACCACACAAAATGATTTAAGACCTTCAAAGAAGATTATTATCCTTGCCTCAGTATTACAGAATCACAGAATCACTAGGTTGGAGGAGACCCTCAAGGTCATCGAGTCCAACCCAGGCCCTAACACTTCAAGTAAACCATGGCACTGAGTGCCATACCCAATCTTTTTTAAACATATCCAGGGATGATGACTCCACAACCTCCCCAGGCAGACAATTCCAGTACTTTATCACCCTTTCCATAAGAGCCTTTTTCCTAACATCCAGCCTAAATTTCCCTCAGCACAGCTTAAGACTGTGTCCTCTTGTTCTGTCAGTTGCTGCCTGGAGAAAGAGACCAACCCCTACCTGACTACAGCCACTTTTCAGGAAGTTGTAGAGATGATAAAGTCACCTCTGAGTCTCCTTTTCTCCAGCCTAAACAACCCCAGCTCCCTCAGTTGCTCCTCACAGCGTTTGTGTTCCAAGCCCCTCACCAGCCTCATTGCCTCCTCTGGATGCGCTGAAGCATCTCAAGGTCCTTCCTAAACTGAGGGGCCAGAACTGGACACAAGGTATGGCCTCACCAGTGCGCAGTGCAGGGGAAGAATGACCTCCCTGCTCCTGCTGGACACACCATTCCTGATCCAAGCCAGGATGCCTTTGGCCTTCTTGGCCACCTGGGCACACTGCTGGCTCATGTTCAGCTGCTGTCACCAGTACCGGTAGGTCCCTTTCCTCCTGGGCACTGTCCAGCCACACTGACCACAGCTGATAATGTTGAAGGGGGTTATTRTGGCCAAAATGCAGGACTCAGCACTTGGACTTATTAAACTTCATCTTTGGCCAGTGGTGGGGTGATTAAAAGAGGGCTCTAGGGAGCACAGTGAACAGGAGTGGGCAAACAAAGGCATGGCGTGTCTCTGAGGGCGTGACACAGYAATTTGCACAGTAGTTGGTGCAGGCAGGGCAAGCAGGCAGATATGCAGGTTTCCTCCTGCTAGTGGGGTTTTCAGTCTGTTGTTTGTTGTGATTTTTCAGGTTAGTTGGTTTGGGGTTTTTTTATTAGTAATGTTTTTTACGCAATCAAAAGCYACTGTTAGTAAAAGTATATGTAGCCAAATAGAACCCTCCAAGAAGGATATGTCTCTCCAGACCCCTTCCTGTGGGGAGTGTTTGAGTATTAGGACACGCATCTGAGTGTGCATGGCTCCAAACGACTGCTTCTATAATTATTTCTACATCATGTTGATAAATACAGCACTGTCTTGCAAGAAGTATTCTCTATGCAACAACCAGCACACTTTGGAGGCAAAAGCTGTGGGATTGACTATTTTGAGACAATAAAAATGAACTGGCATTTCCCATTTCCTGAACCCTTGCTCCAACAAGGGAGATGTTAATGTCTGTGGAATTATTCTCTGACACTCAATGGGGAGGTTTATTTTTAGATAGCTATATGACAACACCACCTTATCAGTAGAAAAAAAAAACAACCCAGCAAATGGTTATACGGAATATTTCAGTATACAAAAATTACACCAGTATAATGAACATAATTGTCCCTTTAGGAAGGTGGAAGGACTACAGCCTCAAAAACACAGTCTGCCGGCTCACCTCAGGGGGTGATAGAGCTCTGGCTTAGGAACTGCCAGCCCTGGGGAAGCTCCATCATGTGAATTATCTTAAACTAGAGAAGGATCAAACTCAAAATGGTTTTATATTTCTGCTCATTTTCCCTCAAAGTACTGGTGACCCTTGGACATCCACAATCTCTGCAGCACTGGGAGATGCATTTTTCTAGGTGTGAACTTCAGAATCCACAGAAGAGAAACAGAAATTTTAAAGCATGGTTATGTTACATCTAATGAGGCCCTAAACCCTTACGCAGAGCAGTGTGTTAAAGACTGGAAGAAGCCTTTCCATAACTGAAGATTTACAAACCCATCCCAGATCATGCATGACTCACATCAGGCACATGGTGACAAAGCCTGGCTTCTTTTCCCCACACAATGTGCCAGACYCTCTGCAGGACACAGAGCCACATCTAGGAAAGGCATGAATGCATCTCACTGCTGTGCTAAATCACATCTCCTAGTTTTAGGAGCATATGCATCAGATGCTGGTATTTATTAGGCTGATTAGTTGTAGCTGATGTTGCAGGTTTAATGTATTGAGTATATGCTTACATATTTACATTATCCTTTCCCTTGCCTATTACACTGCAGTTAACAGTGGGGAAATATGAACTGTCGTTTTATGATTATTGCTAAACAGACATAAATCATTGCCTTTACAACTCAGGTCAGGATAAAAATTAAAATGCCTTGGTAATTTAAGATAACAAAAATATTACAGTACACTATGGGTTTGGGTTTCATTGTTTGCTTTTGTTTGTTTGTTGTTTTTTCCTGAGGAAGCATTAAAGATTTAGAAKAAAGAGAGATAAATTCTTTTATTTCAGTGTTTGTGCCTTTAAGAATCATGTTGTCATGATCTATTGCAATGCAATACTTTGGCAACTGCCAGAAAGCTGAAAAAAATACAGACAAAGAAAACTCAGGAGAGGATAATCTTGCACAGTACAAGTATGGTGACAGATTAGAAAAAATTGTTCAAATAGCATTTACAGCTGTTTGATTGAAGGCCATTATRCATTTAGCTTAAGCCCTTTGATACTAACCTGGGTTATTTCTTAATGGTTGTTTAGCTGATAAGATGTAATGATRGTTTTCATGTGCTATTCCCATCAGACCTGAAAAGCTTTTTGGTAAATGATGGTGTAAACTTCAAGTGTGGAAAAACAACAACAGAAAAACCCTCTTTGTAAGTAAAAAAACAAAAGGCAAAACAAAAAAMCTCTTTGTAAGTAAAAATCAAACCCCAGAACAGCTTTTGAGCCTTAAAAACTAAAACTAATCTAATYATGTCGGAGGAACTGTAAATGTGTGCTGTATTTCAGTCAATATGACTGATTACCTGTCACTTACTCAGCTCTGAGTTCTTCCCACTGTGCACTTTTGCACATCTTTTCTTTAGAAACTCAGAGGCAGTGTGTATGAATTGTTAGCTCACCTCTGCCTCATTTTCCTGAATGATTTTGGGGCTAAGTAATTAGCTCTGTCAGTTATTTCAGCTTAAAAGCTTCAACGGCATCGTCACTCATTTATTTTTATAATCCTCACTGATGCTGCTCAGTATGAAACAAAAAGTCCTGACCAAGCAATATTTATTGCTACCAGCTTTCCTATACATGAAAATATCCCAACTTGCATGCAATATATGTTACTAAAATCAGCACAGAGGGGAGCTAGTTGCAGAGTCCAATTTTGTACTGCACTTTGAAGAAAGTGAGGGCTTTCTCCTTCGGTACATCTCAAAAGACAGGAGCAAACTTAGAAAACATACTTTAAAGAGATTTATGCAAGTAGAAGAAAGGGGTTTTTTTTGTCAGAGAAGTCACATCAACAAAATTTGACAGAACTGTTTGAGCAGCGTAACCAGCTGCTGCGGAAGTTTGTCTGAGGTGCCTGTTCCATCATTCCTGGAAGMTGAAGAGAGCAAGGTTTTCAGGACCTTTGGGAATAAAAGGCTATTACTCAGGCCTGTTTCAATATACCTCTATAGCAAATGGAGGTAGTAGTGTATACAGGCAAAATGGACAATAAAAAATGAATAATGCTAAACTGTCACAGGAAGTCCGCAGCAAGAAGTAATGTCTGCTGGAAACAGAAAAATAAAAATCTACAAAACTGTCTTTCTATCTCATTTGATGTATAGCATATATTGATAATTTCAAATGTCCTCCCTACAAAGACTGAGCCTGTCTGAGATCAAGAAGCATTTGGAACACACTCTCAGGCACATGATGTGGTTCTCAGGGTGTCCTGCGCAGGGTCTTCAGGGTCAGGAGTTGTAGTCAGTATTCCTGATGAGTCCCTTGCAGCTYGACATATTCTATGATTTTAGAATTCTGTTATTTGAGGGAGAAGAGGAAACAAATGAAGGTTTCATGCTATATATTATATTCTCTTGAWTTTTTTCTGCGAGCTGGCAACAATATACATTATTTGTTTTCATTTATTTTATTCTGAAAATAAGTTGTCACAGTAGAACAGTTAACAGCTTCCATATGCTGTGAAGATAATATTACAGGAGGGCAATGACACTGTAATTAAATACTACATCTTCAGAAATCCGACTCTTGCAGGATTGAAGATTGCTTCAGAATTTCAAATTAGTCTGGATGACCACATCTTTATTGCTGTTGAATTTCTGGAAATGATGAAATACCAAGTCATTGAAAATAACTGATAAAAGTCTAAACAATTAGAAATGAGTAATTTAGTCTGTCTTTGACTTCATCTAAGTCCCATATGCTTTTTAGCCAGATACAATATTTTACAGGGAAATGTTTGTTTTAATGAATCTGAGTGATCTTCAGATCACTAAAAATAGATCAATTTGTCAAAGATGGAAAAATCTATGATGATGTGTTCTTGCATTTCATTTTCACTAAAATTGTGGATGTGAACAGCAAATGCTCCAGCAATGTTTTCTGTTATCAGATATAAGTGCCTGTAAAAGACCTGGACATCAGGGCTAGGACTATCTTGTAGAAACTTAATAGAAGATTCATGTGCATGTAAAGGTCTCTTTGCTCTCTTTCCTGCATAATTTGCATGGCAGAGACCCAGTAATACACGTGTTTGTAAATGACATTAAATAACAGGATTTATGATTGTGTCATGAATACCATGTTAAAATTTTATTCTTTACTCCTAATCACTTAAGTACAGCTAAGAAATAGCTGAGACCATCTTGTCATGACACCATTTYGTGTCACAATAATCTTTTCCTACTGTTAGAACAACACTAAGAAGTACAGCTTCCTTTAGTATGCTCCCTTGGAAAGAAAAGTAGTGAAATTGAATTGGCTGAATTGCTCAGTCTTTAGTAGCTCAGTGGAAGAGTGATACAAACCTGTGATGTCCAGAAGTGAATGCTGGTACAAGCTGACTTTACTTATGGGGATTTTCTCTAACAAAAAAGGTAAATTTTTGCCTTGTATACTTTGCATGCTGATGGGCAGAGGGGGAAAGGAAACAGAATAAATTTTTTCAGAGGCAATCAGACAATTATATAGGTACCACAGCCCAAATTACTAGCTCACAAAAGAGTGAGCGTGTTCCTAATCCAGCAGTGCTAGTGTCATTTTTTTGTCACCTGAAAATATTGTAAAGCTGAAAAAGCTGATACAGCATGCATTGTAAGGAGATAACGACAGGGAACAGTGTCTGCTGTTTAATTCAGCAGCTGAATGTGAAAGTCATCTATCCTGCTGTTACATAATATACAGCTTCTCAGAGACTCATTTTGTGGTGTGTGGCTGAACCRCTGCCGGGTGGAAATCTCTGAGACATCCCCCAATGTGCCTCCCAATAATCACAGTTGCCTGTCCTGCTATGCTGTTGAAAAAGAGGTGCAAATTTCCTCCTACGTGTTACATGTAGCAGAACCCAGCAGGCCATTGCTGATGTTTTCTGAAGGGGCTGCTCTGTGAGAGCCATGGAACACTGACCCAGGGAAACAAAATTAACCAAGGGAAATAAAATGATGGGGCTAGCTTTGTTGAGAGACAGGATGAAGTGAATCAAACATCCTGGGCTCAAAACCAGCTCCAAAAGTTGCTGGCAGTTTTGACAGCAGAGACTGCTACATGAAGAAAGGCGAGCTCTGCCTGCCCACTGTAAATACTGGTCTTGGAGGTGTTCACTGGCAGCTGAGCAAAGTAACTCCAGTGAGAGGTGTAGCCAAACAGGGAATACGGGCACTTCAGGACCAGTGAAATAAGTCAGGGCACCATGTTACAAGCCCAGACCTGCTTCTACTGCTGTTGCAAAAATCAAGGCTGCCTCAAAACACTTTGGACTTTTTTTGTTTAGCTGTATTAAATATTATGT
>QVAJ01000025.1:2463987-2477809 GCA_003546035.1 Mixornis gularis | reverse complement strand
TATAAGTGCTAAGGCCTTTTCAATTGCAATGGACAAAATCTAGAATCTGGGGGAAGTCAGTAGATAAAACCGGAATATATTTTTCAAAACCTTTGTTGATTTCATCTCCTARTCTTAATTAGATTATTTAAGTCTTTTTTTTTTTTTATTTTGCACAGGCTCTATGATTTTAATCAGAAACACTTGTGTTAATTACCAAGAAATCCCAAGAATGACTGTCTACCACTTTGTCACAGGTATCTTCCATTTAAAAGTACCTGAGACCTCTCACGTTGGTTCTGCTATTGGACGGATCCGAGCTGTGGACCCCGATTTTGGGAAAAATGCAGAAATCGAGTACAACATAGTTCCAGGAGATGGAGGAAACTTGTTTGACATCACGACAGATGAGTACACCCAGGAAGGAGTCATTAAACTGAAAAAGGTATGTGGCACTGATGGGTGGATGTGCCTATGACTCAAGTGGTAAACTAGGTAAGGGAATGAAATGTTTTGCAACTTTATGTCATAAGTAGCACACRGTAGCAGTGCTATGTACATACTTTATATCTCTATTTGAATCCATGGTTGTGATCTTCATTTTAAAAGGCATTGCAGTTTAGTCTTTCACTTCACATACAAYCAGGTATGATGTTTCACAAATAATGTCATGATGAAGAAGTAATTCTAATCTCTGTCTAGAAAGTACAATTTCTTTGTTATGGGAAGTTTTCTACCTAAAACCATATAAAAAACATTTTAGTTCAGAGCATGGAATGAAAGAATTTTTTGTTAGATAAAATGTTATAAATTTTGAATTATAAGCATTTTATTTTGAAAATTTTGACTTTGTGTTTGCTATTTTAATAATGGATATTGTAAAGTACTTGGTGAACATAGCTTTTATTCAGGGTAGATGTGTCCCAAATGGTTGCAAATAGCCATGTTCTACTTCCAATCTTGTAACAGTGTACCAAGTAGCTGGTTATCAGATACTCATGCAGGGAAATGCACTACATCTCAGCCACTGATGTTGATTTAGTGCACTGGAGTAAGTTCAAGATTACTGAATTAGTGAATTTCAATTTCATAGAAAGGGTGTATTTAATTTAGAATTTAGTGATTAAAGCAGTCAGTAGGAGAAATCCAAAACAGGGAGTGTTACATTTTAACCAGTTATTATTTTCTGAGCCCAGGCATTTACATATATGATCAACTTATTCAGTAGAAAGAAACCTGAACCACAAGTCATTTTGGAAGCCACAGTTATGTTTTATAGACAGCTCAGGCTAGTAGGTGTAAGTTTTGTAAAAAACCCWAACTATTAGCTGAACATTATACAAGGATCTGGAAAGGAAAGAATTCTGGACATGTATATTATGATAAGCTTTAGGAAAAATGAAGCTTTAATTCTAAGAAAATTTAGAATGTAGGTGCTTAACTTCCCTCGTCTCTGACCATAGATCTATATTTGCATTATATTCATTCTAATAATGGAAGTGCTGGCTTCAACCTCCTGACCTGGGAAACAGTAAATTATCCATGGGTGCATTAAAGGACAAGATGATGCCAAATCACTGACTCTTTTGCTGGTTTTAATGACATAAAATGGAAGCCACTACACTCACAGGAAGTAATTTGTCAATGAGACACAAACTCTTTGACCTTTTCACACCCCCCTTCTTTTCTGACTAAAGGTTTGAGTGTTCTGTTTCCTCCTAATGGGAATTTGTAGAYGTAGTTTCATTTTTAAAAACCCTTCTGGTCACCCTTTTCCCTCCATGCAGATGACTCAAAAATGGGTCCATCTGGAGCTGTCAGGYGGAGCAGCTGCATATGCACTGCCAGTCAGAAATCACAGTAAGTAGGAACCATTAAAAATTAATATTTGATCATCAGGAGCAGGTTTTTGATAGAATTCAGTTTTTCATCCATTAGTCCTAAGCTTCCTCTGTCCTTCTTGTTTTTATACACAACAATAGAATTTTCCATACTTGTGGTTAAGTGTAGGTATTACTCACTGCTGGTTGTCCAGGTTGGCAGCGATGATGTTGATAAGAAGGGTGCCAGGGTAATTAAAAAGGACTTCAAGGTTCAGGGTCGATTGGTTGATGGGACAGAAGTGCARGCAGTGATCTGCTCAGTTCCTTCARYAGCAGAKRTGAATGAWGAAAGGAACAGGAAAACCCATGYTATAAATAAGTGGCTTAAGGGCTGGTGACATTAGCACGATTTTGAGTTTTTTGATCATGGTGCAACTTTTACARCACCAGGCCTGMTAGAGTCAGATGGGWTCCATCTRKCTAACAAGGGYAAAARGACTCTAGCCCATGAGTTGGCAGGGCTGATTGAGAGGCCTTTAAACTAGTTTTGAAGGGGGAAGGGGAAGAAACCAGGCTCTCCAGAGATGAGCCTAAGGGTGGTAAGCCAGAGTCAAGGGTGAGATCAGCCCAGCCGAAGTGTATGTACATTAATGTACCCAGCATGGGCAACAAAGAAGAGGGACTGGGAGCCATGGTACAGAAGGAAAGCTATGGCACAGTAGCCATCACAGAAACATGGTGGCATGACTGGGGTGCAATGGATAGTCACATGCTTTTCAAAGAGGTGGGTGAGGAAGGAGAGGTGGTGGGTGGCTCCGTACATTGGGCAGTCTCTTGACAGGATAGAATTTGAGGTCTGTGGTGATGAGGTTGAGTGCCTATGGGTTAGGATCAGGGGGAAGGCCAACAAGGACATCCTGGTGGGAGCCTGTGGATATATTACTCTATAAGCAGCTGGAGGACATTTCAAATCACCAGCCAGGGGTGGGGCTCCGCTAGTCCTTCTGTTTATGGACAGAGAAGGATTGGTGGGAGACGTGGTGGATGGAGGCTGTCTGGGGTACAGTGATCATAAAATAATAGTTTTCAGTGTCCAATAGTGTCCAGTTTGGTGAAAGAAGGAGGGGCATCAACAAAACTTCTACACTAGACTTCTGGAAGGCAAACTTCAGCATATTCAAGATGCTGATCAGAGAGTACGTCGGGAAAAAGCCCTTAAAAACAAAGGGGTGCAGGAAAGATAGACATATTTCAAGAAAGAAACCTTGAAGGTGCAGTAGCAGGCTCTCCCTATGAGTCAAAAGATGAGCTAGCAGGAAAAACAACTCACCTGTCTGGGCAGGGAGCTTTTGAAGAAACTAAGGAGAAAAAAAAGGGTATATCATCTTTGGAAAAGTGGGAATGCAACTCAGGAAATGTTTAAAGATGTCATTARGGCATGCAGAAAGAAAATTAGAGACATGAAAGAAAAAAATAAAATTGGTACAACCACTTCTAAATCCAGATGCTTTAGAGTTGGTAATTGTATTCAGTCTTTCCAGCAACAACATAGGGCATAATCTGAAGTAAGGAACTTTTACAACAGCAGAATTTTGATCAGTGTTCATTAATGTAAATGGTAGAYCTCTGTCATTGAATATGAGAGAAAAACTGTAGTCCTAGTCCCTTCCTAATGTTCATCATAGTGAGAGGGGACAGTGAGAGAATGTGAAGATCAGGAAATACCAGCTTTGTTCTATGCAGGTGTATGGAAAGAAGATAAATAAACACAAAGGGCCTTCAGCAAAATATGCYTTTATAYTGACCCTACAGCTTRTCTTTCACAAAACTTTTCTCAGGAAAAAGATCCCTTTCACATAACTTTAAATCATCCAAGTGTTTTAAGAYATTTTGGAATCATCTAAAATCCATCCACTTAAGTTCTTTGCTAGATCCCAGGTTAAAAAAGAACAATATGGTTTCTTGAAGATATTGCTCACTCTGTTGTCTTTTTACACCTTTACATTTGTAGTAAAATAATTGTGTTTTYATGGGTTTCAGTTTTCAGATTACAGAATTGTAATTTTAATTTTTAATTGTAAATTTCAGATTACAGTACTGGACACTCACAATTCCATACACACCTATTAAAATGCATGCTACTCGTGCAGTACAAGCCTACAGCAACACTATTCATTTACCTACAGAGAAGCAATTTTACATTGCAAGATGTTTAAAACACTGATTTGACCTTGTGGGATTATGCAAATATTTAAGTGTGTATTGAAGGCTGTTTTAAAATGAAAGTGGGTGAATGAATAARACCGACACATTCAATTAAGGATTATAAATAATAAACAGTGAAAGCCATTAATAAAAAGTGCTACATGCTTTAAAAGCAGGTTTGTGCTTTCTTCTCTTTATAGCATATTCTGGTGCTGTAAGTGCTGCAGTAATTCAGTGCTGAGCCACTTCAAAACCATTTATAAAATTTGCTTTTATTTTCCCTGAAAATTTTCTTGCAGCCAGAGACTGTCCATAACAGCACAGATGCTTTTTTGGTCTGCTGTTATGCAGAAAAACATAGAGAGATTTYTATATCAAAATTGATAAAAAATGAAGCCTTCCTGGACTACCTTTTTTTTTGGTGGGAAATACATTTGATGAGCAAAAAATTGCACAGTCTAAACTGTTCCTTTTAGCACACTAAGTGTGCAGAAGGCCATTCTCTGCCTCGGGGATGCTAAATGGGTAAGAACAGCTACAGCTGGACAAKTTGCAGATCTTAAATCATCTGTTTTGGTTGCTCATTTGTTTTTGTGCTATGATCCTATATAAGTCTGATTACTACTACTGTTGTGCTAATTACATATATTAAAAATGAAACAGCTTTTCTTATAATCTGCTAAATAAATCATCAAAATGCCATCTAGCACCACTGTGTGGTTAATACTGTAATAGGTTTTTTTTTCTCTCAAAATAAAAAATAAAGAAAAATAGTATCCTTAAAAAAAGCAGGGGGGGGGGGAACTTGGCTTAAGGGTGATGCTTTATACAGTTCTCTGTAAGAGTCAGAAATATTACTATGTTAGGAATATAACTATAATCCCCTGTGCTGTTTAATACAGTGTTTATTGCATTTGGTATTTAGATTTCTATCATACCTGAATTTTCAGCAAACTGCAGTGGGTGTAAGCTCTAAGAAACATGGTGACAGAAGAAGCCATCCCCTTCATGCCAGAGCATAGTGACCTCAGATGTGTTAGTCCCTGGCAGGGATCTGATTTTGAAATCYTTAATGACCAGGCAGAACAGTAAAGGAAAATAGAAGGTTCCAACCTTCTCTGAAAAGTTGTAACTAAATTTATTAAACCAAGGATGAGTGTATGCRATAAGCCCATTTTGTGCAGAAGCCTTTTAATTGGCTCAACATGTGCTAATCCAGAAACTGAGTAGTGTTCAGGCACGGAACTTGTTCTGCTTGAAGACATCGCTTTACTTAATCGTGCAGTGTTTCATTAAAACATTGGAAGACAACTGTTTCTAGGCTTCACCTAGAAGCCCTTTTGTGATCCTACACTGCTCCACTATACTGGGTGAATTTCTCCACACAGTTCAGCGGAAGCCCAGGGGACAACCACGTCTTGTTTTTTGTAARTTGTGCGTCACTACTAAAACTAACTGACCAGACGACAAAGCTGTGGCCACGAAATCCCAGCAYGTCACAGCATTGCACAATGAGAAACAGTAACTTTAGTGATGATAAAATAGAAGAAATTGGGGGACAATGAACAGAACCAGAAGGTGCAGGAAAGTATTAGGAGTGTGTTCTTCCTTTAAACCTCAGGATGCACTTTTTAGAAGCCTTTAAGTGCAGTTAGCAAGTAGTGCTTTGACAGCTGGCTAAGCTCAGCTGTGTTGCCCTTGGGACAGCCCATGTATGTAACTCTGAGATATTGCTGTAATGTAAGAGCAGTCTGAGAACACCTGTACCACACAAGAGTGAGCATGAGGCAGACTCCTGGCATCCTTCAGTGAAAACTGCATTAAAACTACTCCTTGTTTTACTCCCAGAACTCTACAATTGCTCATCACACCCCACCCTACTCATTCTTTCTCCAAAAGCAGGGAATTTACTCTGCAAGTGTAAGCACAGGCACTGACTGCCTGTAATCATAACTCATGAGTTTGTGGGAGCGGGAATAGTGGTTGTGCATTTTGAGGAGGAAGAGCAGGTGATATTAAGTCCTTCAGTACAGGMAGAAAGTGGTGAGCTGTGTGCAGATACAATCACAAAGAACAAGGAAGAAGAGACATTCAGTCTTTGTAGTTTGTGGATGGAGCTGCTTGGTTTTGTTTTCCCTGGAACAGGAAAAGACACCTTCAGAAATGGATGAGTTGCTTGAGAGCAGCAAAAAACTGAACCCCTGACATTGGTCATCTTCTCCCCTTCTCCAGATACAGAACAGACACACATTTTGCCCACTTCCCATCAAATCTTGAAATATTCACTACAGATCTCATTTTTTTTTTTACTGTGCATTCTCAGCTCTAAGTAATGAATGCTCCTGGTTGACCARGAGTTTACTTTACTAAACCTGCTCTGTAATACCACTTATTTTCTTATGCTATTTAGAATCCAATGCACAAGTCCAGTACTGAATCTTAACCGTTCATACAGAAACTGTGTCAATGCACAGCAAATTGTCTTATGCCAGTATTTCACAAAATGCACAGGTGCTCAACCCATTTGAAGGGGAAAGTTTTTCCAGTTTCTGAGACCAGCACGTGTGATCCAGAGCTATTCTGCAGTTGCACAATGCTAGTATGAAGTCAACTCTAAGTTATTATATACTTCCTGTCAACTCAGTCTTACTATTCATAACTGTCCATATGTCCTGGGGCTTAAAATCTCATCTCAGAATATAGTTTTTTCCATCATTGTAGATAAAAGCYTCTATCAGAAACAATACTCTTGTATTTCTTATGTGTGGATAAAACCCAGAAATTTCTGGAGTTTCCAGTCCTGCCTCTTTGTGAAGCAGAACAAACTGACAGGGTAATTCTTTTTCCACCTTTGTTGTGCTTGTCATAAGAATTAATTATGTCTTTCAGACCATTTTTTTCCTTTCAATTCTTTAATTCCATCTCTCTCTTTCCCACTATCTAATATAAAATTTTAGATATAGATGCATCTATATAGCAGCATTTCTTAACTTCTTCCTTGAATGTGGAAAACAGTAATTTTAACCTATGTTTATTTTTAATACAGAGCTGTTTTTGTGTTGTCCTAGTCACACTAAATAAGTCCATTCATGGTCCTTGCAGAGTTGCAAGGTAAAGTGATTTGTCARTATGTATTTGATTTGGGGATTTGTAGAATGGCTTTGCTGAGCACAGGTGTGTATATGCTGATAGCACTTCACTAGGCAACTGTATAGAGCAGCTTGTAACCTCAACATAGGAAAAAGCAGATGAGGACAAGTTAAGGGGGCCAAATACATCTGTTCTGTTACTGGCACATAGAATATCAATTAGAAATACTCCAGTTATTGAATAGTTTACAGCTAATACAGCATCACCTTGATATTAGCAAAAATGCTGTTTACTGTACAAAAAAAAATCTGCAAAATAAAAGCCATATTCAGACTTACCTTCTGCATGTAATTRCTTTTATAGAAGGAATAAATATATTTCTTGCTTAGTGAAAAGAAATCTATTAAGTCATTTATTAAAATCTTATTAATTGCAAGATATTTCAAGAACCTTATTGGGCTGATCTTGAGTTTTTTGTATGATTCAAACATTCTACTGTGTTTGTATCCYTAGCAACATTCCAGATTTGAAATGAAAATGGGACTGAGCACCCTGAAACAGTTATTATATAATAACAAAACAGAGTGGTGAGGGGTTTTTGTTTATTTGTTGTTTTTTAGTGGCTTTTTTTGTTTTAATACAGGTAAAATATTGTGTGGACCACTCATTTCCTTGACAGATTTTGGTGATATCTATTAAAAATTACAAATACAACAAAATGGTTTTTTTAACATGTTTTAAATCAAAAATCAAAAAATCCAAATGGTTTTGCCTGAAACTTATGCAGATGTTCAATTCTACTGTTTTCAGGCAGACTCTGGACAATTCAGACAAATGCATAATCTTAAACTGTCAATGCTATCTATATGACTCAAATTGTTCAAATATGAGAAAAACAGAACTGTCCAGGAGATTGTAGCATGSTGTCCCCATGCACAGAAGACAATAAAACCATACTCTTGTTACATGGTGTATGTTGTACAAAATCTTTTTCTATTTGAAATTAAGTCCTACTTTTACCACGTGCAACATTTCCCAAATCTCTATACATTTCAGTTGCAGTTTAGCCTCACTTAGGCTAAAGGCTAATTTCTGCTATTTTGTGGGAGTCTGTCACTGATTTCTTTCTCTTGTGATGGCTCATCACTTTCAACCTGTCTCTTSTTATTTTGACTGCCATCTGTGCTTTGCACTGGCCTCATAACCTCYTAAATATATGTATCATCAGGCCCATAGAAGGACAGAAAGAGAAGATGAGATGCTCAGAGGTTACAGTGGAAAAATGTTATCCCTTCTTGGGATTACACTGCCTATTTAAAATTATACTTTAGTATTTCCCCATAATGTTGGGGGTTAGAGAAGTAATGCAGCCGCTTTGTCTGCTTCCTTGGWACCTGTGCAGTGAAATATGCCAGTCTGAACATACCAATAGACAGAACTGTCTGAAATCTTACTGCTTTCTCTTCCCCTTGAATCATGAAATGTTGTGACTGGGMACTGGCCATGCACCATGATCTGGTATAAGTGCCTTGAAGAGTGATTTGGTGAAAGACGGTCTGCAAAGATTGCATAAATTATGGGTGTTTCCATTAATACATCTCTTTTCAAATATACTGATATGCAGGAGCCAATCTGAAAAGTTTTAATGCAATTTTGGTGGTATGAAAGATGCATACAAGGTATTTCTCAGAATTACTACCTATGTGGGAGCTTAGATTTCTTGCTTTCTCTGTCTTAGTCATTTGTCTCTAGCTTAACCCCTGACTTTTTCTTCTGCAGACTAAGTCTTTAAATTTCAGATTTCTCCTCTTGTTATATTTTTTGAAAGTGTGTTAACAATTTATAGAAATATCTGAAGAAGAGTTTTTGGGGTTTTTTTGGTTTTGGTTTTTTTTTGGAGGTGTTTTTTTTTGGTGGTGTTGTTTCTTTGTTTTGGTTTGGTTTTTTTTTATTATTTTGGATARATTGTTTTGGCAATGCATAACAAGTGTGCATGAGTAGTATAGAAAATGAGAACACGGTGTGGCAGCTATTTGGATAATGCACCAGCGTGTCTATTTTTAGTGAAGGCAACATAGGGTTTCACCACTGGGACATGAGATCTATCAGACTTAATTTTGTCTGTTTCTTCTCAGGCTTAGTTTTCTTCTTCTTTCTGTCAGTCCAGACACAAAGGTGTAGCACATGCTGGCTTTTCTGGTATTTTTTTCTGCAGGAGTATGGTTGAGTTTGGTAGTGAATTACGTTCAAGTCTGATTATTTCCATRGCATTGATATTTACATGGCTAATTTTAAGTCCCCAGCTCAAAAAAAGACTGAGTATCTAGTCTACTAAAATTATGAAGTCTTTCATAAGGATTTATAATTATGATAGCTGTTCAGCTAATACAAGTCAGGGTAACTCAATTGATTTTGGTGGAGCCATTTCAATTCACACCAGTCATCTTGCCAACTATGTCCTTTTGTGATAAGGACAGAAAACTGAAGAATTTATATCTATCCTAGCCGTGGCAACTGACTGAAAACACTGGGGAAAAAATAACAGACATTGAAATATTCTTGTTCAAACACATGTAAACCTGCTGTTTTTTCCAGATAGCATATTCTTTCCTGTTAGCAAATTCCCAGCTTAACAGTTATAGACAGAAACCACTAGATGCCAGTGTTACCCAGACATCAGGAAAAGGCTTTGTTAGAAACATTAAAAACAACATGAAAGSCAATGCGGATAAAGCCTTTAAATGAAAATAAAGCTTCTGCATCTTTTCAACTAAATAAGACTGCATTAAGGGTTTTGAGATGATTACTTTTCAAAAGTAAAGGCACTAAATTGATATGTATTGACAGAAACCCACATCAAARCAACCTGATTGCAGGATACATTCCGTCAAAACCCCACATAAGTACACAAAAGCTGCTGTGTCATCTTCAAGACCTTATGAATTACACCTAGGATCATAACACAGAGCCAAAGTCTGCATTTTGCAAAGTACATGTAGCTCAAACATATGGCATGAATAGCAGTTCACTGCTAAGATTGACATTTTACAGGAAAAGCTTGTTTCAGATCAAGTTAGAATTCGCATTCCAAGTCATACCTGAAGTTTAGTTTGACTCACTGGTATATATCAGAGTTTTCATTTGGGCTCGTCTTCATCACTGTCATGGTCTTCTGAAATCTTTTCCTGCTTAAAAAAAAAAAGGAAATCTATTTAAGGAGCTGGATCAGCTAGAGGCAGCTGATTGCTGGTGCATGGGAGTTGCAAATGCAAATGTCTGACTAACCTGCACTCAGCTCATTTGCAAGAGATGAATCTCACTCATTTAACTTCAGACATCTACGGTGTAACTGTTTACATCCATGCCAGTCACCCTGATTTTTTCGATGTAGAGAAGCAGTAATTTCCTGACTATGATTCATCTGGCCTATTTCAAAAACCACCTTAGCATAAGATGAACTGCAAAACAAACTTAAATGATTGATTAGCTCAGGAGATTAGTCTTACACTAAAGGCATCTTAAGTTTTGTCAAATTAATCCAACCACATGATTTTGCAATATCTAATTTTTAGTCCAATCTAATGTTTTGCTTTTGTTCTTTATGCAGCCATTAGACTTTGAAACAAAGAAGGCATACACCTTTAAGGTGGAGGCCTCCAATCTCCATCTTGACCATCGATTTCATTCAGTGGGTCCATTCAAAGATACTGCCACTGTGAAGATCAATGTGTTGGACATGGATGAACCTCCAGTGTTCAGCAAGCCCACGTACACGATGGAAGTCTATGAGGACACACCTGTGGGGACCATTATAGGTGCAGTGACGGCACAAGACCTTGATGCTGGCAGCAGCTCAGTTAGGTAAGAGAGTTTTTCCTCCTTCAATAGCTCTCTGACAACCCAAAGTGCTGCTAACAGTAGGATGCACTGGCAAAGAACTTAGTGGGAAGATATAAAATATACCAAGTCTGACACTGTAACAGATTACTGGTGCTCTGAAGTAACTGGAAGGAGATGCTCGTTTGATGAATTTTATCTGGAAAAATACATTAAATGGTCACAGCCTCTTACCATACTGATCATGTAAGTTACCACACGCTGACATGACTATAGACATGGTGTGTTAAGACTAAGGAATAGCATGGTGTCTGGATGTCACAACCCACTGGTAGAGGACTTGATATTTGCTATAAATTCTCCTCCAGGCTGAACAAAGACACATGTCAGGGAACTCTCAGGCTTTTACTGTACAATCACCATAACTCTGACTCACAAGGTGTTGGCTAACAAACCCTTACATTCTTAAAATATACTTCCACAAGACTGATAGCCCTTAATTTTGTAAGATACACTTCAATAAGTTTTCAACTCCCACAACAAGCTCCTGAAAATGTGATGTCTCACAGGCCACAACACATCTTCAGAGAGAGTGAGGGGGACAAATCCATGACTTTTATAGTTAACCTGGTGCACACCTCTTCCCTAAAGTAGATTTTTCACACTGTTTTGTTAGCACATGCACAGCCAGAGCCTCTCCAGGAAAGGAGCTGGCAAGTGGAAGCTGAGAATGAGTCTCAAGGTGGAGCAGGAAGTTGGCTGAGAACAGCCCAGCCCCACCTCTGCAGGATCCTCTCCTCTGATCACACCTTTCCTGTAGCAATGCTCAGAAAATTTGAGACAAAATGTGCTTAGGTCTGGTCCTCTACTCTGGGTCTTTCACAAAAATATCTCCAAAGTACAGTAGTGAGAAAGAAGGTTTTACATGCTGCCTCTGTTTGAGTTAGACCTTAATATGTGACAGAACTGCCTTTTTCACAAGAACCACTTACTCCCTACATTTGGCAAAGGACAAATGCTCTGATAAACAATCATCACATGTGTCTTGGCTGAGGCTGTGGGGGCATGATTGCTGACCAACAGGAAACTCCTGCCAGGCAAGCCTCTCATTTATTGCTATAGCTTATTTTCATGAAATAAAAAGGAGGATGTGATCTGGTATACAAATGTAGTGCATTGATTTTGACAACCTATTTACAGCCACATTAGAAAGAATAAAGTGAACTAGAGTCACATACAGATAAGGAAGCTCCTTAAAGCTTAGGCTTGGTCTAAGATATAGGCAGTCATTAACACCTACTTCCAGTACCAATTTGTGCTGGGCTCACCTGACATCGGGATACATTTTTATCTCCAGATTTTCATAAGAAATATTGAAGACATAATGCATGTCATCAATCTTTAAATATTTGTTTTTATCAAATGGGACTATGACAGAATAGGAAAGTGCCACTAGTGTCTACCAAGTGCATGCACTTTCAGGCATATTTGATTACAAATTGAATTTGGACTTTTTTTATTCCATTTTTATTAATTATGTGTATTTTGGCTCAATACTTATATTCTCAAAATGTACAATAAACATGCTGGTTGTAATCATATGCAAAAACTCAACATACAACAGTGACTGTTTAGCTCCTGCTTTTTCAATTCACTGTTAATTTTTACCTAAAACTATTTCTACTGCTGTTTCTTTCACATTTTTTTAATAGAATCTTCATATTTTTTTTTAAATATAGAAATTTATTTGTTCATGAGCCTGTGACACATTCTTTCTCTGATGAAGGATCAAAACCTTCAATAACAAAGACTYAGGTCTGAACCTTTTTCCCTGGTGATAGCCTATGAAAACAGCCCCAGTGAAGTCAATATTCTGTTGAAAGCCATACTCTCTTGCAACCAGATAGAAAGCCTTTAATCACACTGTTGAGCATTTTTTTCATATGACAGTGGAATTATTTGRATGTACAAACAGTTTTCAGTGAGARTTTTTTGTTTCACAAACGCTCCTAGGAGACTCAAGTGCTTTTTACTGATTCTGTATTTGCAACTAYGCAAGAAAAATAATTGTCTCTCGAKGGTTTATTCACATACTGTGTTCACTGGAATATTGAATCCTGAGCCATTTAACAATGTCCATGTCTACGTTTTTCAACCYTGAAATCACTACTTGAGTGTCCAAATTTTAGTATCGCTGCTCTTCTTGCTGACCCCCTTACACCAATAAACTGCTTAAGTCCTCCCAGGGTCACATTTATGAGTTAATTTGGCTGGTTTGTGCCCACAGAAAAACATGAACTATGTCCCAGAACATTCTGGTGTTCCTCAGTGGCATGACTTTTGGGCAGGTGTGTGCCTACATGACTTATGTTCAGAGTCATATTTTCTACCTGTGCAGCGATGYCCTGCCCCAGTACAGCAGCCCAGATGGCTTTGCTCCTATGTTGCCAGCTAGTCTTCCATTGCTGCAGCCACCACCACAGGACATTAGTCACCACCCAGGAGTCAATGGAGAGATAGAATACAGACCACTTCTCTTATTCAGCCAATCCTAGGGCTAATTAAATGGTTCTCACTTCTGCAAATAGACTTGACTCTCCTTCTCCTTCAGCAGTCACTGTGTAGGACTTTACACAGTAGCTTTCCACCTCTAATTGTTTTTTACCATGCAGAACGATCCATCAGTAAATAGAGCATGGCCTCTTTTGTTTTGGGACAACTTGTACATCATGATGCTTCCTGGGCATTTTGAGCCACCTTCCTCCATATGGCCATTGTGCAAGSRGCATCCTCTGGATCTTTAGGGACTGTCTTGGGGTGATTTTATGATGATACTTTATTTCATAATGGTCTGCTTATGTCCAGAAACACCTGCATTATTTTTTGTG
>QVAJ01000025.1:2449939-2463917 GCA_003546035.1 Mixornis gularis | reverse complement strand
TTTGGCCCATCGGGGGAGCTGGTGGCGAGGCCACCCCAAACTGGAGACCTCAAAGAAGCTGAACAAACATRAGAAAGGACACTAAAACCCAGCAGCTTCTCCTGCTGCAAGGAAGAGACTAACATCAGAAAGATTCCAAGCGGCTCTGCTAACTCTGGTTCCTCCCCTTTCCTGAAACAAAGAAGGGCAGCCTTCATCTTTGCCTCATGACTGTACTGTCTGGTGGGAGGTGGGAGTTAAGTTTTTGAAATTTCAATATCTATCATTTATTCAGTCTTCTTCTGTGCCTTGCAGACACCCTTTTGTTTTTTTGTTTTTTTTTTCTTTGTTAATAAACAGTTTAGGATTTTTTTTTTCACTTTCACCCACTAGGATTTATTTCTGTCATTGGCAAACAGGATTATCAAAGCCCTTCTCTTTAGAGGAAATGCTCATTCCAGGGCATTTTCTCATAAAATTTGTCCATAAACCAAACAGGGACATTATCACCTTTTACTTTACCATAGACCACTTCCAGTACTTCTAATTCTCTCAAGTACTTGATACCTTCATCTGCAATGTTCCACTTTCCTGGGGAATTCACAAGATCTTCCTTAAATGGATATCGTGCCCCCATGCTTTAGAGAGGCCATCTCCAGAGACTGCAAATTGCTCCTTCTTTTTCAATTCCTCCTTCAATTTCCSCATCTCTAGCAAGAGATTTTAACTGTTGTGGCTTCATGACCTTCTAATTGCTGGCTGTCAGCCCTGTTATCCCAGCATCACCTGGCTGGCAACTGCAGTCTTTCCACAAGTCTCAAGGTTCTGATGAGGTCAAGGAATTGGTAACTTCAGGTTCCTGTTTGATTTGTCTCACTCCTTCAAATTTCTTTCTTGAAGGATCAGGTTTTTCATCTGACCTCTCCTCTCCTGATTGTCCTCATCCTCCTCCTCTTTATTCTTCCTTTTCCTCCCTTTTTTATAAATAGAGACCTGTAGCTTGCCTTATCCATTATTTTGTTTTCACTAATGGTGCAGGTAGTTGCTGTGGTTTGAGTCYCTATCTCAGCCATAGTGTCCCTAAATGCAATTTGGGTTCCTGCCTCAACTACAGTCCTCTGCAAGGCAGTAGTAGCCCTCAGTATTAGCAGGCACAGCTCAGGCCCCAACACAGGGCAAGAAGCTGCTGGCTTTCACTGGGGTGGGCAAGGCACCCTTCCATCATTGATGGGTCAGTCTGACAGGGTTGGTCGTGTGTTCAGGTGTAAAGTCACAGGCAACTGGAGGTAATGACCACCCTAGGAACCTGCCCAAATCCTTCCACATGCCCTGCCACCCAGGAACTGGATGCCTCAGGGCACATTTCAATATCTACATACTTAAAGTTTGTTTTCTCTTACACCAGGAGCACACCAGATTCCACAAATCCCATAATGTGCCAATAGTATTCCTTTAATACTATTAGGAGTATTAAGCAGCTTAAATAARGATGAGCAATGACCATGRGAGCCTGCATTATAAACCCATTTACATCAGTCTTGGGCAGGGAGAGGGAGATGTATTTCCTCATCATCCACAGAAGATAGCTCCCCTGCACAACAAGGYTGCCCTGTCAGGGCAAAGCACAGATCCATGGTTTGTGTTAGCATGTTCCCAGCAAACTCAGCAAAACAAAGAGATAAGCAGTGCAGCTGCCAAACCTCGTGTCCCATGAAGGAGCTTGCTAATTGATAACTTCTATTACTATAGCATGCAATATAGATAGATAGATAGATAGATAGATAGATAGATAGATAGATAGATAGATAGAGTCAGTCAGAGAGAGAGAGAGAGAGAGATAGACAGACAGACACAGTCAGACAGTCATATATATATATATGGAGAGAGAGAGCTGCCTTTTTCTCACTCCCTGGGCACTAAAAAAGACTGTGGTGGGTTGACCTTGGAGAGATGCCATGTGCCCACCAAGCCACTCTATCACTCCCCTTCCCAGCTGGATGGGGGGGCAGAAAATAAGGTGGAACACCACTCAATAAGGCAGTTTACTAAAGCAAAAATGAAACTTTGTGCATGCATAAGTGAAGAGAAAAGAAAAAAGGTTTATTACCTATTTCCCATCAACAAGGGATGTTCAGCCACTGCCTGGGAAGCAGGCAAGATATGTAAAACTTCAGCATATGTAGTAGTTTCTCTGGAAGGCAAATRCTGTAAATGAAAAGTGGCCCCCCTTCCTCCTCCTTTCCTTAGCTTTTATATCTGAACTGATGTCATATGGTATGGTCTATCCTTTTTGTTAATTTAATTGGCATAGTTGTGTCCCCTCCCAGGATCTTGGGAAATGTTGGAGACACAGAGTTGATGCTGTACCAGAGCTGTTTAACAGTAGCCAAAACATTGATGTGCTATCAACACGTTTCTAGGTACCAATGCAGAGCACAGCACTGTGAAGTCCATCTCAGCCAGACTCAATACAACAATGTATAAGTTTTCTCAATATTCCATAAGTTTTATATCTTCTAAGTGAAAACAAAATAACAAGCAAACAAGCCCAATTAAACAAGACCATAAGATAGAAAAGTATAAATTAGTTTGAAGGTGTTGAATGCGTTTGCAAGTTTTTATTGTATCTTAACCAATGATACTCTGTTAGCTGTTTAAAATCTAGGTGATCTCATAGAGCTAAAGAATGACTTCATTTCATCATATTGCAAAGGAGTTCAAGCAACTTCTGAGTAAATATGCCTTCCAAAAAAATGGGAGAAAACAAGTCATGCTCTTTGAAGACACAGCCCATACAAATTACTGGATTGTACTGGTAGTGCTACAACTACTGGATGTAGTTTCTCTGCACATTCATTCATTTTCTGTGAAATGTTTTCTTGCAATGTTTTGACCATTAAGAAGTCTGTAACAGGAGAAAAAAAAAAAAAAAAAAGTCAGCAGTCTGCCAAACAATAACGACTGGGATAAAATCTGTACTGTATGCAACAGAAGGCAAAACTCCAGAGAGCAAGGCAAGCTAGAATAGCTCATATGAAATGAAATAGTATGTGTTCCAGCAACTAAATCCATGTTATCAGACAAAATTTTATGTCTGTTATGTTAGGCACATCAGGAAGGGGGAGATAACGACTAAGGATGAAAACTGGATGCAGCTGTTAAAGAAAAATATTTTGCTGGAGGACATTGAAAATGGCGAGGGTTATATTATTTTTCTCTTTTCTTCTGTTATTTGTATCAAATTTTTAGACAAGTCAGAAACCTTGAAAGATTTGTTTTGTAGGAAGGTATTTGCTGGAAATGTTGGAGTGAAAGGGCACAGAGCATATATTCAGTAATGAACAGGAAATTAAGCACAAGGAGAAAAAGAGCTGCAGGTATTCAACACCTGCAAGGGTGACTGGCTTTGCAGCTGTTTTGGAACATTACCCCAGTGCACCTAATTTTAAAACTGTGTTAAATCTGGAGCTTATGTGTCTCAGGTGATCTGTTTTGTCTATTCCCATTTTATCCATAGTGCTTCAAGAAATGCTCAGCATACGTGCTAAGGTGAAGTCCTATGTACTTTTTGGCCATTAAAATCCCAAAGCACTTTCAGAAACAGCTCTGATCTCATTTTCTTCTCAGACTACTCCAGTTTACTACAGTTTGAAGATGACTGGGAGGAAAAAAAAAAAGCTGCTGTTCTGTAGTGTGCCACAATGTCTATAATCCATAACTATGCAAGTTTTTGGTAAAGATCCTTGTACTTCTGGACAAGAGATTTTAGGACTTCCTAAAAATCACTGTTTTATGTGTCCATACAGCATGAATGTTATAGCCAAAGCTGTCAAAGTAACAAGAAAGCAGAAATGGAGGGCAAGACTAAATTGCCTGTAGTACCCTACTAGTGAGCTCCGCCTAACAGTATGTGAGAAGTTCAACAGCTTTGCACTGACACATCTGAAAGTTGTCAGATTTCCATGGAGATGATCTTCTGGCATAAAGTATAACAGGATTATTGTCCCTGATGTGAATCCCAGATGACACTAATTAACAATGTGTTACATATTCTGTGCCAAAGCCCTGTCCTTAAGGTCTTCTCTGCTTGACTCAGGAGTTTTGCCTTATGAACCAAAAGAATCACTCAAAGCAGGAAAGCTGTGGGGACTGTGCATTTTCTTGACCAAGTCCAGAGACATGAAACTGTGTTTTTTAAAGCAAAAAGCCATGTGTCCTGTCCCTAGGTCAGTCCTCTCCTCACTGTCTTGGGGATAAGACTCTGCATGTTCTTCCAAAGGAAAAGCCTTAATTGTTTTTCTGAATTAGTTCACAATGGTCCATACTCTTTTATGAATAGTTCAGTTTTCCCAGAAAAATACTTTGCCATGTTAAGATCAAGAAAATTAAGATTTTTTCTTGACTCCTAGAACACCGTATCTTAATGTATGAGCACCGACAAGATGAATTAAAATATGTAAGAGTTTGACTTTGAAGTCCCATAATTCTTCCAACTTTTTGCGCCTACTTTTTTGAATTTACTTATTCTTCAAAAAGAGAAGTCCTGCCCTATGACATTARCATGTATCTTACAGTTACATACATATATGGAAAATCTGGGGCATCTAGTTCCAGCACCTCAAGCGTCTTCATTTAATAACAGATTAAGTGACAGCTATTTTTATGTGTATGGTATCATGCTGGAGAGAAACAAGTCAGCTTTCTACAGATAAGAGATGTTGACACTCATGAATTTTGGTTCCTTTTCACCTGCTCTGGTGGTTTGCTCTGGTGCCTCCTGTTGGTTTCTATTGCAACTTTAGCTACACTCCAGCCTTTGCTTTTTACGAAACTCCTGTCACATACCCCACTTTTAAAACCTCTATTCCAAGTTCTAATTTATCCAAACTATCTAATTCAAATCCCTGCAGAAATACTGCTCAGTTTCTTCTGCAGATGCCTTGGTATTGTTTTCTGTCCTCCTACCTGCCCACTGTTTTCTTATACCTCTTATGCTCTGTCTAATAGCAGTGTCCTATTCCACAGTCGTCCTCTCTCCCACAGCTGGTTTCTGTATTTTTAGTGCTGAACCATTTCCCATTAGCTTCATTGGTGTCCTGCTCTACCCTCTTCTTTTCTTCTGCTGAGGATAGACACCTTTTTGATCTGTGTCTCGATGTATTTGTCTCACTTTGTTCGAGCTATTTTATCTTCTTTTGAGAGCTATGGAAACTGGGTTTCCCTCCAACATTTTCTCTGAATCCCAAGGTGTATATTTGGCAGACACATCTGCTCTTTCCTCACCATTTGGCTCAGTGAGCACCAGGGTACCATATATTCAACAAGATCCCCATCTACCTACCTTCCAGCAATGCTGGATGTGATATAGGGCAGTGAACTCCTACTTCCAGCTCCCACTTCTCCCCACTTTCTGACTCTTCCTCAGTTCTCTGTTTTCTAGCTCCTAAACTTCATCTTCATGACCTCAAGCAATCAAACCCTCTACTCCACCACCCTTTTCCTGTAAGCTTTTCTCCTATGGTCCCATGAAATGCTCTGCCATTCTCTAGGTTTGAATGACCTCTCTTCCTCCTCAGCGACTGGGTGGTTTTAAGGAGCTGGACAGAAAAGTCACTTGTCTTCAAACAGAAGGCAGAAAAATCTTTCTTGTCTRTGTATAAATTGTCCTTCAAAAGGAGCTGTTTTCTAGCAGCACAGTCTCTACTTTACCTTTACCATGAAACAAGGTGTGAATAACAAATTATCGTGGCCATCCCCTTCACAGTAGTTTAACTTATTATATTTTGTTTTACACTTGCCATGGATTAGATGCRTGCAGGCAGTTATCACAGCTCAGCTGGTAAGTGGCTCAGTTGTATCAGTTCAGGGTCTATGGTACCTGGATTCAGTAATCGGCTTGGAGCTACTACAAGGAGAAACTACAAAAAAGGTGTGAATTTGTCTTAACCTAATCATAAATCTATATGCTTAAGCCTGAAGCAATCACACATGATCAGTGGGGAAGGCAAATGCAGTCACTCATTAGCCCTCTGTGACGCTGCAGCAGGTTCACTGGAAACAGATGGAGTCGTGCGTTAAAAATCCTTCTTTGCAATTTTGGGACACACGCAGGCTGACATTTTGATCTGTGTGGGTTTTCTCGAGACTGATAGGAACATGGAGCAAGGTAAGTACTTTCTGGCACAAGTCAGCAAGACTGCTAGTGAAAAATCAGACCTTCCCAAATAAAAGACTGGTGGGATTCATTTGACATGTATAAGTTTTCCTAGATCAACTCCTGGATGCACTTGGAGCATGAAATATTATTTCATAAGTCCAGCAAGTAAAAAGCAACTGAAAACAAAGTCTAAAACTGAGAGAGGCCAGTAACCTTTATTTACAGTCAGTAATCCATCAACTTACTGAAGCTTGTGAAAAACAGCAAGTGATCTTCCGTTGGCATATGCAGTCATATTGCGCTATAAAATGTCAGTCGGGAGATTGAACTGAAATAGATGTGTAGACCCAAGAAGTTTATGGACTACAGTTCTCAGTGAATGGCCTGTTTGTGAAAAAAGTGTGTGCTGAAAATCAAGAAGTATGCATTCAGATCCAAGGCAAAGAACAACCTGGCAAGGAAAGCTTTTAATTAATTGAGAACAGCTAAGTAGCCAAAGTGAGGGGAAAGGAACAATATGATCATAATAGTTCAAACCAGTTTCTGGTTTATTTTGCAGCACTTGTACCACCAGATGATGTGATTTTACAAAGCCAGCTCTCATCCTGGAGGCACAAACAGTAATTTTATCTCAAATAATAGTCTTCTTGATTTTTCATCAAGGACTGTTATTCCAAATTTCTTCAGGAATAGACTTCTCAAGGATTCTAGAAAGCAATTGTGAGATTAGAACAGAGCTTTAATGTCTACGGCCATTGTAATGTCACCTAAATTGGTGAACCTCTCAGGGTTTGACAGAGAATTATTGGGGCTCAGGACTTAAAACTATGTCTAAGAAGAACCTATGTGCTAAAGAGAAGTATGTTATTTGGTAATCTGCACTTTGGTAAACAAGTTGACCCTGAAGCTATCTCACTTGTATAGAGTAATAAATAAGCTTCTCAATACTTTTCATTTAAGGTCTTCCATCTCTTTCCACAAGGATAAATACCATTGCAACCTAGTCAGATTGCAAGTCCTTTCCTTCTGAATTTATCTTTTAGGTCTGTTTGTAAGCATTGACTATACTTTCCTGTCCTAAATTACTCAAGTTTATTATTATTATGTTTAAATAGTTATTGCATATAGTGTCTTATATTTTATATATTATCATCCTTTTGCACTTCATTTACTGTTTTCTGTTTAAATAATAAAGTTTAAAAACAGAGTTTTTGAGAGTTTCACACTTTTTGAGATCTCTCTGTTTTGAAGTTTCAGTCATATTCTGACTGTAGATACAAACAGGTCTGGAATATTTCTACTTTTACTGTGTTCTTATTCTGGGCTTCTTGGTCCAAGAAAGACATGGACATAATGCAGGAAGTCCAGCAAAGGGCCTTGACAATGATGAAGGAACTGGAGYATTCTTTCTATGAGGAAAGGCTGAGAGAGTTGGGAATGTTCAGTCTAGGGAAAGGAAGGCTCTAGAGGGTCCTAACAGTTATAAATGCGCTTAGTGCAAATGGGAGCACCTGAAAGGAGGGTGCCAAGAGGATGGAGACAGTTTCTTCTCAGTGGTGTCCAGAGGCAGGACAAGAGGGAGTGGGCACAAACTGAGACACAGGTTTTCTCTGAATATCAGGAACAGGAAACACTTCTTGCTGTGAAGGTGACCAAGCACTGTCACAGATTGCCCAGGAAAGGTGATGGAGTGTCTCTCTGTGGAAATATTAAAAAAACCCAACATTTGGAATTGGTCCTAAGTGTGTGGCTCAAGGTGTCCCTGCTTGAACAGAGGGTTTGGACTAGATGACCTCTAGGGGTCCCTGCCAACCTCCACCCTTCTCTGATTCTGTGACATCCATCATTAATAAGCTGGAACAGACACTGTGGAAAATAAAGTCAAGGAATCATCTGTGATGGCTAAAACGACTGCTGTCAGCATTCACTGAAATAGTATACAGATCTATAACAACAGATTATTTTAGAAAATAAATCTGAAAATAGTGTGAAGGAAAYACAGAACAGAAATTCAGCTCAAATAGGAGGAGAGAGGAACCAATTTTAGAAATAAGTGATGGGACCTGATGTTGCTCAGGTCAGACCATCAGCATGCAAATGGGAGCAAGGAGATGCTTATCCAGCAACTTTTGCCTGGTGCCCTCATGAAATTCATAAAACCTTTGAAAAGGTGACTTCATACTTATACTGACCTCTGCAGATTCTGCATTCTTTGATACATCAGAGGCTTGGGGAGGAGAAATGAAAGAGGAAAATACAGCAGCTCTGCAGCATCAGAGCTGTTCTGAATAATCTCTTTTTTATAAGCACTTCACCAAATCAGCTTCAAAGTAGCACAAAGAAGCCTCGAATTCCCGACTTCACTGTTTCCCCTGGCAGATCCAGCTGACAATCCAAGYGGGTCCCAACTGATGATCTAAGCAAGCAGTAAATCTTTTACTGCATGCTGGAGTTTTCTCTAGAGTCAGCATTGCTTTTCCTTTGATGGTCTCAGCATCAGCATTTTACTGCAGCTTTTTAAATGGATAAAAAATATGAGGTATTTATTCAGATTTTAGTTCCAAAAGATATAGAACAGAATTAATATTTATGTATTTACATGATGCAAAAGWAAACAATCAAAGATTATTTTATTGGATATATGAAATAGGCTAGCTCTCCTTTATAGTATTTATAATATTTAGTGCCTTAACACTTTATCAGAAGACAAAGCATTCCAGGCTAGGCATGAGGACAGAAGCCCAGGAAGCACCTTTGTCTTATCCTTGGAGCTTATGTCAGATGCATCCAAGTGCAAAATAAAGTTTAGGTTTCTACTGAGGCTGACTATCTGATGGAGTCAGAGCATCTGCTTTCCCCCTCTCAGCTTTCTTAAGGGTTGAGATATTCATTCAGGTTTGCTTGCTTCATCTTTCTATACTTACTCTGCCCATTAATAGAGATACTCATACACATCCAGACACTCATCCCAGCATGCTCTTTCCCCACCTAAAACCASCAAAGCAAGAGCCCTTCTCTTCTTCACCAAGCATGAGGTGTGCCCTCTGGTGCCTGGATACCTTTGTGAATGCAGATGGTAGGTTCTTCCTGTTATAGGCCAGATGAAAAGGGGAAAGAACAGACCATGGGCTGCAGGGCAAAGGACAAATGTACACCTTTCAAAATCAGAGTGAAATGGTGCTCAGGATCTATAATGTGTGGYGCTGGTGTAGAAAGTGCTCTACTGCTTTCCCACCATAGCAGGATTGACTGCTAAGCTGGGAGTAATGGTGTTAAATCCAACATGCCCTCTACTGCTGCTCACAGTCCAAAAACTGAGACTTAATTAAACTGCAGGACAAAGCTTTCCCTCTGCCTGGCTGTCTTGCAGTTCTGCCTGCTCAATGAAGCAGGAAAAATGATGTTGGGACTGAATAAAAACAATGCATTTTCCAAATGACAACAGTTTTTGATAAGATACTCAGCTGGTAATGAGAAATGCAGAGCAGACAGTGGAGCTGGCTGGAGGGTCAGATAAGCAAATGAACAAAACCTTTAAAGGCAGRGGGAAGAGAAATCACAGGAAGTTGTAGACAGGCAGAATTGGCAGTTTGAAAGTGCTGATAACTGAACTGCAGCACATTTTAATTCCTATATTAGCTAGCATGTTTTACTAAAATTCCTATGTAAGATTTATAAGGCTTATGAAAAGTTTAACAGCTTCCCTCGCTTGACTCTGACCCATCATTAGTTTGGCTGTCTGCAGCCACTGCTTTCCTGTCAATTAATTTGGCATAATGGTTGATCTTCTCCAAAGGAGCAAAGTATAATTTATTTGCACTGATACTACTAATTCCAGACCAAGTGAGATACTGACTGCTAATATCACTAAATCTTCAACCTCCTGATTAAAGTCACAGAAATAGAGACCCACGTAGGAAGGACTGTGAACCCAGTCAAGCAATATGCCAAAGACTCAAATTGTTTTTTCCTGGGGGAGACCAAGTGTTACATGAAAGGCATGAAAATGATAGGCAATGAACAATGGCAAGAAGCATTCACACCTTCTCCCAAGGTGTARCAATTCCGTTGTCCTTCTCAAGCATCACCACCTGATGGGCAGTATAGACAACACTCATTGTGGGAAGGCTGAAGTACAGATCACAGGATAGCAGTCTGAGAAATTACACACTGCTGAACTCCTTTGGAATAGGGTACAGAGGCAGCAACTTATTTGGGCTTCTGTTAAACAAATCCCAGAATTCTCTGTTTTTTAAGGCAGAGAATATTTAAAATATCCTTAAAAATAAAATATTATTTATTTAAAATATTTTAACTAATGCAAACCYATCCTTCCTAAAAGACTAGATACATTGCCTCACTGGGATCTTCAAAAGCACTCAGCTYGGACTACCACAAAAGCTTTACCTCAGTGTTTTGTGCATATGAAAATCTCTGCAAAATCATGTAGAAATATGGGGTTTTGTGTGAAATGCTGAAAGAAAAATCATAGTAAAACTGAAAGAAATATTTTAGTATGTCAGTAAACTTGGGGATGAATTTTTTTTAGTTGTGTAAAGTGTGATGTGATATAAAGACAATTCTGCCACTTCTGTAGCATTGCCCATACAGGCATCTCTAATTTGATACCTTGGAACAAAGCAATGGCTCTAAAAACTTTCAACACATGCTCCCCTTGTTGGCTGAGTGTTAGTACATGACAGTAAAAGCACTTAGAGCAAGTTAGACCAACTACATTGGCTGCTCATTGGTGGTTGTATTTTATTATGCAAACTTAGCATCACACTTGAGGTGGTTTTTGACATCAGTTCTGCAAGCACAACTGAGCAATGATCTATTTGTGACTCTGCTTAGGTCACAAAGCAGCTGAAACCAAACATTTCTACAAACTTTCCCTTCTAATTTGAAAAGGAAAATRCATTTGGGAGAACTACAGGATAATGCTGATTCAAAGCAGGAAGGATAGGTCAGGATAGGAGAGTTACTTTACCTGGAACAGAAGCAGAAGCCCTTCTGTGACTGTGTCTGCCTGGACACTTTGGAGAAATGTCATATTAAGATTTCATGGCAAGAGTTAGTAGTGAATGACAGTGCTGATTCCTTTTCACACTTCAAATAGAACTGTTTTTTGTTCATTGACAGGTTTTTGTTTGTTTGCTTGCTTGTTTTTTTATTTTTTATCCTCCATTTCTAGCATGCTCCCTAAAAAAAGAAAAACAAACCCAATTTATTTGAGGCTATTTTGTATTGGCGTGGGTAGGGTTGTTCTGGGATCTACTTGGTATCCATGAGGTTGCTGAAGGGTTATGATCTGACAGCAAACCAGTCCAAGTTTCCTTTGTTTTGACCTCTAATGCCTCAGCAGTGTTCTGCTGAGGCATTAGAGGTCAAAATGAAGGCATTCAGCAAAGGTACAGAAAATTTCTGCTGTCATTAAGGGAGATAGCTTAATAAATTATTTAAAACATATAAACAAGAAAAAACCCCTGCAACCTAGTGGAACAGCATCTGCTACAAAAAAAGGAACATCCTTTTTTTGGTTAATGACAGGCAGATTTTACAACAAAACTTCAAATGTTATTTTGTTGTTATTAGTGTTAGATTTTTCTAATAGCTCTAGATATGAATATATCAGATGATGGCTGTATGTGGAGATAGGTGAGTTTGATTGCATTTACCTCCTTCAAGCAGAATATCACTATATTAAACCCAGAGTATTAAAACTGGGAGTTCTGCACAAGAGAAGTCCTATCTATTTTCATATACTAAGAAATTTATTTCTTAGACTATTTTTTATTAACAGAGTTTATCCAACAACAAGTACATTTATTTTAGAAAATATATATATATATATTTTCACAGATATAATAGTGTRTATGCATACAGCACAATAGCTGCTGGGTTGTACAGTGTGAAGGGCACTTAAAAATTATTATCACTGTATTAACACAGGACAACATGAATGATATGCAAAACCTGCCTGCTACTACTGAGCAAGTAGTACATGACACTTTATTTCATATTACCATGCTGCATAGAGAAAAAAAAAGATTCTTTAGCATTTTTGCTCCTGTAAAACTGTGTAAAACAACATTTTYGAGTTAATAGAAAACCACAGAAAACAGAGTCGGGGTAATCTTTAAGTCAAAAGGAGGTATGGAAAAGTAACTAAGTTAATATAAGACTAATTCAAGTGCTGTAGCCCTGAGAGAGACTGGAAATTTAACAATGCTATTTAGTTGTAAATACTCAGATGACTGTATCATTTAGCACAAGAAAAGATAATGTTTTGCTAAATTTATTTATACCTGTTTGAACTTGAAGACTTCTTTAGGGATGCACAGGTTACAGCAACCAGCAGAAATCTGTCAGTGTTGATAAACTTGCCGCAGTGGACAAATGCCTGGCAGACTGTGCTGACGAATTCTTGCAGGTCAGATGAGTCTCTGGGCCCTTGTGATGCAGCAACTCTCACAGAACATCTGACTTTTCCAGCAACCCTTTGTTCCTTGGGTGGCTGGGACCCTGAGAGCCGGGACTCRTGTACTTTTGTACCATTTTTTTGCRATAAAAAGAACTGCTYAGCAATTGGAAAAACTTATGCTGGAGTATTTGATTCAATGTTATTACACTGGGGACTCATTTCAAAAATTCTTGATTGCACCTTTAGCAAAATCATGGAAATCACTTCTCTGAGTTAACTGGAATGGAAGATACTTCCAGAAATCAGCAGGAGAGTTTAGCACTTACTTTTGAGTAGAGCAATAAAGTTCTGACTTAGAGTTTCTCATATTTATGCATTTAAATATGGTGATAGGATTTGCTTCAGTTTTACACAATGATAACTCAGTGAATGGATTTAGACTTGCAGGAAGAAAACTTAGTGGCAGGATGGGATTTTGGAGGACACATAACTTGTATCCTTCAACACATTGCACTCTCCAACTTTTTAATTCCTTTCAGGCTTGACCTAAAGTCTCAATTTCTTGTTCCTCATTGTAGGAGTGATATTTCTGTTTTCCTACATTTTAATAATGTCAATCTTAAAATGACCCGGAAGCCACTGTTATATGATAAAATATGTTACTGCACCTTATGATGAGCATGATTAGTATGATGATACTTTTTCCTATTTAGCAGAGGTTATGATTACAGAGATTATAAGGATTATCATTCCACCTTTCTAGAAATTTCCTTTACTGCACAATCTCTGTTACATCACTCAGCTTGCCTTTTTACTACCAAGCGACAGCACTTCTGTCATTCCTCTGTGTGTGCAGCATAATGTACATCAATGACAGAAAGGATTTGCTACAAAACATAAATTTTCCTTTCTGATTTTTGGGCCTTCTCTGTGTTGAAAAAATCCTACCATCCCCTTTTTGCTGTTGAAGCTCTTCTGTTATCTGAAGACTATTATCCTGTCTCCTTTTTTTCACCTCTTATCTAAGGTAAGCATATGTTAGTTCTTTTAATCTTTCCTTACAACTTGGAAATTCCTAGACCCAAGACAGTTTTTCTTGCTTTTCTGAAAGCTTCCTCTATTTTTTTTTTTAATATATTTATCTATTGACATAATGCCCAAGACAAAATTGTATTGTAGGGGTGTCATATTCTCAATATCCAGTTATATGCAGAGATTTAATATTTTCAAGCCACAGCACATGATTATTCTACTAATGAAAAGTTTTTGAGCTTTCAGGTAGTCTCATCACACCTAAAATCTCATTTGTATTCTTCCAGTCCCTCGCCTCTTTAGCCATTCCTGCTTTAATGCTTCTTTCATCTATTTAATTATATATGTACTGGAATTACAAAAACAAAACAAAAAAAAAAACAAAA
>QVAJ01000025.1:2416545-2449911 GCA_003546035.1 Mixornis gularis | reverse complement strand
TAACTGATCACAATACCCAACTAAATTCTCTTAGCTTTCATTTACATTTGTAATGTTTTTAGGCTACTGCTTATTATTTCTGATATGATGGCTGGTATTCATATATCCCAAGTGTCATGGACCCTGAATTTCATTTAGTTGCAGTTTAATATTTAAATAAAACTTAAAGGGAATGCAGTTTAAGCAATTTAAGGTCATGTACACAAATAGCGATCTATCATATTACAGAAAATTGTTATTTCATCCCTTACCTTTCTTTGTAATATTTTTCTTTTAAAAAGCCAGTGTTCTAAGTCATTAGGTACTAGAGTAAGAAATGTGATTTGCATCAGCATAGTGTGAGTTGAGATAAAGTATTTTTATAATACTGCTTATTTCTCCCTATCAAACTAAAAACAAATCAATAGGAATTTTTGACGAAATGTTTACTGAGCACAAAAGCACAATGATGAGAAGCCATTAATATTCAAATGCGTAATTTACTTGTGCTGATCTTATATTGCCACTGCCTTTTTTTATCTTACACCTTATCTATTGTTTGTGCTTAAGCACTCTTTAAGATCAGTCCCTGGATTTTACCTTTTTGGCATTTGGCCTTAATCCTCCCAGTGCAGCTTTAAGGCAGTCTTCTCTTCCCCTAAAACACACACACTTTTGGATGTCTTACCTTGCTCATTTCCTGGCTTAAATTACATGATCATAACATCAAGAACAAACATTTCCTGTGATAGGCAGGAGAAATCTTCCCCTGCACATTTTTAAGACCAGAAAATGCATCTTGAGTCCTAAGCTTCACAGCCTCTTTAGCATTTTGCCACCTCCCATCCCTTCAGAGCATGTTGTCACACGGGTTTCCTCAGCAGCACAGGACAGCTGTCCAGTTCTTTTATTCAAGGCATAACAGTCTGAAACTCCTACAGTTGTCTGCTCAATAGCTCAGGGTTCCTGTAATCCTTACAAGGATGACCTGCTGTCACTCACGTACTCAATAGCACTCCATCAAGCACTGGCATTTTCTGGGCTGCAGTGAGAGTCAACTCAGTCTTCCTTGTTGTCCTCCTGTCTTTGCAAGGAGATGAGCCCTCCTCCAGGGGAGWGCTCTGTGAGGGCTCCTGAGGGACATGCAGCCTCACTGTCTCGCCAGGGTGAATATCCATAGTTCTTGGAGATCCTAAGAAGTCAGTGTGGACTCTGGGTGAGTCTTACAGGCTTGAATCTTATAATTTTATAAGCTGAATATTTCTATTCTGTCTCTTCTATCCTACAAGATGTTCAAATGCAGCTATTCTAGAGAAAACTCAAAGAGTCTGAGATATATCCTTCCACATACTCCCTCCCTTCAACAATATAACCTGGAATACATTTCTCTGCTGGAAAGAATATTCAGGGAGACATATAAGTAATTTTTTTTTTTTCCCCTGTCAGTGAATATGAACAATATCAATGTCTGGTACTGAGACCTGCCAGGCAGGCCTGTTCAGGGGATTCTGAAAAATAATTCTGCTTTGTTCCATATCAAAAAGTTCTCCCTAACTTTTCAAGGAAGGAAATGCCTCCTAGGATTAGTGCACTTATCCATGGTCTGTCTTGCAGGCACTCTGAGCAGTCAAATAAACCAACCTCAGTTGCTTCAAACTGCTAGACCATGACTGGAAGGTCTAGACAGCTGTCCTAATACCAGTATTTCAACAGTGTTCCTCTGTGTATCCCAATCGCACGAGAAATGTCAGTCTTTATGTCCCAGATATCTGGGTTTATCTCTGGAAAGTTACTGAATTTTTTGATTGGGGCCTTTTTGACATTTCTTCTCTTCTTCAAAGCATTTCTTCCATGTTAAGGACAGAGCTCAGGCTATGCAGTTGGAAAGGGATTAGCTGTTGCTGTCCTATTTACAAAAAATCGCACATTGACCATCAGTGTGTGAAAGAGTGACTTCTGCCTTTAAAAGGAAACTACATTTTCTTAGGGCCTTTGCCGAAAGTGATGTCCTCTTGGGCTGTCCCAAAAAATCTCCATTTCAAGACCAGATAGATGGGATCCCATTCACTAGTTTCTTAAGCTTTATAGACTTACTGATGCACCTAGGAAAAATTCTGTGTCCAGAAGATCTGCCTGTAAGAGGATTTTCTGCTAGATATGTTTTCTTGGGTACTGTACATGGCAAACCAATGAAAGGAGGAAGAATGGATGCTTATTTGCAGCTTTTCCTATAAATTTATCTTGTTTTGTTTTAGATTATACATCTCCAATAAGTCTAACTATACCTTTCCCTTCTGTAGTCTAATTGAATATGTAGATTCTTAAAATGAGAGGAGCAGAAACAAGACGCCTAATTTAAGCTTAAGTGCAGCACATGGAGAGATAAGGAAGGGGTGTCTCTAAAGATAATGCCAAAATTAAAATAAGTAAATAGAAACACTAAGCAGTGTAAAAGTGATGACATAATAGTTTTCACACTGCTAACACAGTGAAGGTGAAGACAATGAATTTGGGAGAACTGCTACGATTCTGCTTTTATCAAATTGTTCAATATCCATTTCCACAGAAGCCATGAGGAATTCTGCCATAACTACCAGCAGGAGTGGTGCTAGTTTTGCAGTGCTCACTGTGGACTTTGATCCTGTTGATGCTTATGCTTAGGAATAGGCATACTCAGGCTGTGCATGAAGTGAATCACCTGTGTGAATGCTTCCAGACAGGCTATCAGATTCTGATTCTACAAACATTCATGCTTGAGCTTCACTTCAAACACAACAGGGTTCATACTTAATATGTTTTCTCTACATTCAAAGCCTCCTGGTGAAGGAGGCCATCCCCTACACGGTGCTTTGAATTAAGACCTGTACTTTTTTCCCTGGTTCATACTGTGATGTGCAGGGAACTCAGGCAAAGTTAGTCTTCCTAAGGGGAAATAAAAGCCAAGTTACTTTCTCATGCTTTGAACTCATTTATTTGTGTGTTGCCGCATATTTGATTTTGCAAGAAATTATAATTTATTAAACATGCAAAGCCTGACAGAGTAATTTTGCTGCTCCTGAGAGAGTATCTTAGGGTAATGATATTTCTAATAAATGGTTTTATATATTTTTCATAGTTTTAATGTCAAGCAAATTTTGAACAAAGAAATTAAAATATGGGTAGATAGTAATATATTCAAGAAAATGTGTCTGCTCAACTATGTAAAAGGATACATGCTGCCTTTAGCAAACCATTTCTGAGGCTTTTCAATTAAAGCTGTAAACTGGTAATGATGCCTGTCAATTGACAAAATAACCTATTTCATCTACAGATAGGAAAAWTTTCATGATTTTGATTGAACAAAATGTCTCCAAATGAGCACATCCCCTTATTTGCGGCTTTTTTACTCTTCAAGTCTTCCAGAGCTATTGGCATTCTTAGTACTAAGTAGAAATATTTTCCTTTGAATATGACATATACTCCTTTCTACCACTGCTTCCTTCTAGAGAAGTAAAGAAGCACAGTGTTTATCATTCCATTCTGTCTATATTAAATACATAAATAACTCTAGAGATGCAAAAAGCAGCTTTTATTATTCTTCTCACTGGTTTACGTAAAATGAGGTGCCGCAGGAGTGGTTCTCTACACTTTATAATCTTCTGAATGTACTTGTTGTTGAGTGCCATTTCGTTCTTGTTGCCTAAGAAAGCTCACAAATGGCTTTCTCAGTTTCATCCTGCCTAGTTTTTCAGAAACACTATCAAGGTATGAAGAGACTAACAATGAAAAGGAAATTAGTAGCCGGCAGCAATTACATCAGAAAAAATATTATTCTTTGATGACTACAAACAGTAACATCAAATGTGAAAATAGACTTTAAAATAATTAGCATTTAAGGGAAATGGGTTTGAAATAGTTATCACATTGCTTTTAAGCAGCTGTGTTTACAGGTGCATCTCTGCTTTCTATTCCTCACTAGAGAAAAATAAGGAATAAGTAGACATTTCTAGTTTTAAATCTGTTTTATGTTCACACTTCTTGACAAATAAAGACACAGGAAAACAAAACAAAACAAAATAAAATAAAATAAAACAATACAAAACAATGCTATTTCCCTGTTCTTCACAGGTCCAGTGAAAGGTACCAATTCTTTACAAAGGCAAAGTGAACTTTATTGATCCTATATATGTGTGGGAGTAAGCAAGTTACTCTTCTCCATCTCCCTTGCTGTTACCCTGCCAAAACCCTTTAGGACACTTCTCTGTGAGGTTATGTCCAGCCCACTGCAGCTACAAATGGATGTAAAGAGACCTGACCTGGCACACCCCTCATCACCATCTATACCTCAAGCCCTATTTCACATGCCTTTTCTGTTTTTCCCTCTAAGCCTATATAGTGCTTCCAAAGTGTCTGATATCAGTAATCGGGGTCACAGAAGATGTGCATCAACTTCTCGGGACTTCAAGATTTTCAAATAATCTGAACACTAGGAGCACTAACTCTATTATTATATCCTATTTCCCCTTGAGCATTCCAACTTGGCAAAAAAAAAAAAAGAAATAAACAAATCATTCTTTATTGTCTTCATCCTGTGAGGATGGTAATAGTTGTGAAGAGAAAAATAACAAAACATGAGGTGGCTACACTGTTGCTATGACAAATGAGTAACCTTTGCACATTTGCATCTACTCTCTTTAATATTTTTCACATACAGATACTTCATGGATTGGAAGAATGATGTGGACAGCTACTTTACAATAGATGCCACTGAAGGAACCATTGCTACTAACGAATTACTGGACAGAGAAAGCACAGCACAATACAATTTCTCTATAATTGCAAGTAAAGTTAGTAAGTATGACACAAAACAAATCAATATGCTAATAGGGTATTTTTCTCAGAATGTAATGCTCACTTAGAAATATAATGTGAAGAGTGCTTGAATTTCCAAGAGTTTATTTAAGAAGGTTCAATGAATATCATTTTCCCAGACTCGTGAGGATAATTGTGATGTTCCATCAGCCCTGTTTAGTAAGGTTTTGCTAGCAGACTTCATGTAACCACAGCTCTCTTAGAAGCTGAAAAACCTTTTGTTAGCATGGAGAGCACAGGGAGCTGTATGGGTGCCTTCCAGTTTTGATTTCTGATTCTGTAAGTCACTTCATTTGAAATTAAGTTAGTCAAATAGCAGGTCTGTCAATGTGCTTTTTGAAGGCGGAAAAATTTAAAGAGTCATTTGATACTCGGATAAGAAGTGCTCTAAAATTAAGTTAAGATTTAGTGCCCTAAATGAACTAATCTGTGTGCTGCATCTCTGCTTTTGTCTCTTCTCTCTGCCCAAAATTTAATGCCTAATCCCTTCTTTTCTTTTCCTATGTGATTTGTGGTGGGATAATTTCATTTCTTGTCTTTGTGTCTTTTTCATAGCCTTTTTTTTTTTTCTTTACTAGGAAGTCCCTTCTTCCACTATGTCATGTCCCTGCAACTTTCTTCCTTGCCATTCTTGTGTGTGGCATTTCTCATTCATGGTCTTGTCAAAGTGTAGCTCTCATAGGTGCTCTCACACGCTTTGAGTACAAGTCTTTTGGTCACTTAGCAGTTGTGCAGAGGCCACAGAATTCTTTCTGTTGACATCAACAGGCTATAGAAGAGGATTCTGCTGTATTTCTTTTTCATTCTATGTTATTTATGTGTCAGAAAAGGCAAATTTCTGCAGGAAGAAGCATGTTTTCCTCAATGTATTTCTTGGCTGAGTCTTCAAAAGTTAATACATGCTACTAACAGGAAGAGGGAGATTTGGGAAGCAGAGATGGTATAGATTATCTCAGATAAAAAAAAAAACAAAAAACAAAACAAATTCTCAGTTGTAGTTAGCTTGAAAAGAACCATGGGCTCACTCCTTGGAGCCTGAAAATATAAAGAGAACACCAGTCAAATAAAACTTGAATTTTATCCCTAGATTGGAAAAGACATACTCTGACAGAGAAGCCAAAACTGTCAGAAGTGGTTGAGTCCATGGAGATACATATGCAGATGTACATTCACAGAAAGTCCAGCAGAACTGTAATTTGTTTCCAGAGAAACCAAAAGGCAGGCAGATGCAGAAAGAAGGTCTCATCATGRTCTATGTTTCAGTAAAGCTTAACTATTTAGACTTAGTAGTGGGAAAAAGACATTTGAGATTTGTAATTTTTTTTTTCCTGCAGTAAGAAAAGTTTTAGTAAACTTGATTTGAATCTATTTATTATTCCCAAGAGTAATTAAAGATGTCTAAATCCCTGAAACTTTTTTTTCATGGACATATGTATACCCGTATGACATTTAAGCAGAGCTGTAACAAATAGTATATATTTTGAAATCCCCAATTTTATCAATTGCTAGGTTAAGAATCTGGACCTAAAACACATCTGTGTTTCATTGCAGTATATCTCAAAATATTTATATGTTGACTGTTTTCTATAACAGTCTATAATTGTTGACAACAATTTCCATATCTCTGCTATACTAGTAAGTGGCAAAATTTGGGAGGATTGGAGGTATAGTAACTGTCAAAACATTGTGTGCAATTGTCTGACTAAGAGTGTAGAAGTAAAGGTGGAGGATTGAGGGATGACACACAGCACAAAAGCAAAAAATAACAGTTAGAGGGGAAAAAAATTGAAAAAGATTGAGGGGAAATTGCTATATTTGAAGAATTACTGATATAAAAAATTGCTGTCCAGTGCTAACATAGAAACTGAAACTGTCAGCCCTTATCATGGAGAAAAACACGCTGAGAAGTGCCTTGACATATACATGACTGTGTAAAAAGGTGGCCCAGTATTGAAATTTGCTGCATAAATTTTCTTCAGAAAAGAATAGACCGTTATTGTTATTGAATACTGTTATTGAATTATTTTCATTTCCTGGTGACCTTATCTCTCTATAAGCACATATATTTATAAAATATATCTTTATAAAATAAGAATAAATAAGTAGACTCATAACTAGTAACAGTCAGATTATGTCATTTAAAAACTTCATTGCTAAAATTTTGTTTTCACATTGTGAGAGAATAACAACAACACCTCCCACACTTTTTAGGCACATCCTAATGGTCGTTCTGTAAACTACCTTTTCTTGAATTGTCCCTGAATGGAGGTGTTTTTAAGCAGGAGATGGATGATTGTTCTGCAGACATGCTGCTGATGAGACAGACATGAAGGCAGCTGAATGCAGAAAATCTCTAACCCATTCATAGATATAAAGTTCAGGTTTTCTATAGACCAAAGTGCTTGAGCAGGTGGAGGAGGCTTCAGACTCACACTCTTTCCCCCCATTTCACTTCCCAATTCCTTTGTACTTCTTTTCATTACGTGACTATATTTCATTGTAGATTACTGTTTAGTTTCTTAATTCTTAGAATAACTCAACATCCTAGTAGCCTGCATGGTTTCTCTTTCTGAACATCTTTGATGCCACAAAACCTACTCAAACTAATAAATTAAACATGGCTGTCATTCATGTCAAACATAAAGGCCAGTTGGCATGAAGTAGCTTATTTCTACACCTTCTTACCTTCCAGAGTCCCCAAATGTAAATCAATCCTTTAAGAGTAGTCCCTTCTCTTACTAATTCCTAGCACATACATGTGAATTGTCCACAAGAACACTTGTTACCCTAGGCCAAAACTGTACCAAGAGCTGCCATAAGAGCATAATGGCATAAAAAAAATCACAGCCCCGTGTTCAAAATTTCTCCATAAGATGCCTATTTATGTAGTATGGAAGTGTTTTTTCTATTTTACAAAAGAGGAGATAGATAAAATGCATAAGAGCTTCTGCTTTCCTGTCCTGAAGGCATAATTTAAGGGTAAAAATAAAGTAATAATCCTTTCTGTCCAAACCATCTTCCCAACTCAGTTATGTCTAGCTGTCAAATTTTGAGAATGTTAGAGAAACCTCACCTTACATCTCAAGATGGAGTCGATCTTCTCCTGCATACTATAACTGGGATTAAGGAATCAGCAGTTCTTCTCAATAGTCAGTATCTATTTTCTCAGATACCTTGGATTTTCACAAGTTCGTTATTCAAAGAATGTTACATGTTTTCTACTCCTGTAATAGCTTTGAACCATTGAGATGTTGAAAAAAGTGTGGCAATTAAGCAAAAAAAAGGAAGCAAGATGGTCACTGTTTTAGAGACAGGAAGAACAAGAGAAAATGAAGTAAATTAATTAATTAAGTTGATAAATTAACAATGCTAATTCATTTTCCTATATCTTACATGCAAAATTGAAACATGAAAACAGTTTCTTAATTTCTAGGCTCATGATTTAACCAGTTTGTCTTCTCATCTGTGCAATCTGGGTTTAAAAGGCATAAGCAGATGTTTTTAGTGACTCACTCACTGATATCAGTATGTACATCGCTATTGTGTTCACAGAGTTCATAAAGATTTGATTTTGAGAGAAACAACAACCAAAAACCAGAGAAAATGGAGGTCAAGTCTGGAAAGTAGTATTTTAAATGCAATTCTTCGTGCTTGTTCGCATCAAGTATTACAGGTCTTTGGTATTATATAAGAATTCAAAGCTGTTCACAATCCTCTTGAAGTCTTCATTTATATACACAAGTAGTTAAAGTGATTCAGGGCAAACCAGAAAGAAAATCATATAAACAAAATGAAAACTTGAAATAGGTTCATCTTAGGCTCTGGTAATTGTGTTTACTTTCATATCTGACTTTTCCAGACCATTTATGCACAGTAAAATTCTAGTTTGCTGAAATATTTCAGAAGAGAAGATTTTGACCTCTGATACATCTTTCAAAGAACCACAGAAAATAAATCAGATACCATCAGTGAGATATAAATGTAAAAAGTGTACTCATATTCATGTATATTTCCAGAGCATGCTGTCCTGTTGTGATTTTGAGGGAGAACAAACAGCAAATCCTTTTGTTAATTTTAAAAATAGTCACATACTACCTAAACCGTTGCAAAAAGCAGAAAAAAGTAATTTATACAAGCCACTTCACAAAAATATGACCTAAAAGACTTCTTAAAGAAACTGACATGTCTAACAGATATTGTCAAAATCATCTGAGAGTTCCATGTACATGATGCATAAATTTTGAATACATTCAGTTTTATTGGAAAGACAGTGTGACCATATTCTCAAACAGATATGAACATCTATGCCTGTATTTTGGTGGTGATGCATTAATCTCTAATCTGTTTGAAGAATGTCTCCTGTACCCCTGTTTGTCAATGTTACATCTTAAAATGAACACACACACGCAAACAAAAACATCTAAAGCAAAACTTGAATTACTCCATGTGAGTTGATGTGTCCTTTTCAGTGTGTACTGTTGGAGGGAAGTTTTAGGCCAGATTGTTTCTCCCAGTAGCTGTGCGAATTTGACCTGTTCAGGGATTTTCTCATCTCCCTATAGAGGTCCTGCCCTCTACTGAATAAAATAACTTTTTAGTATTTTTTTTTTTTATTTCCTAGTATACAAAGGAACCTATTCAGCTGTGAACAAGTGATCTAAATTTCTTCCAGCTCTTTCTGCACTTAAAGAATCAGTGCCTAATTCCTCATTGCTAGACCAAGCTGTGCCTTTGATTGTACTGCACAATGCCTTTCTCCATTGAGACATTCTGCAAGTAGGGATGATGCTGAACTGGAAAGGAACAAAAATCCAAAGACATGTCGTTATATATTTTCTCTATTAAATATTAAATATTTATCTATTAAATTCATGAGTAGGGACTAAAAATGTGTAATCTGGGTAGTGTATTTTTGTTGTCTTCTAGGTTCCAACTGAGTTTATAGCATGATCAGTTTATCTACTACTTGCAAATAGGTAAAAAGCTCAGCTTGCAGCTAGTCCTATGTAACTAGGAAATAATTGGGGAATACCTTTGGTTTTGACATAGATGTCCTGAAACTACTACTGCATTTAGTAGTTCCTAAGACTAAGGAGGAAATCATGCAAATTTTTTACAGTGACAAAGTGAAGAGACTTCGCCCCTTCCTGTGTTAGTTATAAACAAAACAAATGCCAAGGATTATACAAACTGCAGAGAAAGTGACCAATTCAAATAATGTGAAGATTCCATTGAGGGCCATGAAGATGATCAGATGGTTGGAGCATGTCTTGTATGAAGACAGGCTGAGACAACTGAGCTTTTACAGCCTGGAGAAGAGAATGCTCTGGGATAACCTAATTGTGGCCTTCCAGTAGCTGAAGGAAGCTTACAAGAAAGTGGGATTTTAGACAGCAGCATGTAGTGACAGGACAAGGGGGAATGGCTTCAGACTGAAAGAGTGTAGATTTGGATTGGATATGAGGTAGAAATCCCTTACAGTGAGACACAGGCATAGGTTGCCCAGAGGAGTTGTGGGTGCCCCATCCCTGGAAGCGTTCAAGACCAAGTTTGAAGGGACTTTGAACAATGTGATCTAGTGGAAAGGGTCTCTGCATGTCGCAGAGGTCTTGAAACTCAATGATCTCTAAGGTTCCTTCCCACCCAAGCCTTTTTATGATTCTATGGTTCTGTCATTCTGTGATTCTATGATCCTATGATTTTTTCCGGAACATTCAAGACAACTCCTCTTGTACTTAAACATCGTCCCATGTTGTTATTCCACCACCCTGATTTATAGCACAGATTTTTTCACTAGTTTACTGTTTCTGCCACTCATCTAAAATGAAAAAAAGGGTGAAATAATTATACTTTTGACTCACCAGCTATACTATTTTTCATGTATTTGCTATTTTTCAGAAGGTCTCAGCAGAAAGTAAAAGAGAACATTATCTACTCTGTATTGAACTAGTGTGTCTGTTTTGTCAGACATTGCATATGCAAGTAAACTCACTTGTAAAATGCACCTAGAGACTGATGAAGATTATCAATAGAGGAAGGACAGTGGAAAGAAACATGGCGTATACTGTTGTTTAACATTACTTTTGCACAAGAGCATTTGCTGCCTGCTGACACTTTTGCTGGTGAAGAAATACCATCCATAACATGGCCAAATGGTTGAATGCTAGCTGTGCATGTTTCACTGCTAAGTTTAACACTGACTCTGTCTGGCTTTCAGCAAGATWTTTTTTTTTTTTTCATGTCTTTCTCTCTTTCTCCACCTTCTAAATTGATATGCTCTGCTTGTCTCCATGATATCTTGAAGATGTAAACAATGGCTAGGCAATAAATATTGATTTTCTACATTTAGCTGTGGAAAACAGAATTCAGTTTTAATAATTGGAAGTGTTTTCCACAGGCTTAGTGAAAAGTGATCTGAGAAAAGTTTTCATTCTTAATAACAGGTACAACTTCACTTTTTTTTTTCCATTTATGCTCTGATAAACATAATCAAGATGATTTATTCTTTAACCCAAGAAGGGTAATGAGTCAAGGTCTGGTACAAATTGATAAGAAGCTTGGTTCTGTTTTCTTCTTAGTTCAAATCAGAAATAAATGGAAGTCAAGGGCTTTGAGGAGTCACAGTAGTGACATGACAAGTTTATGACAGCTTATGAGACTGGTGATGACAACAAACATAACATTTTTCTTCTAAAATTATTTATAGGTAACCCACTATTAACAAGCAAAGTCAATGTTATTATAAATGTTTTGGATGTCAACGAGTTTCCTCCTGAAATTTCAGTTCCATATGAGACATCTGTATGTGAAAATGCCAAGCCAGGACAGGTATTTCAAATTTGTAATCTTGCTCTTTGTTTTTTTCTTTTCTTATTTATTTATAGCGGTAGAAATTTCTGTGTTTAAAAATTACATCATGGTCAGAATTCTTCTACAAACAAAATGTCTGTGTTGGAAATACATATTGGAATTTTGATTGTTGACTCTTATGATCTATTAACAGTTTATTTTTTTTTTTCATTTTCTCCCATTATATGGGCCTTAGGCACCCTTTACTATGCATTTAATAGCTATGAGAGGAGAAACAATCCCTTTCTTAAAGGGTTGTAACTGTGACAGAAGTAGTAGCAGATAAAGTGAAGCATAACCATTCAACTGAAAGCCATCACTAGCATTTCAATATAAACAATAAATATTAAATACTATGAATATACAGTAAATCTTTCTGATTTTCAGCAGATATGTCAAAGCAAGACTTCTGAGTTCTCTGGTGGTTACAGAATTCAGACTTCTTGACTCCACTGTCCAGTGTATTAAGGGAATGGGAGTAATCCAGCAAGATTTCACTTTCAACAGTTTCATTTGATGTTCACTTTGCACTTCTACAAAACCGCTTCTTTTAGAAGAGTGAACTGACCTCAGAATTAATCTGGTTTCAGGTGATACAGACCATCACTGCAGCAGATAAAGATTTGTCACCGGCTGGACAAAGGTTTTCCTTCAAACTGTCATCTGAGGCTTCCAACAAACCAAACTTCACAGTCCACGACTACAGAAGTAAGTTGGTTACCCATACCTCTCTTTCAGAGCAGCAGTCTGTAGTTACAATGACAAATATGTTTACTTTCAATTACAGTTGTGTCTACAGACCTAACGTTTTTCTTTGACATTTCTGATTGCTAAACTCTCTGGGACTTTCATTAATATAAATTCAGGTCTTGCACCTTTTCTTATTTTTAGGGACAGGAATTGTCAGAACACCAAAGGCTGAGATTTCCCTACAGGCCTTCAAAAACACTGCTACCTGTTTTATTTTCTTCCTTTTATCATTCAGTATCTCAGGAAGAATCCTTATGCCAATGCAGGTATACCTTTAAACAAGGCACTATTGCTGTCTTGTTTAAATACTATGACTTTGCTAACTATTTTCAAAGTTCCCAGATATTGTGCTTTCTTGAGGATACGTAGTCCTGCAGAAGAATGAGTTCTAAATAGGTACAGTGCTGCTGAAGTACAACACCCTTAGTAACTTGGAGATTTATACCACTGACATCCTTGATTTTTCTTCCAATTTTTGTCATAAAGGAATATCTTCTTCCCCCCTTATTAATTTGAGCTCTTTTGTTAGATGGCAAAGAATAAACCAAGACAAAAGAATTTATTTTTTTTTCTACTATAAGCATCTTCAAGGATGTAGTCTTGTGAACAGACACAGCTAAAACAAAATAAACTGTAGTAATTTTTCACTACTAACTACGTTAATCAAATAAGAGAAAAATAAGTATTTGAGCTATTAGATGATCTTTAAATAACTGTGATAAGCTTTTAATATAAACGGATTTACATTGCACTTCAAAGAAAGAACACCTAAAGCTGTCCAACAAAGTTCAAAAACATTTGACTGTACAGGTTATAAGTATCACTATCTAAAAAGGTATATAATTCTTAATTTTTTGAATTGCTGTTTTCAATTTAAATTTGAGGTTACATCGATTGTGAGGTAAAGGTTACTTTCTTTTGAATTAAATTACCTAAGCCTTTAAAAGTACTAGAAGTGAATAATACACCAATTGAAATAAAATTGCAAAAGCTTATATTTTTTTAGCCTTAAAAAAAAAAGTATTTAAATTATATATATGGCCCCACATAATTTCTGAAGACGTGCACTATTGACATTGTTATGTAGTAGAAAACTAAAGTCAACAATATAGGATAACAACTATTTATTCTGAAGAAACTCCAGGAAGGATTAAATTTGAAAAACCAAACTGTGCTTCTTTTCTCCTTATGCATAGCTCTCCTGGGAAGCTGATACAATGAAAATGGTTTATTCCCAAACTTTATCTTTGTGTGTCATAGATAGTTAAAAAGATTGAACAGATGAGTAAGACACTTCACTTAAGGATTTGTAAATAGAGAATATAGTGAAACCTCCATAATATTGTAGATGTGTATAATAGTATCTTAGAAAACCAAAACTATGTAGATCTAAATTATTTTATCGAGGGACATTCAAAGAGTTTTCTTGAGACAGACAGTTCAATCAATATGAAGAACAACTTTACAACAGAGTCAAGTTCCCTTACTTCTGTTCTTGGAAGATTAGGGCATTACTCCTCTCTGGAACATATTTCAAGGCCCACATGGGTAGAATCTTCACAATTACATAGTAATTATAACATAAATACTTATAACATAATACTATATATTTCTAAATATCTTTAATTTTGGTTTTGTAAAGATTTCTTTAAAGTAAGAGATTTACTTTATTTTTTTTCTTGTCTGTTTCCTAAAATATCCTTTTAACTTCACCAATGTTTTTATTTTTTTCAAATGATTACAAACTTTTGCTTTAATAGAAGTCTTCTCAGATAATTTTAACAGATTTAATTAATCAAAAGAATCTTTAAACTTAGTAAGTCTACACAGTAATTGCTGCTTTTGTAAAGTGTGCTTAGCATGCTGAGTTTGGTGAGGAAATTGTTCAAATATTATTAGATAATTAAATTTTCTTGTTTAAACCGGGAATGTTGACACTGAGATGGCTTTGAATCTCAGTAATCTGCTAATGAAGCTTCACTACTGTAAAAAAACAAGTGCAATATTCTGATAAAAAGTGGAAACCACCAAGATACAGATTTTTAAAAGCATTTCCTGACATTAAAATAAAAGAAAAAGAAGAAAAAAGTATGTTATTTGTTACAATGTAAGGAACAAAAAACACCCCATAAAAATATTTTTTAGTTATCGATGATACAGAGATATTAGAAAAAGATCTGTCCGAACAAAAACCCTGTCTTGCAATATCTTCTGCCTTTTGTTTGCCAAAAAGGTGGAGGGAGGTCTGCTCTGCACTCAATTTAGAGGTGTAATAACACAACCTTATTTTCACTATGGAAACTTCTAAAAATATGTACCATTTTTTTTTTTTAAGTTAGCAATTATGTTAGTAATAAGCAGGTACTTTGTAAAAGCATTTTTTCTATTTTTTAAGGATGCAGTGTTGTTCACCGTGGTACAATTAATGCTTTTACAAATAAAGGTGGCATTTAAAAAAATTTAAATACATCAAGAAGCCCCAATCCCCATGCTATTCTATACAACTGAAAATCATGGGTGGTATGATACTTCAGCAGGTGTTACATTCCTGTGCTGCACACAAGAGGAGCCAGCCCCCACACTTCAGAATATAACTTAATGAGGACTGGAGTGAGACAGAAGCTCAAGGCTGCCTTTCAGCAGCTCCGAGATGTATCCACCGTGTTAATAGAAGTGATGCCCTGGCAGAGCTGGAGTGCTTCCAAAGGGACTACAGCTTTCCCTCTTCCTGCTTTGCTGGCCACACTCCGCTCTCTAAAGGGCAGCTTCCGTGTGGACTACACTCCATTGCTCATTCAAGAGACAGCATTTCCTTTTCTCACACATATCCTATAAATTAACTTATTGCAAACAGACTGAAGAGCCAGAAGCTATCCCAGCTTCTCTAGGCTCTTCTGTGTAGACTTCAAACACCTGCCTGTGTTCATATTCTCAAAAGAACTTTGAACAATAGGAAGGGGTCATAAAAGAGAAAAAAAAAACACGTGTTCAAAATTAAGGAGTTAAGAGGTTGATCTGATTGAGTCTTCTCAAAGGAGGATAGGAAGTCATTTAATTGCATTGTAAAAAATTAAAGATATCTCCAGCAATTCAATTAGAAGAAAAAATAAAAGAATATAAATAAATCTAATAATAGAAATATGGAAAAATAATAGAAATATTACTAAACTAAATTTATTCAAATTAGTTCCTAAAATTTTTTACAGTGTAGGTGATTAATCATGGAGAGAAAGAAAAAGCTAAAGATGGAAGCTGGTTTGATTCAAACTATTCTGAGACATTTTTCCTTTTCAAAACTAAGTAACTGGACTTGACCTGTCCATGTGTGAGTTTGATAAAAAGGAGGTGTCTGAAGCATTTTTTTAGCTATGCACCTTCTCAATGGTGTCTAATCATAACATACCTAATATTGGATATTTAGGGTTCCTTCTTATTGTTCTTAATCAGAACTCCATACCAGTATTTGAGTGTGAAATTCAGAGCCCTTAATCCTTCTACCTCATAACAAACCTCTCAGGCATGAAAACCATTGTGTGATATCTCGTAAAAAATACAATAAAGAATATGGGTTAGATGGAAAACTGGTAATTGCAGCAGGTTACTTTCATTTAGTTCTGTCATCTCATTAATACCCTGCTAAATTAATTTTGGTTTTGCTTCTAATGTAATTCTTTTAATCTTTACTTCATTTCCTTGCTACTTTGTTTGATTGAAAAGCAGCAATAACTAACTAGGAAGAAATGACAAAGTCTAGAAGTGGACTAATTGATGGAAACTGTACTGATTTTCAAGTACTCAGTTCATTTCTCTAGTTATTTTTAATGGAGCAGGAAAGCTAAAATAATTGCATATTGTCCATGCATATTACTTCGTATTTTTTAAGGAAATTAATTAGTTGATAGAGACATGATTCCAAATTCATATGCAATCACAATCCTTTTGGACCACAGGCTTGGGATGTAAAGAGATCAGAGGAAAAAATACTGAAAAGTCTTCCCAATCATACTTGTAACGTTCTGTTTGGGAGTTTTTTAGTTATTTTTTATCTTCTTTGAAATTTTAGCTGTTAAATGTTTACTAGAAAAGGTATATTGTTTAAGGCTCTGCAAAAAACTACCAGTTGGAATACAATACCTTCCTGTAATGGCAAAACATGGCAATTACATAATGCATGTAATTCACCAAGTTGCAAATATGAAAGAGCAGGCTATTACTGAAGGTGATACAAGCTACAATATGAAATGAAGTACACAATAAAAATCTGCTAATGACTGTCATGTTTTACAGACAACACAGCTGGGATTGAAACCAGGAGAAATGGCTACAGCAGAAGGCAGCAAGAGCTGTACTTTCTTCCAGTAGTAATAGAAGACAGCAGTTACCCTGTCCAGAGCAGCACAAACACTTTGACTATCCGTGTTTGCAGATGTGATTCTGATGGCACCATCCAGTCCTGCAACGTGGAAGCAATCTTCTTACCAGTTGGCCTCAGCACAGGAGCTCTGATTGCAATCTTGTTGTGTATTGTTATACTTCTAGGTTAGTTCTCATGAAACACTGCAAAGTGCTTTACTCTCATTATTCACTAGTTACACCTGGTTTTCAGCAAAAGAAATGGAAAATGTGTGGCAGTTTATTTCTAGGAGAATATCCCGAAGCACTGATCATGACCATGAATCTGCTAATCCATGCAATATCTCTTAATGCATTAAGARAATCAGTTTTCGGTGGAACCCAAATAATTTTTTTCTTTGAAAATATTTTAAATGTCTTTCTTGAAGGATTAGTTTTTTTAGAGCACTAAGGACATAGTAAGAGCCTTTATTTAATTCTTCATGTCCACTTAAGCAATGGGAGAATGAAGAAATAGAAGAGGAGAAAATAACTGTAACATAGACTGCGACTGGCCATTTCCACATAAAGCTTCACAGGAYGATTTTTTTTATTTCAGGCAGACATGGATTTCATAAGGTGGCATTGTAATTTGTTCTACTTTATACTTAAATACTTCCTTACTTACAGCACATCCAAACCAGTTAGTACTCATGTGCATCTTACTTGCAATATAGCCCTAATCAACCACTAATGAAATAAAATCAAGTTTGTAACTTACACGGGCACAATGGGGGCTGCAGAAATCAGTCTGAGTCTTACAGATGATGCCCTATGCCTCATTAGTGGTATCCAAGGTTCCATGATAGTCTAATGCATACCCAAAAATAGGTCCTAACACAGAATATAACATGTGGATACTTAATTGCATTTGGATGATGCAGTTGTCACTTAAGTAAATTACTGAAGGCTCAGGGTCGCATATATAGCCTCTGAGTAAGAGYGGGTAAAAGTCAGGATTTCTGCTCTGTGTCAAAAAATTATATGGTGAGAAAAATATTTTTTTCAAATCAGAACAAGAATGGCAAATGGTCGCACTTCCCATGCAGTAGCAGTTAAATTCACAAATACACTCATTCTGAAGAATTTAAAACCAAACAAMCAAATAAACAAAATAACTTATGTCAGTTTTTTGAAGCAAGAAGAATGCTCCTTTGMCACAATTCCAGTTAGAGCAGGATAGATACCCCACAACTTCTCTAGGCAATATATTCCACTGCTTGACATCCTGGTTATAAAGAAGCCTTTTTTTCTTACATTTTAATGGAATTTTCTCCATTTCAGTTTGTGCCCTTTTCATCTTGTCCTGTGACAGGACACCCCTCAGAAAAGCCTGGCTCTATCTTTACTTCCATCCATCAGGTACAGGTTCACATTGATAAGATCCCCCTGTGCCTTCTCCATATTGAGCAGATCTGGTTGTCTTAGTCTCACGTGTGGCAGATGTTCCCATCCCTTAATCATCTTTGTGGTTCTACATTGGACTCACCTCAGGGAGTCCATGTCTGTCTTGCAATGAGGAGCCCAGAACTGGGCCCAGAACTCCAAGTGTGCATAAGCAGAGCTGAGCAGAGGGCAATGGCCATCTCACTGGACCTGCTAGCAATGTTTCTTCTAATGCASTCCTGACTGCTGTTGGTCTTCTTTGACACAAGGTCACACTGATGGCTCATGGTGAACTTGTCCACCASGATCACAAGGCCTCATCTGTCTAGCTGCTTCTGGTCAGCTGGCCAATAACATCTACAGTATGTYGTCACTCTTCTCTGTGTGTGAGACTTTGAATTTCTATTTGTTGAACATCATGGAGTTCCTTTTGGCCCACTCCCTCAGCCTGATGAGATCCTGAACAGTGACACAGTCACTCTTTTTTTATTGCCTGAAAACTTGCTGAGGGTGTACTCAACCCCACCATCCAAGCTATTTATGAAAATATTAAACAAAAGTAGTYCCAGTACCAAATCCTGCGGTACTTTATAAGTGACTGGCCTCCAGCTGTTCTCTGAAATGTTACTTACAACCTTTACAGTCTCACAGTTTGGCAGCTTTGCAGTCCACCTCARCATCTGTTTGCATAGTCCACACTTTCTAAGGTTTTCTGAGATTGTTATGAAAGGCAATATCAAAAGCTTTGCTAGAGTTAGGATAAAATTATTGCACTTTTCTCCCTTCATCAACCAGTCACCTCATTGTAGAAGGCTATCAAGTGAGTTAAGCGCAATTTTACCTTCATAATTGCATGCCTGCTACTCTTACAGCCCTTCTTATTTTCCAGAWTTTTTTTCCATCACTTTGCTAAAAATCAAGGTGAGACTGACTGGCCACTTGTTCTCTAGCCCATTCTTGTYACCCTACTTGAAGATAGGAGTGACACTTTCTCCAGTCCTCAGAAACCTATCCCAGTCCCCATGACCTTTCAAAAGTTATCACAAATAGCCTCATAATGATAGYAGCCACCTTCCTCACCATTCATGTGTATATTATATCTTACCATATTCCTTGCACTTGTGYGTCCAGTTTGTTCAAGTATTCCCTAACCTGATCCTCCTCCACCAAGAATAAGTSTTTCTTATTCCAGACTTTCCCTCTGGTCTCAGAGACATGGAATTACTGAAGGACAACTTTACAAAAAAAGACAGAGTCAAAGAAGCTGCTGACTAGGCTGGCTTTTTCYATGTCATTTGGCAACAGCTCTTCTGCCCCGTTCAGCAGTGAGCCCACCTTTACTCTACCTTTCTGCCCTTTTTTTTCTGTCTTACTTGTACAAACCGTTCTTGCTGCCCTTCACGTCCCTCCTGAGACAGCACCATGCGGGCTTTGTCTTTCCTAACCTCATTCCTGCGTGTTCAGACTGTCACTGTATATTCCTCCTGGCTCATCTGTCACTGTTTTCAACTCTTAGATGCCTCTTTTTTTTTATCATTGAGTTTAGTCAAGAGCTTCTTATTCATCAATGTGGGCCTCCTGCTGCCTTTTCTTGATTTCCTGCTCCTCAGGTTGGACCACTGTTGAGTTTACAGTACAGGATGCTTGAAAATCAACCAGCTCTCCTGGACCTCTCTTCTCTCCAGAACCTTATAAAACGTAATTTTTTGAACCAGATCCCTGAAGAGGCCAACRTGTACTGTATAAAAAGCTAAAGTAGGATTATTTTTTTTTCTGTATTTCAAAAATTCCAAATTTGAAAATATTCAAATTATTTATTATTTAAAATTCTTTTTTTCTTTTTTTTTTTTTTCTGTAATACTCTGTGGGTTGGGTATTTGGTTTAAGTTTTTTTATACTTGTCTTCAAAGTGTAAATTTAAGGTTCTTTTCTCTATTTTGCTATGGAAAATATTTTTTAAAAAATCACGTCTCTGTCTCTCTGCACTAAAAACCTGAAGTCCTGTTCGATTCTATTTGTTTGCATAGCAGGCCAGCAGGAAAATATTTTGGTGCTTTCTCTAGCAGTACAGCAAGCACTTAGGAAAGTTAGACTCATATGACAAAGAGCAAATAATTTTCATTGGCTGGAGCACTGCTAAGCACTGCTCTTTTCTAAGGACAAAAGYCCCTTTGATTGCTTGTGGCTTTCAAAGAAAGATATAATGATGTGTCRTCAGAGTACTAAATTATTTCTGTGCATGTCTTAACTTCAGTTGTCTCTCGTTGCAGTCATTGTGGTGCTGTATGTAGCGCTGCGGAGGCAGAAGAAAAAGGACACCCTGATGACCTCTAAAGAAGACATCAGAGATAATGTTATCCATTATGATGATGAAGGAGGTGGAGAAGAGGACACCCAGGCTTTTGACATAGGTGCCCTGAGGAATCCCAAAGTGATTGAAGATAACAAAATACGCAGGGACATAAAACCAGACACCTTGCGTTTTACGCGCCACAGACCACCAGCGGAAGATAACACGGACATAAGAGATTTCATTAATCAAAGGCTGCAGGARAATGATGTAGATCCATCTGCACCCCCTTATGACTCCTTGGCAACCTATGCTTATGAAGGAAACGGATCTGTAGCAGAGTCTCTCAGCTCTATAGACTCCCTCACTACAGAGGCAGATCAGGATTATGACTATCTGAGTGACTGGGGACCTCGCTTTAAAATCTTGGCAGATATGTTTGGAGAAGAAAGTTATAACCCTGACAAAGTCACTTAAGTACGACTACAACGATGGAAAAAAAAGGAAAAGCAAACCAACAACAAATTTAAAAGATAAACCTAAGCTTTATATAAGACACAATTACTTTGATTATAAAAGACAGCAATTGTTTCCAGCAAGTTACTACATTTATCATACCGTCAGTTTTGGTTTGATTTGCGAAAGAATGATAAATCCTGTAACATGCACAGGTTTTTGTTGTTGTTATTTTGTTACTCTGGAATTACACTGAGACAAGCTCAGGCCTACAAGGTGTAGTTTACTGACCTGACTTAGAAAGAAGGTAGCTTTCTGGCATCACGGTGGAAGAGTGGTAGCTTTTTCGTAATTCCACTAAAGTGCCTATTGAAACTTTTATCATTTAAGTGGTAAACTGTCTGCTGTGATGGTGTTACAAAACTGAATTGTAAATCAGACACGAACTTTGAGACAAGAAGCAATAGTAACATGCTGACTTCTTTTAGAAAAAAATGGATATCACTTCCTGGAGTATMTAATGACTAGAACTGTGGGGGAGGAGGGGGGTGTGTACATTGTGTTTGGGGGTTATGTTTGTTGTCTTTTTTTAAAAGAAAACAGTATGTCAAGACACCATATTTCCTCTTCCAAAGTTTCACTGAAAATTTAAATTTAAAATGCTATTGCTCACTCTGAAGATGTAAAACCCAAATTAAAAAGAACAAGATCTTAGCATACATCAATGAATATTTAAAATGTTCATACGAATACTACATTTTTCCAAAATAATAAAAAGATGAAAGCAGCTATTCCTTGATGTGAAGGAAATTTCCCTTGTCTCTCCCTCTTGTTTTGAAATAAGACTATTATTAGAACGTAAAAATGGAGAGGGTTTTTGAAGACTACTCTTATATTTTTACTACCAAGACACCTTTTCCATTGTAAGTGTCACTAAAGAAGTACATGTAAAGAACTCCACACCACTTTTCTTTGCAGTTAGATTGTTACTCTGTAGACACCACAAGAATATATAAATATTGGGKTTTTTCCATTGATCATCTGCTACAATTCAGCATATCACTGTATTTCACTGCCACACCCACAGGAAACATATTAGAAAACCTTTTGAGGCTGGACACTTTCTCGATTTTGTTCATGACAAAATTTAAACAGAAGCAGAATAAATATATAAACCAGCACTTTTGTCCACTCTTTATGTACTTATCCATGCCTAAATGYAGCTGTGCAGAGGACAGAAGTTCAGATATGCACAAGGCATTGTGTCTGGGAAGACGTCTTGCAAAACTATTTTATGTGGCTTTTTCTGATGATCTAAGGCATATACATTTTGTAAGACAGTGGTTTATGGCCCCCAAAGTGCATTTATCCTTATATTCTCCTTCAAAAGTCTCTGCAGTGCTATACAATCTGTTTGAGCTCTATTCATGATTAATGGCACCGCCAAGGTCAGCCTGAGTCTTTCTTGAACCRGAAGTCTTTTATTCACCTCAGGTCTATATCTTACCTTTTGTATAGCTAAAGAATTAATAACTATCAGATATACTTAACTCACAAGTKTGATATTAACATGCACATATTTCCCTTTACCCTCTGGGGGAAATGTAAAGATATTTCAACATTATATAAATTGTCTCAATGAGACTTTGAAAGGTGCATATTATAAATGAGTTTTGGATCATTCAGTACAATTGGCTGCATCAAAAGCACAATTGACATAGCTTCTACCAGCAGCATGCTGAGGAAGAGACACAGCATATGGCAACAAGGAAATTTTGTGAGTTTTATTGTTGTCAGGAAAAATATCCTGTGTTCTCAAAGAAAGACTAAACCAATAAAAGCTCTCTCCTCACAGGACAGGGAAGGAGATGAAGTGATGGAGCCCATTTGACAGCATAAAAATTTCCATGTGGAAGATTATGTTTTAAATTTTCACACATMTTGACAGTATATCAAAAACAACTTGATACTGCACAGTGGGCCTAAAACAGAGCACTGGATWAAAAAAGAAATATYCATATTTTCTAGTAGTCACAACTGAGACTTGATTCATACAAGTCATACCTAATTAGCAAATCTTCCTCATGTAGCATGTGCATGCCAATGCTTCCTACCCTGCTGCCACCACTAAAATAAACATCTAACTGCTCATTTTCAGATGTGCACTCCTGTAGCCAAACTCTGCTCTTGGCAACTGTGTTAGTCCTTTATATGCCTTTCAGTAGTAAAATCAACATAAGTGAGGGCAGTGTTTGACTTTTTGACACCGTGCAGCATGCTCGCTCCTGAGGAAATTGTCTGTATTTGTAGCACATCCTGGCTGAACGTTAGTTGTCTTGAGTAGGTAGGCATTTGTTCTAAGTGGACAGTCTGCATGTGAGCCTGACTTCCAAACTGGGTGGACAGAAAATGTGATTTTTAATATGCAGCTACACACAATTTGTATGTGACAGTGAGTGGCTTTATGTTAAATTAATACCAAATTGAATATCAAGTGTGTATTTTAGACATTTAAGATATTTGTAGCTGAGATGTTGCTTTCACATAATTAATACACATGCAGGAAGATTTTAGAAAAAAAYCCCAAACCATAATATGCAAYTACTAACAAAATTGCCCRAAGTATATATAATTAAAATATTTGAAGACCATTTTTGAAGAGTAATCAAACAATTTTAATATAATAGGGGTATCCTTTTGTAAACAGTTCTGAAGAACTAAGGAAATGAATTTTTTTTCATTTATTCATAACCTAGGATTCAGGAAATTTGTGTTTAATTCCATGTTCTTTCACTCCCTTTCTAGAAGATGCTTTTCAGGTTTTTAACATCTTATTTTTTAAAAGATTATTAGAGAAATATGAAATTTACAAGAATTAAAATGTGTCAAGGCATCTGAGATGACATGAAGTCAGTAGGATTAGGGAGCCTCAATGCACATGCAAATCGTATCAGTTAATTACTTCTGTTTTACACACTGYATCTTAAAAAAGAAATCTCTACAAAACCTTGCACAGTCAAGATGTTAAAGTGAATGTCTCTCTTTCTGTCAGAATCTCAAATGCTATCAGAGTGTCAAGAAGCTAAGAAAATGTATAAAAGGCACAGAATTGAGAAAATGTTTTTTATTTTAATTTCCAAAAATAAGGTACTAGTGCATATACCTTTAACATCATCTCAAATGTCCCAACAGTTCACCCCCTGCAAATCGCAACATTCTGTAAAACACTTTCTGCATATGAAGTAATTTAAATACTTCACTGGCACAAAAAATTCCAGTTTTTAAGTTAAATATTTGTGACATACACTATTGGTGCTGAAATAAAGAGATGGGTGTGAAGCATTCAGCTATGAGTGGAAGTACCTAAAGAAAGTCAACTATTAAAGTTACATCATCGGCATACAGAATTGAAGACAAACGTATAACAGAACATCTGAAGGGAATTTCAGGGAAGAAAGAAAAAATCTTCCCTGCCCTCTCAAGAAAACTGAAAATGCCAATACTTAGGGAAGTTAATGCAATTTCTCTGTGGAATCAGAATATAAATGTTTGTTAATATTTGGTTTTAAGACCTCTACCACACAAATCTGAAATTACTGCTATTCTTGTAACACAGATCTGCAAAAATGACAGTGAGTCAAAGAGCAAGGATTTGGAAAACAATGAAAGTAGATTATGTCTCCTGAACACAGATATGTTTGAATATTTTATACTTTCATGATTTTTACTRTTTCATGATTTTACAGTTTTAGAYAWTAGCTAAATTTCACTGTTCAAAATACAGTCASAGTTACTGAGGATTTACTCAAGGTTTTGGAAGCAGAGTTTATAATGAAGCAAAGACCAATAAATGACTCAATAGTTTATTAATAGTATTGTTCTAGAGTTTACCTTCAAAATATTCTTGCCTTAACCATAATATTTCCATATCCACATAAATGCAGCCTATCCTTTACACTGCTAAAAATTTGGTTCTGCAGATGCTATATCCACTCTAGGTTTACCTCCATTATTGATGTGGAAGTTATTAAGGCTGTGTTGCCATGGAATAACAGATCTCTACTGAATGAATACAGGAAGAAAAGGTAATAATTCACTGGGTTAAAGACATTTAATATTACATTAATKACTGCATTTTACTTGTTGAGATTTGAGGTTGTACTGTTTTTGCAGTTATATTATTACTTTTATTGTTATGATTTTTATTAGCACAGACATTCAAATACTCTATGTATAAAAACATATTTGAGCTTTGAAAAACTTCATGAAAGCAAATAATGAAATGACCCCCAATAATAACCCTACTGAAGTGACATTTAAGTGTGAATGAAAATCAAATTTTATATTACACTCATTCATAACCTATTTGTAATGGAAAATCTATAATAACCTGAATCCTTTTGTATTCTTATTTAAATCAACAATCAGAAAAGTTGTCATAACACTGGCAACCACTGCTATTTTAAACAAAACTAAGATAAGTTCCTGGAGGTTTTTTTGGTGSGCCTTCGGAGTGTTTTTTAACCTATTTATTTAATTCATAGGTTTATTTTATTCAACTTTAGTTTTCAACTAAAATCCATAGGGTTTTCTTTGTTTGTTTTCTTTTTGGAATCTTACTTTCATGCCTGTTTTTCCAATCAAAGTGCTTCCCAGGGCTCAGGGAAGTCTTATCAATGTGTATAAATACCTCATGGATGGAAGTAAACAAGGTGGAGCAAGGTGTTTCTCAGTGGTGCCCCGTGGCTGGACAAGACTTAATGGACCTAATTTGAAATGCATGAAATTCCATTAAAATGCAAGAAAAAAGGTGTTTTACTGTCAGACTGTTGAACAGTTGATCGTGTTTACCAGAGAAGCTGTCAGGTATCCAACCTTGGAGAGCTTCAAAACTCAACTGGATTTTTTGCTGAGAAACCTGCTGTAACTGACCATCTGTAATCAGAGAGGCTGGACTCTCTGCTATATAATATCCAGAGCTTTCTTCCAGCCTCATCCATTCTGTGACTTGTAATAAAATCAGACTCCTTAGCTCTAGCAAGCTCAATAGCACTAGGGACCCAAAAACAAAAGCTGAGTAGAATCATAGAATCACACAAGGGTTTRTGTTGGAAAGGCACCTTAAAGACCATCTAGTTCCAATCCTCCTGACACAGACAGGGACACCTCTTACTAGTTCCATCCATAGAAACCACTACTTGTTTCAGTGAGACAGCTGAGGCAGTAGTGAAGAAATAGAGTGGCAATCTATAGAGTTACTAGCAATGATGATAGGGTGGAGAGGGATATATTATTTATTGTAATTTCCAGTACAAGGAGTAAGGGGCATCACATGAACCTAGTAGAGGTATGGGTGAAATTAAAAAAAACTGGATGTGGTTCCTCACGTGATGAGTAGCTAAGAGAGCCATGGAGGCTCAGAGTTTACACAGGTTGAAAAAGAAGCTGGACAAATTGCTGAAAAACTGATAGTTTGTGGGTTTCTTAATGCATAGGAATCACATCTGAATGAATGTGTTCTTGAATCGTGCTTGATTAGCATCTRGGAAGTCACACAAACTGGTCGGTTTCTTGGTGTTTTGCTGGGATCTCAGCTTCTGACAGTGCTGAGTAAAAGCTTACTACTCAAGTTTGACTAATTAATTTTCTTCTTATGATTTTATTGTAAATTTGCTTGATTTTCATACCAACATTCTCTGGTTTAATTTTCCAGATCACATAGATAAAACCTAGATAGTTTTTCTTATTTATTACTAATCACATGCTTATATGCATGCATATTTTATTGTTTCTCTCAGATTTAACCACTGTAATTGCCATATTTCCTTCAATTCTGCACACCTTAKATAGACCTTACATTCTTCTTTCTTTAACAGGGACACTAACACTGTTCGCTGTTAGGGCTGATGACACAGTTTGGCTTAGTCTATATTTAAAAAAAATAATAAATTTTAAAAAATTGTTACTTCATAAAAAAGATAACCTCTACATGTCCTCTTCTGCATGTGCTTCGTTTTGTTAGCTGTCTTGGTTTCTTCCCTGTGTTCCAAGAACATGTGAAAAAGAGAGGGGAGAATGAAGTGACTGACTAGAAGAGGGGCCAATATTAGACCACTATTTTGGAATGCAGACTACTGCTCTCCTGCTATGTGTTGTAACGTTAGAGGTGATTTATTCTTTTCAAATGTTGAACATTCTGCATTTATACTCAAATGCATGTTTCTCTACTGTATGCCTCCCTCAGAAAGGTCAAGAAGCATACACAAAAAGGTGTATGGTGAGGAAATGAAATAATATTAMGAGGGATCACAAATAAATATGCCTTAAAAACTTGTCTTATATTATTTGGTCACATGACTGCAGAAAAAAGTTATATTTTAAATTTTATATTTTTAATTTTGTCCTTGGAGTTCATATTCTCAGAGCAGTAAGTGAAGGCAGAGGATAAATTTCATATTAATCAAATGCTCCCATTGCCTTCAGCCCCTTCTGCTTTAGGTTGCTTGGGTTACTTTGAAGTTGGATTTTTATCCCCCTGTGTACTCATTATGTTCCCTGTTGTGGGTCTTGCTGCATAAATGACTACAACTGAAGTTCACACTAGAAACAGCTGACCAAAAAGTAAAGAACACAGGAGGACWGGTGCAGAACTGTAGTTTGGGTTTGCATAAGATATTTCAGAATGAACAACCATCAGCCCAATGTTCTGCCAACTTACATAGGCAAAAAATCAGACAATTAATGTAAAAAAGAAAAAAAAAAACTAACTGCAGTCTCAAAACCTGTACAATATTATCTYCTATTCTACTACAGCATGTAAAACACCTTGTCTCTGTGAAAGGAAGAAGATACAAAGAGTAAGTGATGAAGGACTCAGGAGTTGCAATGTCCTCCTTTTTTTACAGCTATTTGTATTTAGCATCTTTTATATATATAAATAACAAGCTAAATTTCTCAGCTCAATTTTGTTTCTTAGTCTTAAATTAAGAAAAATATACTCTGCGAAATGAAATGGGATTTGTCAGTGACAAATGAAATATAAATGTTTTAAATGCAGTAAAACAAGATATTAATCTTCAGTTCATAAAAGGAGAAATTTGAGAACAGAAATTCAGTTTCTTTTTTCAGGTTTGATGAACTTAACTCACCAATGAATGATTATTGCTTCTAGTAATGCTGTCCCAAAATTGGTAAGTGCTGTATTTTTCTTTCTAGGACTAATCTTTATAATTGCAATTCTGTTTATTTAAATTGAAATTTTATATCACATGCATTAGTTTTTGTGCTTGATCCAAATGATATGATTGAAAGTGCTTAATATCATATGTAGTCAAGAGACCACGGTAAGTAACTTCAGAAAAATGTTTTAATGAATCAATTTGCTGACCAGAGATATTCAAAGACAGGTACTGATCTGTCTGAATTGCTGCCTATATGGAAGATTGTGCTTTGTTACCCAAGCTGACAGTAGTGCTTGAGTTCTCTCTTGATGGTTTTGGAGAAGAGAACACTCTCCCAGGGCTCAGATTTAATGAAACAGTGTCTTGACAACTCTGGGTAATTGCTCTAGAAAACTGTTGCCATGAGCTGAGTCAGATCCCCATTCCAAATACTCAGCAGCAGAGGAAAATTAAGCATGTGGGAAAATCTAACTGGGACCATTCTTCCGATTGAAATGATCTGCAAAGAACTGTAAGGCAGAACATTTTCCTTATAAATGGTCTCCATTGCTGTTCTGGAGTTCAGAGACCATGCATGCATTTGCACTAAAGCATTGCAGGATTAAATAAAACAGCCTAACATGGATCAAAAAAAAAATATTGCAAACCAAAATTGTTCTCTCCCTCTTGTTTGGAGTCTCTGAGCTGACCAGGGTTCATCATGCATCTTACTTTTCCTGTATAGAGAAATCTTCCCCTTTTTTCTACATGTGACAGAGCCCTCRTGGGGGATTAGCCACACTCAGTAGCTGAGCACCACATATAGACAGTCACTCCCCATCCCAATGATCTGGGGGACATAGGCAGAGGAATAGGCAGAAGAAAGTCAGATAACTTATGGAACAAGTTAAAAAGAGTTTAAAAAGTGAAGGAAAGAGAAAAGAGGYGGAAAAAACACATACCAAAGCCAAGTGATGGACTCAGTTATTCTTCCTACATGGAGATCAATGCTTAGCCAGTCTAAAAACAAAGACTGCCTCCAAGAAAAACCTTCCCCTCCAGCTTTGTTGCTGAGCATGACACCATACAGTATGCAATATCCCTTTGACCAGCTGGGGTAATTTGGTCTTGTCTGTGTCTCCTCTCAAAGTCTTGTGCATCTCCAGCCTCCTCRCTGGAGTGGCAGAATAGGGAAAGTAAAACCATGACTGCTCAGCAGTAGCCAGAAGATTTGTGTTTATCAATGCTGCTTTGCTCACAGGTGCAAAGGGCTGCTATGAGAAAACCTAATGCCATCCCAGCTAGACCCAGCACAGCCTCCAAAGGGGCAGTGAAGAACAGCTAATCTGAAATTTCTCACAGACATCTACATACCATACATGACTTCATTTACACACAATTGAAAACATGCTCTGAAGAGTATTTTTCCTCCCAAGATTGTGCCAGGTTCTCAAAGGAGAAGTTGTCCATAGGCTTTCTTTACAAACCAGGGTAAGTTCTCTGTGAAGAATTTTCAGGTAAGGCAGAAAGCCAGTGACAGTGCTAACATATCTAMATTCTGCTGAAATGCACGAGGAAATCCTCCCTTTTCTAAATTGTCAGTTGGAATCTCATGTGCCACAACCGTAGTGTATCACACAGGCTGCAAAAGCCACTTGATAAAATCAGTCAATCCAGAAGAAAAAAACTAAGTTTRCCAATGACAAGAAACTCCCCTCTCTCCCATGCAGTAGAAGTTTAAAGTATGCACAAAAAATTGAAGAGCCCAATTTTAAAGCACTCCAAAGATTGCAGCAAGTAAAGTATCTTGTTTCTCAAAATAGCGTATTCAGGCCATTACTGTGCCCCTCACACTATCTGCTGAAACTATACAAAAATTGTGTGCTAAAGAGTAGATAATTTAGCAGGACAAACCCATAAAACATAACCCACTKGTTTCATAGGAAAGGTTAGGCTCACAAGCAAGGCACCCTGCCCTCTGGATTCTCCTCCCACAGCTAATACTTTGAGTCTTTTACAGGCTCAAATTCGTGGCAAACTTCTTCCCTCTGTGGAGAAATAATGACATTTCATTCATTGTATTTCTTCCTGGATTATTTCTTCCTTCATCATGAAGATTAACATAACTATTTTATAAGAAGTTTGGACTCTATTAATCAAGAATAAGTACAGGCTGGTCTTTGGATGTTTCTTAGGACGGGGACWGAAAATGCTCCAGTAGATAATGACTGTCAACAGAACAGCACAGGCYTGGGAAAACAGATAAAGGATGTAACTTAAGCAAATAGAATGCCCRCTCAGCTCTGCAAGGCTGACAAAGCAGGAGTCATACATTATTGATCTTACTCAAGAGCTGGGGTCAGTGAATGGCCACCTCAAATATTATGACCCCGTTCACTGAAGATCACCAAAGAAGATCCCAAAAGACCACGCAAGAACTTCTGACAAGGGGCGTGACTATGTAAAATAAATTAATACATATATGTCAAGTAGTGGGATGACTAATGAATATGTAATCAGTGTKCATGATAAACACTCCATTCACCTGATGCTGGGGCACTCAGTTAGAGGAAGGATCCCCGGAGTGACAAATGAGCTGCAATAAAGAAGGCTCAATTTCTAATATGCAAAACTGTATCAGAAAGTTGCTCCCAGGCTGATTTTGTATCACAGAAAGATCCTGCCAGGTACATCCTGATTCCTCCTCAGTGTTTGTCTCATGCATTGGCTGCTCTGACTCACCTAGAAACAGCTAATCTTGAMGTATTAAGTTGAAAATTCTCTGGCCTAGAGTTGTTTTTTTTGAACCATCCCTTAAAAGTGTGTAAAAGAGTTTTTCTAAGTGTGCAATAGCTCTTCTTTTTGTCTGTGCTGTACTTGCTGAATCTGCAGTATTTAACATAACTGAAGAACTTTGTTCTATTTTTAAAGCGAGAAAAAACTTGTAAAAGAGACTACTGCGCACAATAATTATTAAAAATATGCAAGGAAACTTTCCTGCCTTTCTCCTGCAATGTTCAGATACCAAGACCTTGAGAAGTAAAATTTAGAACAAAAGATATATGCATGAAAAATCCATGTAAAAACAGTAAGCAATGTTTAATGAAGTATCAGAACACTATTTTCACTGCCTGTGACAGGACGTATGGATATTCTATATAACTAGTTAAAGGTTCAAACATTTTTAAACAATAAAACCTAATATTTTTTTTTTTACATATTTTTGCCATATGATGTGTTTTGACTGCTTGACTTAGGATGCCTTGCATTTTTACTGCAATAGAACACCTTGAGCTCAACTGGAGATACTCCTGAATCGCAGTGACACAAGTCTTGTAAATTAAAATAATGGCTATTGCGAGTTGAAAAGTGTGTTCTGGTGTACAGAAAAAGTTTTCACTGAAAAAAAAATATGTTTTATTTTGTTATTTATTATTTTTTATCCATTAAATTTCATTTTATAATTTTATAAAAGTGTAGTAGATTAGTTTGATAACTCTAGCCACTAGAACAGGAAATACGCTTTAAACAGGGAATGCATTTAAAACYAATACATGAAGATTCCTCTAATATGGCTTTAAAGCATTTCAGAAAGGTTTAGTATGATTCACAGAACAAACAGAAGAGAAGCCACTGAAATAAAAGAGATACAGCGAAATAGAAAAAAAAAATTGACAGGAACTTTTTTTTACCAGTCAACATATTTCAAGCTAAATCCCATTAAAAATACAAAAACATGATGCAAATTTTAAAGATGATTGTGTGTCCACACAATAACACCCATTTTTCTAACCCCAGATTTCTTACATTGAAACTTTTTTTTTTCACTTTGCATGCAGTTCACTAGGCTGATACTTTTCTTACACAAGAAATAATTTTAKATATCCAGATGTGGTTGTGTCTAATTTTATTTATTAAATTGTATTTAAATAGTTTGTTGATTCTTTTACTTCCACTCAGTTGTCAAGAAGTTATTTCAAAAAATTATTTTATCATTTAATTCTTTCTAAACTACTACATTTAAAACCAAATGTTCACTATTTTCAATAAGTATTGAAAATGGTTGAAGCAATTTTTAAAAATGATTAATACATTTTAATACATTGATTGATTTCTAAGCATACGAAGGGACTTAAGAAAATGAGTTCATCATCAATCTGGCAATTCTAATGGGATTAATCATTTCAGTATAGAGACACTGATTGAGATTACTCRATTTGCTGCAAAATCAACCATTTTCTGTTGGAAACAATCTCTGAAAATAAGGTTAAAAAGAATGAGAAAGAATTTCCAAAGACTTCAAAGCCTTTGTTATTTTAAAGGCTCTGTTAGCACCCCAGAGGACTCTACCACTGAATATTTTCATGGGAGTCAGGCACATTTTCCAGCCTGCAATGCCTGACTGGCTGAGTCAGCATGACCGACTGAAAAATGTTATACTGCTAAGAAATTATGATAGTGGCATGAAAACAAGTAGGAAAATAAACACAGGTGGAGCATTAATATACAGCTAGAGTTGTTTTCATATTCCAGATCTCAGGTTCAGTTTATTTCACCAACCTATTTAAAGTGTCCTCTCCAGAATTATTTCCACTTTTATGGCAAATTGGACAATGGATCATTTGGATACCAAAGTTCTTGCGATCTATGAGCAGTGATATGCCATAATTTCTATAGGAGGTGGCCACTTCTCTCCTGAATTAGTATTATATTGATCTGTTCTGAAGTGTAAGCAGGATTATTTCTCTGCTGGTACTCTTGATTACTTAGAGGGGGATCACAAAATCATTCTCTMACAGATATACCTTCCACTCTTCAAAAGAGATCATTAATTTCTTACCTGTCCACTAACTCACATTTTTGGAAACGATTTGCTGAAGMACTGACAGTAGTCCTGCAACCCTTGTGAATCTTGATGTACAATCAATATGCTCCTTAGCATCATTTTGTGGTGTAATCTACCCATGCTACAGCTACTCACAGGCATCGAGATCTCCTTTTGCTCTAATTGTACCAGCTACACTCTAGCCTTTGCCCCCTTCCTCTTGCTTGATATGCTCTATCTTAGAAGAAGAATGTTTACAGGTGTTTCATTGGTACTGAAAAACTGCTGAAGAGGACTTCCCTAGAGCATGACACATGCGAAAAACACTAGCTTTTCTTCTTCTTCTTCTTCTTCTTCTTCTTCTTCTTCTTCTTCTTCTTCTTCTTCTTCTTCTTCTTCTTCTTCTTCTTCTTCTTCTTCTTCTTCTT